>QFEQ01000023.1:26111-143395 GCA_003316335.1 Hemileccinum impolitum
AGGGGGAGGGGGAGGGGGACCATATGGCACTGCGCCCGCCGCAAGACGGACATATGCAGCCGCACGCGCAGGATCAACTTGGGGAATAGCACCGGCCACAGGAGTACCACCTTCTGACGGAACTTGGGGTGCAGCTTGTGGATTAGCTTGCGCTGCATTTGGAGCGCCGTTATCTGGTTGAGCGTTAGGCGGACGGTTGAACGTACGTCTAGGCGGAGGAGTATAGGTAAGATTTTCGGGGTCAATGTTAAATCGACACGTCGGGCACGTTGCTTGCTTGGCCCGGGTGAACCACGGAAACAGACAAGAAGCGTGGAACACGTGAGCGCATGGAAGGGAGATAACCTTGACAGGTTCCGACGCCGAAGAGGTCGAGGTTGAGGTCCCTGGTTCAGAATGTGAATGTGAGACGTCAACGTCCATTGCATCGCTCTCTGTATGCGCCTCATTTCGTGTCTCCGATTGCGGTACTTCACCTCCAAAAGACTGCTGGGAACCATAACTGTCGCTCTCTGCATCCAGTAGTGTGTCCCAGCAGATAGCGCATCCAGACGCCGATCCCTCTGAATTTGAATCCCCGACATGCCCTCCCGGTGCACCTCCCACGCGTTCTAATCTCTTCACGAGTCCCAAAGGGACAACCTCCAGACCGGCAACTAGCTTCTTCGCCCGCTCCGGGTCTTCTCGTCCCTCTTCTAAAGCCTGAAACTCCTGGAAGAAGGCAGCAAACGATGCAAACAATTCTTCCCGGGCAGCCGCATCCATACCCATAGTGCCGGGAGCTCCACCCTGGCCGCCGCCGGTCGGGACCGGCCGGTTACCCGGGGGAAGCCCAGGCCCAAAGAGAGGGATAGTCAAAGTAAATCCTGCTGTTAACATCGGAGCATCGCGCGGGGCGTGACCGGGAGTTGCATCATTGTCTGCAGGTGACAGATCTGCAGTGCCCTCACCAGTGTGTGTATGGGTGTGCTCAGGTGGAGCGTCCCCTCCAGGACGATTACCTCCAGGAACGCCCATGCCAAACACGGCGCCGAATAAGCCAGGACGAGGCAGATGCTGCGCGTTAGCGTTCTGCGGGGCAGCGTCGCCCGATGGAGGAGGACCACCCACACGTTCAGAGGGATGCCGACGGTCTCTAGCGTCGTCCCCATCATCATCCACGCGAGCCCGCCGAGTACCGATGGCGGGTCCGAGGGGAGGTTGGCTGACTTCATCGTCCGTCCAAGCGCTATCATGATCATCTTCGATGGGCCCCGTGTCCTGACGCGGAGGTACTGAATCGAAAGAGGCGATGCCAGCGTCTGACTCATCCGAAGAGTCCGTCACAGAGCGCAACTCTGGCATGGAGTCCTCGTCATTATCGTGCTGCGAATCGCGTTGGGAATGAGGCGGCATATCAATGTCTGTACCTGCGGATGCGGATGGGTCGTGTGCGGCCGAACTGGATGTAGTATTCGTGGGACGAGTGTCGTCTCCGCTGCCCGTTGAATTTAACGGTTCGAGAGGTGGCATATCATCTATAGGATCTCGCGAGAGATCCCTCTCCCTCCCACTATCGTGGCCATTTGCAAAGGCGTGATTAATATTTCGGAAGACGTTTTGGATGGTGGTTCCAATGTTAAAACTGTTGAAGGGTAGACCACGGGTGTTGTTGTTGTTTTGGTCGTCGTCGTTCATGAGATGGTGATGGCAAGAGAGCAAGGAGTGGAGAAGGGTGTTTTGTAATCGAGCCTTTGTGTGACCACCAGCGACGCTCCAGTAATACACAGCATCTTGGTGGACAATTGTTTGTCCAAATCGCGTAAGCACCAGAACATTCGCCAACAAATGGTTTTTCTCGGTCGCCGACAATCAGACAAGGCTTACATGGAAAACGAAATGTGATATCGGTAAAACAACTAAATTAATCCTGACGAGGTGGGCATTTTGTACAATTACAATGTCTTGGCCTTACCCTTGCACCTTTGTCTGCGCAAGTAACGTCGAGCGGCGGGAACACCAAACTGACATCCACGTCAGCATCTCGTACCCAGGAACCAGGTACGACAGCTTACCCGGACGATCGGATACATTATCAAGAGTGTCCCTCCAACAATCCAGCTCCATCGTACAAACTGCGGTAGAGGCTCCTTGAACATTCCGCGGCTCCATTTGGTGATCACCAACAGTTCTGTGGAAACCGTAGCGAGCAACAGCCAACAGTGTTGCCCCATGCGCCTTGCTTTTCTGTGCATTTGATAGTCACATGACAGTAAACACACTAGGACAAGCAAACAAACGTACTTTGGATCATTGATATACTGGTACAACTCCCTTACGGCGGGTAAAGCGCACAAGAAGACGAATGCGAGCCTCATGATGACAATAGGATGGTCGGGCTCCATCCATAATAATGACTAGAGTAACGGTACATGATCAACAGGGCTGACATGATCGTCCATCAAGCAGATCGCTTACCTTCAAGTAAAACGGATTCAGCTCCGCAGCAAGGAATACCGCAAGGAGCAGTACGACCGTGACATAATGGCGGAATGATGTTGTTCCCTCCCATTTAAAAGCAGTCCAGTCGTGAGGTGAGAACTGACTCAGCACCCGCTTTGCTTTCGAGCGTAACCCTCGGGTTTGTCGCAATCCACGCCACCCGTATGGCTAAATAGCATCCCGGTCCGGGTCAACCACAAAGGCAGAACGGAGATTATGGCAGCATACCTTTACTTCTAGGTACTGGCACATTTTCATTCCTATCAGTGCGGAAGGGCCATGTCCATTGGTCATTCGCGGCTGTACGCGAAGAAAACGCACCAAGATATGTTCCGATCCAGTTGCAGAGCAAAACATCAAGCACCCACTGAGTGGTAAGGTATCAACTACCCGAAATACCCGAAACAGGGGAACCTACATGGTCCCACCAGCACTGTCCGATACTGAGTGCGCTGCGGAGATAGGAGGATCTTAGATCAGACGTACCTCGGCGAAGTTCGGCAGTTGATGTTGTAGACTATATTCAGCAAATTCAAATGCGATGCTCAAGATCTTCAAAAGCGAGAAAATTGACCGCCCGGTCAAGAACGGAGGTTGACAAAGAGCACATACCCAACAAAACCAATAGTCCCTCAATATCATCGCCTTTCCAAACCAACCCAAGGCATGTGCCACACAAAATATATCAATGGCGTCCTAAGGGGATAACGTTCACCGTGTTTCAGGACGAGTGCTTTGAAAGCCAAGTGTGAGGCAGGCTGACCCAGATATTCTGCGCGGTAAGCGCACAATTTTCAGCATAGCTCTTCTCGGGAAGGGGTACATTCAAGGCAGGATCGAGCAACGTCATCATCTGTCTCGCAGAGTGAAGATCCTGGAAGAGTAAGAAGACCAATGCAAGCTCATAGAGCAGGTTGATCCCTAGGACGATCCGCCAAAACGCCGGGTGCGGCCGTATGAACGGTCCATCCCTGAACTGAATCATGGAAAACATCAAAAAGGAAGCTATAGCGGCGTAGACTCCCCTGAATATGAACGCGATCACGCATGAGATGATAAGAAGACGAGAAACGGGGAATGGAAGACGCATACACGCGACGTTTGTCTCGCCCTTCTGCAAGGACATCTGGAGACATGGCGATATAAGCCAAGAGGGCGAGACCGACTGAAAGTGCAGTGAGCGTGATGGGTTTGTAGAAGAATCTGGCGGGAATTCGGTGAGCATACGGGAACAAGATGAAGATGACGCACTCTACAGAGGTATCGTTGCGCTCCTGGAATGGGGCAATTCGGGTGTAAGGCTCGGTGCGATCTGCCTGAACTCGCGTCAATCTCGACAAGAACGGTGCTTGACCGGCAACGTACGTCGAACCCTGGGCCAGAGATTAAACGGCATTTCGAGTGGGTATGATGCTACGCACAACGAACGGGGACACCATTTATGCCCGGCTTGGGTTCGACCTCGGACGAAGAGACCAAGAGATCAGAAGTTTCATTAGGGGGAATCGGTGACACAGATTCCGAAGGCATGTTTCAAAGTTGATAAGAATTGGTGGCGACCGCGGATTATAGGTCGTATGCGAGCGCCATGCAAGAGTGTGTAGTGAAGGCCCAATAAATGAGGAGCCCCCACGCATGTGCCAAGCGTCGCCAACGTTGCAAAGCGTGTGGGAACAAGATGACATAAGCAAGGTGACTGTCAGAACTCGAGTGCGTTCGAGACGCAGACCGAGCTGGTTTTGGGTAGCTTGAAATCCGGCGATCGGAACCATTTTCTGGCCAGTAAGTTGGCTGGTGCGGTTTGTGGCAGATATACGACAAATCTGCCATGACTTTGAGGACCTGATAGAAGTCCGGCCTCATGCCCGTCGAAAGCGTTTCGGATCATGGCAAGTGACCCAGTATGTCAGGTGGCGCCATATATCATATATCATTCCATGTCAAGATCGAGGTTTTTTCGACGAAAGCGGTATGCAAATAATGTCCGACATAAGATATCACTCCACGTCATCGACAGGGACGCGGTTGGCAAGAACATACCCAAAGTGCATGCGAACTGCGGCGATTTACATCGCCTGTGTGATGGCAATGTGCTCGCAAGCACAGCAAGTCATATCACAAGTCGGCGATGCATCAGCCTCTCTCTCTCTCTTTGGGTGGCGTACATACGGGTCGCCGTGGTGGATGGGGGCGCGCAACTGAAGGGTCGAGTGAGCGTGTCGACTTCCAAAACCATCTCCGCGCGTGGTCCCGATCGATGGCAGCGAGTGTCCGATCGGTCGTGCCATCAACATTGCATGTCAAAAATTGCCGCGTTCTCGTCCACGGCGTAGGTGGTATTCACCGAGCGCAAGTTGGGCGCAAAGTGAGGAGCGATACGGGGGTGGGTTATGCGTTGGCACCTCTGGATGGCGTTACGACCACCCTGGGTTCGCTTCTATCCTCGTTTTCGAGTACATTTGGGTAATCTGGGACGTGCTTCTGGCCCATCCCACGTGACTTCAAACGACGTTCTTCATATCATAGTCCTCGGAGGTCCAACCAGACGACCGTGCAGGACCTACCATTACGGTGCAGGCACGAGGCTCTTTCCGATGATGCGTCTCACGCCCATAATGACCCTGAGGAGAGCCAGGAGGAATGTCAAGATTGTTCGGGTCATGCATGCCACGTTGAAGATCTGAGCAAGTCCGTTGGGGCGGACTCGTCACTGGGTCGCACCGAGTCGGGGATGTGTGTAAAATGACACCGAGCAGGGGGTTGATGCGACGTGGGGCGTCGCACCTCTCGTCGGAGGAGTCCGTGGGAAGCAACTTGTTTGTCGGAAGCAGCCGAACGGAGGTTATCAGATGGAAGATTGATTTTTTATTTTATTTTATTCCCCGGGCATGGCTAGCTTGACCTGTTTCCAGGGCCCTTTGAAGCTCGTCGAGGCAAACGGTTGAGCACGCCCCCAACAACAATCGGACTTGATCGGCGGGAGAAATATGTTCAGATACAGTCATAGATCAAAATCCCGAGTTTCTGGTAAGTTTGCGGTCTTCGAACTTGAAACTCAACCTCTTCCTGATCAGCCTTGCCGACAATGACGGAAGCTTTTTCGTGTGGAGTTACTTTTCCTCCGTCTCTGTCTTGTCGGACTTGCCGGTCCTTTGTTGGACACGTAAACGTAAACCGCCATCCCCGTCTCCAACGACGCCACCATCGTCCAGCTCGTCGTCGTCGTCGTCGTACTGAGTAGTAGTGTGGAGGGACTCACGTCATTTTTTTTTTCTTTTTTCAGAAATAATTATCGCTTGCCTTATCCGTAATGGCCTAGTACCATCGTTCTCAGGCAGATCCGAGCTCTCTGATCTGGCCTCCTGACACTTGTCTGACTGACATGCAACCGCTCCCATGCACGCTCAATGTCTACCGTCCGAGGGGGGGTCACGCATCGCTGGGTTGGAAGGAGGATTGATTGGGGAGTGTGCTAATCAGATATCCGAGCGCACTGCATTGAAATTAGGCTCAAGAACCCGGGTCAGGATGTGCACCACCAACGGGGGATAACAAGTCAGCCCTGATTGAGGCAAGTCTTTTTACTCACGCGTGTATTTATGTCACTGCCGAGACTGGAAGGCACCTGGGTTCACACACAGACCGCTTTCGTGAAGAAGAGTCAAAACGATCGGTCCTGTGTTGTCAATGCCCGAGGTGATCCAGATCTCCATCTCTCCTCAGTACTTAATGTCCCCGTCCACCCCATAAACGACATCCATCCCTCTCCACAAAGTACTTCTTTCCTCTCTCTCCCTTGTCGCCATGGCCTCTGACCCCTTCCCGTCCTTTCAGCTCAAAGGCGAAATCATGGATCTTGACTTTACCGTCGACACAGATCACCGCAAACGCAGACGCAACCGCACCACCCAGTCTTGTCTCAACTGCCACACCTCCAAACGAAAGGTCTCTCCTCCCTCTTCCTCCTCCTCCTCCTCCTCCTCCTCCTCACCTTGCCCTCTAGTGTGACAGAAAACGTCCCTGCCAGCGCTGCATTCAACTCGGTCTCGTCTGTATCCTCTTCGCTCCGCCCGTCTCTCCATCTCACCATCCCATAGACTGGCCTCTGCGTATATGAAATTGATGATCCTGCGCTGAGGTGTGTTCACTCCTCATGCCCGTCATCCCGACTGAATACAATTCCAGGGATGACCCTTCTCTCGACGAAGCCACTCGTCTGCGCAATAGGATAGCGGAGTTGGAAAGCCTCGTAAGGGAGCTGCGTGGTATGGCGACGTGTTTCATCCTCTCCCTCTCTCTCCTGATCTGTTCGCGGTCTAGGCAAGCCCCACCCTCGTTGGGCCGATGCCAACTTCAGGGACGGTGACCCGTCTGAGCGGTGGCACTCACGCGCCGCCAAAAACAGTCTCCATCTCAGGCGCCGTGCACGTTCCCCAGACACGCTGGCGCGTTTGAACCAGGAGCCCCGGGGTCTGGTTTCAGCCTCTGGAACTCCGATCAAGATCGAACCAATTGCGGATATATCTCAGCCTCATCTATATCGCTTCACCCCGTCCCCTCCAGCCTCGTATCCCGCTTTCCATTCAGATAATTCGGCTTCACCTCCGTATGAACGCCAGAATGGTCATTACAACAATGGTAACCTACCTACCAATGGGCGCTCTTCCATGCCGTACCCATCGCCGACCTCCACCAACGGCCTCTCATATAGTCATCACCCGTCAGACCCGCCTTCTTATCATGAAAACGGAAACGTCTATCAGATGAATCCATGCGAAACCGGCAATCACTATCCGTCGGATTCACCACCCTCGCAACATTTTTGCACATGTCGTACCAACCCTGGAGCGGAGCACGCCCTCGTGTCGCTATCCCAGCAGCTCCAAAGCACCTTGTCGTCATTGAGGCAGTACGCCCAACATCCAGAAAATTCACAGTGCCAATTGTTCCGACGCATCAACGAACTTTGCAATCTCATGCAGTACGTCCGTCCCTGTTCAGTTGCCTCGCGGCGACCTCATGTCCACTGATGAGCTAATCTCTTTGGTCGGTGAGAATTAGTGGAAATGATCCGGATGAAGGCACAGGTTCGCCTTATGGGACGCTTCCCACACCAACTGAGAGCGAAATTATGTCCTCACATTCGTCTTCGAGCACGCCCTTCCATGGATCATCCGCTGGTGCATCCGTTTCGGAGTGGAACACGATCGCTTCTACCGGATTCAACCCTTATTTCCCCATATCACCAGGTGAACAGACCATGTACAGTAACATCATCACATGAACGCGGACCGTCTCCTTCTCCTCCCCGCCGCCGCCCGTTCTCTCGTTCTTTTGATGGCTTTATTTACCCGCTGTGTCGCGCAGGCTGTGACTTTTGTACTATTAGGTATTTGTGCTAGACTTTTTACTACATCTGTACATTATACGTCATGTACCCGTCACGCGATACACACATGCCCACGCCGGCTACATAGAACCCCCACCGCTGCTCTCTAGCCTGAAGCGAAACACACGTTGCGAAGAGGGATCCGCCAGAATCGGTTGCCCTTGGGCGGAGAGCGTCCACCTGTCTCGCTCGATAAAGAGAACGTGCCCACTGTGCTTGACGAGCACGACGGTGGACAGACGCGTGGCATACGGCGCATTCCCGAGATATATGGGGTCGGCCATGATCGTGTTTTTCAACTCTGACCGTTCGGCAGGCGGCGGGCAAGATCGCCATCTAGATAACCACGACGACAGGCATGAGCGACCGCGTGATGCGTGGCAGCCAATGGTGACCCACGTCAAGAGATCAAAGAGACGCTCCGAGAGCTGATCTTCCGGCGTGTTCGGCGGGAGGGTGTCGAGAAGGGCCTTGAATGCGTGGGTGCCGTGTTGTACTTTGGGCCACTCGTCGGCACCGTGTCCGTCGATGCCGTTGGAGAGTGCGCCGTGGTGCCTCTGGGCGTTTGAGAGCGTGCGATAGGTGATCGGGCCACCTGCACCGTGGTTCGTGACGTAGAGCGCGTCAAAGACGAGATTGGGGAACGTCGCCGAGAAGAGGACGAGGTTGAATCCTGCGTAGCGTGCGTCGGGCGGGACGAGTTTCTGAACGTCGTCTTGGAGCGCGTGCGACGGTGATGAGAGAAAGGAGGAGACGAGGTGACCTCTGGAGGAGGCGAATGGGCGGGACTGTTCGGTGATGTTGGTCCTGTGTGGACGTTGTGTTTGCGATCACACTGTAGAACGATGACGACGACGCACAACAAGGCGAGTTTTCCGGTTCGACTGAGACCGAGCCATGTTCCACCGGCCTGGACGTCGATGCCGGCCAGGATGTCTGGCTGTTGGCCACCCCAAGAGGCGGGTTGGGCTGGTCTGGCGAGATGTTCGTCCCGATTACTGCACAGAATGCTGATCACGTTCGGGCCTGATTGAGCGGGAGAAGGGCAAAACTTGAACGTACAGAGCGTAATCGGGATGTTCCAAGGTGAAGAACGCGACACACATTCAAAACTGCGTTTGGAACGGGTGAACGGTAGCCGTGTGTTTGAGGGTCTCCTCGGAGCCAAGCGATCCCATCGTCCGTTGTCACTCATCAGACGGAATATCTCAAGAACCCATTCTCACGCCTGTTGCGACACAACTTGCATGACCACCGTCGTGCTCGATAACGGCGCGTCGGCCATCAAGGCCGGCGTCGTCGGGGTCGATGACTCAACTTCCCGGTAAGTCTGCTCGGTCGGGAGAGGGGGGGCGGGGGGAGAAATAACTTGGATCTTCATTCCAAAGGATCATTCCCAACGCCGTCGTCCGGTCCAAGGAAGACCGGTCAACGTATATCGGGCACCAAATCTCTCGGTGCAGAGATTTCTCCTCGCTCCATTATCGGCTCCCTTTCGAAAAGGTATGGTCGAATAATCCCTAACCCCTGTCGTCCCCCTCACCCGAATCAGGGCTATCTCGTCGACTGGGACGCACAAAAGGCCGTTTGGGACGGCTTATTCTCCACAGAAGTCCTATCCGTCAGTATCTCGTCCCGCCCACCTTGCTCGTACTATAGCCTCCGCAGGTGAACGCCCCAGAATCCTCTCTTATCATCACTGAACCTTATTTCAACCTGCCCAATATTCAAGACGTATACGATCAGTTCGTCTTCGAGGAATACGAATTTCAATCCTATTACAGATGCACACGTAAGTTGGGCTCCTCCTTGGATACTTGGCGCCACGCTCATACAACTTTTTCCCGTCCAGCCGCTGCCATGATTCCATATGGATCCCTCTTCGCCGCTGAGGGACTCAATACCCCCGAATGCACCCTCATTGTCGATTCTGGGTTCAGCTTTACGCATGTCGTGCCTGTGATCAACCATCAAATCCAGTGGTATGCCGTCAAGAGGTCAGTTCGGATGTGAAACTACCTCCTTTATTATCCCTAATCTGATTAGAATGGACGTCGGTGGCAAACTCCTGACTAATCAACTCAAAGAGGTCGTATCATATCGCCAGTGGAATATGATGGATGAAACCTACATTATGAATCGCGCCAAGGAGTCGTGCTGTTACGTCTCAACACAGTTCATTGCGGACCTCGAAAATTGTCGGTGCGTCGTCCCCCCAACGACCTAGCAAGCAGTTATTCAACCAACCAAGGTCATCCCCGAAACGGAATTCAATTGTGATGGAATACCTCTTACCCAACTTTTCCATCAATCGAGGGGGCGAGATCAGGCCACACGGATATGAGCTCTCCCCAACAGATCAGGTGCTTCTCATGGAGAACGAACGTTTCACAATTCCAGAACTCCTATTCCGCCCCGACGATATCGGTCGGTCGTTCAAATCCACGATATCACATACTTGTTGACATCGTTCCTTGTTGATCGAAATTTTCCAGGGTTGGAGCAGACTGGACTTCCAGGTACCATCGCGGCGTCCATTGCATTGCTCCCAAAAGATCTACACGGTATGTTTTGGGCAAACATCGGTCTCATCGGTGGTAATACGCAATTCTCCGGATTTGATCAAAGACTGTACGCACTCCCTGCCACTCGTACAGCCCGTCGTGAGATGTCACTGACCTTGAATCAGCATGACGGAACTGCGTACGCTTGCTCCGGTAGATTTCGAGATAAACATTTTCAAGTCGGATGAGTAAGTCGTGTTTACACCCGTCATTATATCGGGATGTGACATATTTGACACCGATTAGCCCGGTGACAGCGTGTTATCACTCTGCATTGACATTTGCCAGGCGTCCAGATTTTTCGTCGCATCTTCTTACTCGAGCAGACTATTTGGAATCTGGCAGTAGTGCAGCGCGTCGAAAGTTTGGCTACTGGGATACCGGCAAGCTTGTCGAGAAGAACAAGAGCGCAAGACAGGACGATGTCGAGCCCCGGTTGACGAAGAAACCCAGCCGGGTACGAATGCGCTCGAACGCTTCATCTACTGCCCGCCGTCGGTGACTGCCGCACCCTTCTTTTGGTCGCTTAGCACCCGACGGCGTGGGTTCACGGATTCAGGGTTAGCTTTCTTGGTGAAACTTGCGCTCGGAACAACGACGTCTCACTAGGTGTTCGCGCGAGGAATTTTTTAAAAAGAAAGAAAGAAAAAGGCGTTGCGTCACGGTGCTAGAGCAATCCCCGCACTCGCGTTTCTCCTTTCAGATGGCGTTGTTTATCTACTTATCGAGTTCTAGTACGGAAACCGCGAAAATGAAAAATCTTGGCACAGCAAGGTCACCCCTCTGTGGGAATACAACACTTGACTTTATCTGGTCTCAGGCACTGATCTTAACGGAGCGCAGTCGTGATTACCGCTCTGACTCGCCTCCAAAGCATGTCAGCTGTCCCTTCTCGGAACGCTGAGAAATTGTCCCCCCTTTTGTTCCGGGTTGGACCGTTCATTTTCACCGATCACCGTGCACGAGGCCAGTGCGCTTCATCTTGTGAGCTGAGCTGGCGTCCCACCTAGGTCACTTTTCTCGAAATTCGTTGTACGTCAAGGTAACGGCGCAAATTCACACGCCGCGTGCGCGCGTTGAAATGTCGTATGGGCGACGCTCTCTTGTTTGGGGAGGAGGTGTCTCCCGCTTCCCGTCGTCCACTCCTCAGGCACGATGGCGGGGACGTCCTCCGAGCCTGACGGACCGGCGCTCTCACCGCGCCTTGCCATGAGGTGCCAGGGATCGTCCTTCTCTTCCCCCAACTGCGGCTTGTGCCGTACACCCCTCCCGTCCGACCCGCGGTCCCATCTCAGGCCTTGAAGCACCAAGAAAATAGAGAGAGAGAAAAAAAAAAATCAAACATCGCGCCAGATCGTTTCCTCTCACACTCTCACTGACACCTAGCATCGCCGAAGAAACATTCCGAATAATGCGTGATGGGTGCTTCGTGCTTCGTGTGCCACCATCCCCCCCTCCCCATCCCCCATGCCTTCCAGGCGCTTCGTCGGCGTATCAGTTTATCGGCATCGTGTGGAGCCGTTCGTTTCATACTGCACCGCCTCGCGCCCGTGGTGTTTCGACTCCTGCGGGTTCTTTATCGCGCCATGCTCGCGGGTACCGGGCGAGGGCGAGGGGATATGCCGGACGCAGATGATAGGTAAAAGCGGGCCACCCTTCCGAAGGAGACGGAGGTCTTGCACCTCGCTGAGCGCTCTCGGGTCTTATTTCGGTCAGCAAACGTCGTTGAGGAAACGAACCAAAAAAATAAAAATAAAAAAAGCGACGTGTCAACGTTTCAGATCGATATACCGCGGCCGCTCGGGAGGTGTAGTGTCGTCAGGTTGTAAAGAATGGTCTGGGCGGAAGAACATGTTGAGTTATTGGTACTACCATCACCATCACACGTTCCTTCTCTTCGTTTGCCCTGAAGGAGTTGTTTTTTTTTTCCTTGCTTTCTGATCTTGAAAGTCTGGTTTGACGAGACGAGACGAGCGTCTGGTTCCCCTGCCCCTCCCCTCGCCCGCCGCGGTGCTTCGTCTTTTCCGGTTTCAGGAATGTGATGGGGATTGCGAAGACCTTGCTAGGCGCGCGCCTGCGCCCATACTTCTCCTCCAGAACGCTCTCGGTGACCAAGTGGACCGTAAGGACCGACCATCGGATGCCCAAGGTTCCGCCCATCCGCTTTCCTCTTTCCTTTTTGCATCTCTTTCCAAACGAGGCCTTTTGGCCTAACCCACTTTGCCCAACCAGTGCACCGTGCCGTGCAGCAAGTCACATCCTGCACGCGCTCAGGCTGTTCTCTGACATGAGCAGAGTTTCATCAAGAACGAGCTACCGGGTGAGGGTGCCCGTCCAAGCTGAAACACCCGGTCTGCCTGCTGACGACTGCGCCTACTACTGCGATCACCACGAGCCAACGATGCGGTGGCGTCAACGATGTGTTGTCTCGCACCGTGACATGGGTTCCATCGTGGCGTCATCGGCGCCCATGGCTGCCAACGAGAATCAACAAGAATAACAACAACAACGACAACAACAACAACGAAAAGAAGTCCGCCGAGTTCATCACGCCGTCCAAACTGAAACCCGCGGGCCGTCATCCCAACAAACGGGCATATCCATCATCATCGCACTCCCATGGCGTCATCGCGGTATCATGATGATGACCGGAACGCCCCGATCCCCCTGTTTTTTTTAACAACTTGTCATGACGCGGGACGCGGACCACGGTGATTTGTTTGGTTGTCTTGTTCGTCAGATCAGAACGACCACCCGTCTTTCTGATCGCACTTTTTTTTTTTCTGGTTCTTTCTGGTTTATGGTTTGGGAAGATGGTGTATAGGACTTTGATTTTTTGGGGGGTGTTCCCAAAGAGTCTGGTCGGTCCGACGGAACTTGATCATGTACCTGTCAAGGACAAAAGAAAAGAAAATCACGCACAGGACAGAGACAATGGCTATTCGCTCATTGCTCTATCGGTCGATCATATATCCCAACGGCGGGGCTTGCCGGTGTATCCACATCAACCATCTACTATCAAACCTTGGCACTTGGCCTTTGCATGTCAAATTTGAGAAAATGTAAAACATAGGAAAACGCGCATCAGGAAAAAAAAAAAGAGTTGATCATCAACTTGGATACAAGACAAGTCTGGAAGTTTAGAAAAAACGTGGGGTTCATGGCATCATTTCAGAAAAAAACATACGACCGGGATACGGGGATAACAGCGATCTCGAGATTCGAAGCCTCCTCCCCCACCCCCCCACCTGCCCTTTTACAGATAATATTTTTTTACTGCGTCGAATTCTGCATTTCAGCGAGGGTCATGACTTCCATGAGCAACGTCTGTTGTTCCACGGACAACGTAGTCGTCGCAGCTTGATATAGTGGCGCATTCTTGCTTTGAAAAGCTGTCAGAGCAATGAGCGACCCCTCCCCCTCCGAAAAGAAAAGTGGGCAGCCACGCACTCGTCAAGGCATGCTTGAACGTCGTATACGGATTGATCGCATCGATGAGGCTGAAAAACCCAAGCTCTTCTTCGATTTCTGACTCTTCCGACGTGTCGGATGCGTCGTCGCCCTCCTCTGCCATTTTCTCAGATCGTGCTCTCAGGCGGGCGCTCTGAAGAGAAGGGACGAAAAATCAGTATCAACGCGAAAACGAAAAAGCCTCTCCTTACCTCGTTGGCGAGCATCTCGAGATAAGCCGAGTCGTCGTCCCAGACATCCTCTGCACAAAAAAAAGACATCGTGTCAACGTCCGGGTCACGATCCCAAAAACCAGTCGTCTCACCATCGTCCTCGCCCTCCAAATTCAAATACCTCAATTCTTCTTCCTCTTCTTCCTCTTCCTCATCAACCAAACTCTGCTCCAACGCCTTACGTTCTATGCAACCCGTCAACATCACCATCCCCACACGAGAGAAAAAACGCACTCGATATTGCCTGCGGGAGCGACTTGAAAATCACCAATGCCCCTGCAACGATCCCATACCACCCTTCCTGCAAACTCGGGGGAATCATCGCTCCATCGACCTCGAGAAGCTTGCTCAGGGTGAGTAAACTCAGCTTCTTATCGTGCACTCGCGGGAGTTTGTCCTCAGTGTTGATCGCCGCGAACCACCGGTCGAAAAAGAGGCGAGCCGCGCCAGGTTTGTAGGTCTCCATCAGGTGCAGCGCCGCAGTGGGGTTGTAAAAGACGGTGTTGATAAGGACGAGGAGGTTGCCGAGTTTGAAGGCGTAGGTGTTGCCGCCGTCGATCTGGTCGATGGCGATCTTGATGATTCTTTGGAGGTGCTAAGCGTGATTATCGATCAGTCCTGGAAACAGGAAACGGGGTCAGTACGTACATCGTCGACATGGCCAGCGAGGTTGAGGAGAATAGATTCAGCAAGCTTGCAACCATTTATCCTATCGTTGTCACCGAGACTGCTACTAGTCATGGCCGTTTCGTAAATGTCCAACACCTTTTGCCTATAGTCGGGTCGAGCTTTGAAGACGTCGGCGCCATAGGACAAAAAGTTGTCCAAAGAAGGAAGCATCTCTGCGGTGGTGCTGACAATGAGTACGCACCATGCAGTGCACTGCATAGTGCTCACCGTCCAAAAAGTCAATGGCGTCCGACTTGAAGAGTCCATACGTCAACTCGAACACGGGCCACATGTTTGGCGAGACGGACGCCAGCTTGAACGTCAAGTTGTCCACCAACTCGTACATGTTGTCAAACAAGTCTGCAGAACGCGTATTATCAGCAAGGCAAAGAAATCATCATCCATTGTCGAGTACTGACCGATCAGCTTGTTCTCCAGCGTGAAGCGAATGATAGGTACAACCACTTCTTGCACCTGTCTCAAAATATCCTGATTGGAGTCTACTGATGATACGATCTATATGCATGCGTTTTCGCGTGCAAGTCAGTGCCAACACCCGGCAAAGACAAATCCAAGCCTACCGTGCTGATCGTCTTCGCTACACCCATCGCGCCATACACTTTGTCCTCGTCTGTGTCTAACAACGTGTCGATATCCACACTGTCCAAGGCAACCTCGCTCGCCTGTGACAAACCTTCCCGCGCCAGACGTAAATATGATTCACACTTGCCGCGTTCCCTTGTTAGCAAGACGACGTGCAGTTGCCACGTCAGTGAGATACTCACCAATCTACTCGTCAACTCCGTCGCAACCGGAAGGAGCTCATCCTGGAACTGCTCGACCATGGACTCCATCGCGTTGTTGAGAAGATCAAGATCGGTCTCGTCAGAGAGTTTAAGCAGACCTGGGAGGACATCAATGGTTCATTCCTCAGCATAGTGAGAAAAGACGCACGTCGGATAACTTCGCCAACTCGAGGTGACACAACCATCCGTACTACACAACATGTACATCATGACCAGATCTCGCTCGCTCACGACGACAACATACCTGATTCGTAGACAACGACCATCTGTGTCAGTGCCAAGGCTGCCTGGACGCGGACTGGGAGTTCGGGATCATCGAGGGCAGTCGCCACCGCATTTGAATGTGCCGCCAAATTCTAAAAGAACCAGGTGGCATCACGGACACGAACAAACACAGGATGCCTACCTCGGGTTTACTCCATTCGAGGTTATGCTTCACGACCGTTCCAAGCACCTCGCAGGCCTAGGCCACCCATTAGTACCACAAAAAACGACCACGGCAGAGTATCGACTGACGATAGCGCGCATATATGGCTCGCTGGCAGTAAATCCGGGAAGGACGTGCTGCATCATGAACTCCTCTATGCTCCCCTTGACCTCGGGGTGGCGCATAATGAATGGTCCAAGTGCCGCCGTAATGTTCAACGCCCCGAATTTTTCAGGTGGCGCCGCATTGCTAGGACAAAGTACATTCAAGAGCTCGATACACAGTGACATGGCACTCACGAGCGAAGGACATTGTTCACAAGATTGAGCATCGGCAAGAATGCAATCTTGGTTCGAACGCTGGCCAACGAGAGGACGAACGAAATCGCACCCGACACGGGGGACGAGACATTCTCGTATTCATCTACCACATCATCAAGATGGGCGACGCGAAAAAGGAGAACTTGGCATACCCACGGAAGCACGGATATACTCGATGGGATCAGACGCCCAGAGTTCCCGATCAGCAGGGGTGAAGCAGAGATGAGGAAAAACAAAGTTGGCAACAAGGTTGTCAACATGAGGCTTCAGCAGAATCCAGGTAGATTTCGGCTTGATACTCGAGGGCCATTAGCCGGGACGATGGTTAGGATACGCACCACGAAACATACCATGCGGTAAAGAACTGGAAGATCTGATACTGGCATTTCTTTGACAACCATGCTTGCTTGGACGCGTAAAGTTCGACCTGATGAAGGTATACCTTGAAGATCTCTGGCGCGAACGCCGTGACAAAGTGGTTGGCAAACGTGCCGTACTCCTTTTGCATCGGAGTCGGGAGCTGCGAGGGGTTCCCAAACCTTGCTTGTATGTCAGTCCACAAACATTGAGTCGCGTTTAGCGGTGCCCGACCTATGAAAAAGTCTGCCCAAGGTGGCATAGGCCCATTTTTTGGCCTTCCACCACTCGGATTTTTCCCTCTCTTCCTCATTTTCAGGGACAGCCTCGCTCGGAAGCGATAGATTGACGACTTGGAAGAGGAGTCTGCCCCAAGGCACAAGGCTCTCAGCACTTTGTTGGTGTGTACTCAGGTTGACGATGATGGATGTCTTGTACGTCTTGAGAATGAGATGCAACATGGATGGTATCTCCTGCGCCACCGACGGAGGCGTGTTCAACATGCTGCTCGCGACCGTCACGAGCGTCGGGAAGAGCTTGGGCACGATGACAGGGAGGTAATCCTTGGCCTGACGATACCTGACCCCAGATCAGCGTCAACGACACGTGCATCAAACGACGTTTGGACCCGCTCACCTGAACGCACGCACACACTCGAGGGCAGCGACACATCCCGCGCCGACCTCGCGGATATCGCCGCTTGTCAGCAACGCGTTCAGGCTGTCCAACAGCCCTTCCCAGCGATCTGGGAAATCATGGGCGACGAGATCTTTGAGGGTGGCCCCGAGCTGAACTGTGATCGCTCTCGAGGGTGACCCGGCGAGGAGGCGCAAGATGGCGGATTTCAACGCGTCGCGGTCGGATTGAGCGATCGGGACCTGCTCAGGACGCGTGCCAGGTGCGTCGAGGGTGTAGGAAGTATGGACGCGGTTTTTGAGGTAGACAGAACATGCTTGGCGTGTGGGGCTGAGTGGGACGTGAGCGGGTGAACGTGGAGGGGGGTCAACGCGTGTGCACGTACAGATCAACGCTATCAGATGCAATGATTTGCAGGATGGCGGTCAAGACGCCCTCTTGGACACCGATCTAGGACATCTGGGTCGGTTGTGGAAGACCAAAAGAGGTGTGGACGCACCTTGCGAATCTGGAGTTCGCCCGCTTTTTGGATATTGGGATTGGCGTTGTAGGTGGTGGCGAAGAGATTGGCAAGTGCTTGAAAGTCCATTGTTGGTGTAGAGAAAAAGAAAAAAAAAGGTCGTCGTCGTCGTCGTCGTCGTTTCACGCGTAACTTGGCAAAGATGAAGAAAAATGAAGGCGGTCGTCGCGGTTGGTGAACAAGTCTTGCCACTGGCGCGTCTGATCATTTACAACCCAAAATGGTACTCGGACGGTCACTACCCAACCAAGGTGACGACCACGCCCGTTTGTACTCAATGCTAACGGAACCACACTCAGGTGATCCTGTCCCGCGATAACTACTAGCGGAACCATCCACGGTACCTGCCACCCAACAATAATGTCATCGCTACTTGCGTGACGACAGCAAGGTACATGTACCAGACAGTGCCACTTGTTGAACGACGACACTATCCTGACATCCAAAATCCAACCCAGACTGGACTAGTGTCAACCCACTACATACCGTTTTCTTCGCCACCGTGCGCACGGGCGAATTCACATTGATCCCCTCTCATATCACCAGGTAGCACTCCCTACGCGATTGCCAAGGCCTCGATATCATCAACCCTGCGCCAACGCCGCCCCCCAGGGCGAGGACGTCAATTGGGCGAAGTAGGACGGCCCCACCGACCCCTCATTCCGCCATGACGACCTCCGTCTCTTCGCGTACTGCGTCAAGAACGGGTTAAAGCTCTACCCCCTCATCCGCAATAAGTTGCTGAAAACTCGAGAAAGCGTCGAAAGCCACAGGTTTGACACCCCTCAACGGCTACGGTATTCGCATTGGCTCCACGGTCGAATACTTCCGTAACCTGTCTTTCGACGTCAAAGTCAAAGGCCCCTGGGCCAGCGATGCTTTCTTCGGGTACCTCCTGTGACAGCTCAAAGACTCGTGTTCAGAGGGTTCGAGCGAGGCTCGAGAACCTGGAAATCGATGAGGGAGGAGATTGCAAGTTTGCTATATTCTGTGGTCGCGGAGGGGTGAAGCGGAATGACGTGAGGGTGGGTGAAACAATCACGAGGCAGCATACAAGTTCATCGACATCTTGGATCGACAAGTGGCGGGTGGTCGTTCACAATTTCTGAGAGTCGTTACGGTTAGATGTGAGTCGTAGCTGTAACAGGTAGCACTGACCGATGGGACAGTTCTAGAGACAAACATGATTTAAGAAAAATGATAAATTATCACGATCCCGTTACAATCCCTCTGGATGATCGTTTCATGTCCTTGCCACCGTGTCGGGTATGCAGACTCTAACCATCCTCGCCCAACAGGTATCAGCTCCAAGTCACATTGGACTACGTGACAGCGCTTTACACTTGTCCTTTCCCTTTCATTCCATCATCCTCAAATTCACAATGACTTTATCAATGTCCAAATTAGGGTTGGCAGACGTGAACGAAATTTAAACGCTGCACTCCCAAAACGGTACTTGATCATCTTGACAGTGTCTCGTCATCTTCAAGTTGTCCATTCCACAGATGGTACGTGATCTCATCTATGACATAGAGGATCCATCCTGACGATGTCTACAGGGGGTATGTGATATCATTTGTAGGATCCACAAGCCATCGCACTGACGTGTCTTGTCCTGCGCCCTGCTACAGGGTGTATGTGATCTTATCTGAGAGCTGTATAATCCATCGCTGACGGTGTCTCATGTTCTCCTACAGTTGGTATGTGGTGTTGTCTGAGATGCACAATCCATTGCTGACGGTGTCTCGTCGTCTGTCCACCCACAGCAAGTACGTGATCTTATCTCAGAGTCCCAGAATCCATCACTGACAGTATCTCATCCTCTACCCTCTTACAGGAGGTACGTGATCTCATCTGTGAACCGGAGAATTCATCCCGACAGCGTCTCGTTGTCCGTTTCTCCTGCAGGCTGTATGTGATCTCACCTAAGAGTTCCAGAATCCATTGCTGACAGTAGCTTGTTGTATGCCCACCTACAGTGGGTACGTGATCTCGTCTGTGAGTCGCATAATCCACTACTGATGGTGTTTCATCTCTCTCCTATAGAATGTACGTAATCTCATCCGAGAACTGCAGAATTTACCCTGACAGCGTCTCGTCGTCTGCCCTCCTTCAGCGTGTACGTGATCACATCTGTGAACTGGGGAATCTATCCTGATAGAGTCCTGTCTTCTGCCTCTCCTACAGGTGGTACGTGATATCACGTGGCATCCATCAGCCATTGCTGACGGTGTATGGTCGTATGTCCCACAGTCGGTACATGATCTCATCTGAGAGCTGCAGAATCCATCGTTGACGGTCTCATTCTCTTTCCTACAGCGGGTACGTGATCTCGTCTATGATCTGGAGAAGCTATCCTGAGAGTGTGTCGTTGCCTCTCCTACAGTGGGTACGTGATCTGCATCTGCCAGTGGGAGGTGCAGAATCCGTCGCTGATGATCGGTCATCATCATTTGCCCACATATAGAAAGTACGTAATCCCAGCTGAGAACTGCAAAATCCATTCCTGACGGTGTCTCGTCGTCTGGCCTGTTACAGGCTGTATGTGATTTCATCTGTGAACTACAGAATCTATTGCTGATGGTGTTCCATCTTGTCCACCTACAGAGAGTATGTGATCTCATGTGTAAGCTGCAGAATCCTTTGCTGACGGTGTCTCGTCGTGTGCCCTCCTACAGCTTGTACGTGATCTCATTTCTGATCTGAAGAATCCATTGCTGACGGTATTTCGTTGTCTACACCTCTACAGGAAGTATGTGATCACATGTGTGTGCAGAATCCATCGCTGACGGTGTTTTATCACCTGTCTGCCTACAGTTGGTACGCGATCTCATGTAGGATCTGCACAATCAACTGCTGAGGCGTTGTTTGTCCACCCATAGAATGTATGTGATCTCCAAGTTATCTTAGGGCTGCAGAATGCATCACGGATGGTGTCTCGTCCTCTATCCACATACAGGAAGTACATGATCTCATGTGTGAGCTGCAGGATTCATCACTGATGGCGCCTCATCTTTTGTCCACCTACAGCAAGTATGTGATCTCATGTGTGAGCTGCTGGATTTATCGCTGACTGTGTTGTCATTTGTCCTCCTACAGTTCGTATGTGATCTCATATGTGAGCTCCAAAATCTCTTACTGACGGGGTGCTATCATGTGTCATCCCACAGTTTGTGCGTGATTTCATATGTGACCTGCAGAATCCATGCTGATGGTGTCTTGTCATCTGTCTACCTACAGAAGGTATGTTTTATCTGTGATCTGCAGAAATTATCGCTGATGGCGATTTGTCACCTATCCACATACAGGAAGTACGTGATCTCATGTGTGAGCTGCAGAATCCATCGCTCATGATGTTTTGTGTGCCTATCTACTACAGTGGGTACGTCATTTCATGCGAGTTATAGAATCCATTTCTAACGGTCTCTTGTCGTTTGTCCCTTACAGGAAGTATGTGATCTTGTCTGTGAACTTCAGCATTCACCGCTGACGATCTCTCGATATCTGCCCTGCTATAGAGAGTTTGTGATCTCATCTCAGAGCTACAGAATCCGTCGCTGACGGTGCCTCGTTGTTTTCTCTCCTGCAGGCAGTATGTGATCTTGTCTCTGGGCTACAGAATCCATCGCTGACAGCGTTTCGTCTATCCTCTTACAGTTGGTGCATAATCATATTTCTGAACTGCACAATCCATCGCTGACATGTCTCGTTATATCTCCTACAGTTGGTATGTGATCTCACCTGACGGACACGCTCACTATGTGTCATCATCTATGGGATAGAGAGTACGTGATATCTTCTAAACGTGCAGAGGCAACCGCTGACTTTCTCATCATCTGTCCACTTACAGTTTGTACGTGATCTCATTTGATAGCTTCTGAAACAAGCACTGACTGGCATTGTTGTCTGCCTCCCCATAGCTGGTATGTAATTCTATCTAAGAGGTGTAGAAACAAGCAGTGACTATTTTTGTCACCCATCCGCCCACAGGAGGTACGTAGTCTAATTGGGCGAGTGCAGAAGGAAACGTTAACAGTGACTGGCTACGTGTCCACCAACAGCGAGTGGGTGATGACTTGATAAACTTCGAGTCTCAGGTGTCTCCATGGCTGAAACCTTCGGAATGGCTGAAGTCAAACACCATCTATATTCATACCATTGTTCGAGACATTGTTGTTGTAACTGCCAACCACCACCTCGAAACAGTAACATTCCAACAGCCTATGATATATGAGGTGTGTAAACACACTTTCAGAGTCTCGAAGGCATGGTTTTATGGACACCCTCAGCGTCTCGTTGTATATGTTTCTGTGTATCTTGCCATTTTCCCGACTACCACATGGTATTCATTTCATTGTGCCGTCCAAAGGAGTCTAACCAGCGATCAGCTCTTTGGACAGGTTCAAGGAGACCTTGAGCAAGTGGCAACGTGATGGCACAACAAATCTCATCAGAAATCATCGCCAAATCCACAAGGAGTTGATAGATATATTTGAAAACGCCACGCCATCGTTTGTTTCCTTTTGTCTCATTGTTATCTTTTAGCAGGGTTTTGACATTGATTACGGTAGTCTCCTTCGGAAACTGCTTATCCTTGATTCGATTGCCTTATTGGCACTTTTGGACGCACAGATGACAGATACAACAGAATGTGAAGAACTTGCTGGCACCTGGGGCCCTGGTGTGCAGGATCTTGTCGATCTGCTTGATACGGCAAGCAATGAATTCACCCTATTCTCGATGACATTGCATTGATACATAATTATAGCGCTTGCACTTTCCTACAGAGCATAAACATCTATATCTCAAAGCGCTCCGTGATTTGACAGGGAGCTCCGGAGTATACCCGATGTCCTTAACTCTGACCGAGGTCAAGCCCGAACGTGGCCGACATGCAAGCGGCGGATTTGGTGATATTTACAAAGGACGGTGCTTTGGTGAAGAGGTTGCGCTCAAGGTTCTCAGGTTACCTCTACCGTCTGGTGTCAATGGCCTGACTTCTTGGAGATCGTTCGACGGCCGTGCACAGGAATACTTGTCCGAGGTTCTCATATGGACACAGTTGTTACATCCCAACATTCTACCCTTTTATGGACTCCACTTTCTGGACACTGCTCTGGACACTCGAGTTTGCCTTGTGTGTCCCTGGATGGAAAACAGGAATGTAGTGGAATTCTTGGATCGTCGAAATTGTGAGACAGATGCCACAGATTGTGTTTCTTTGGTGAGTAAATTCCACCAGGTCTGCTGTCTTATTGAGTTTTTCTGCTTTTCTAGGCACTTGATATTGCAGAGGGTCTCAAGTATCTCCACACCGAACATGTTATCCACAAAGACTTAAAAGGAGTTTGTGTTTCTTGTTATGGACGCGCGCGCAAGAACACTGAGTGTGTTACCTTTGTAGTACAACATTCTGATCTCTCGATCGGAGAGAGCTTGCATTGCCGACTTCGGTCTTGCCACTGTAGCAGACTCTGGAGCTGGAACGATTATGAGCGGAAGCACAATGATAGGAACTCCGAGATGGTTTGCCCCTGAACTTTTGCCCAGTGTGCAACCGAATGTGCAAGATCCACGACGCAACACATTTGTCACTGATATCTATGCATTTGCATTGGTGTGTTATGAAGTAAGCTACGATCCCTTCTCCTTGAGGAATGTTATCTAATATATGTAGATGTTCTCTGGAAAACTACCCTTTGAGACCGATGAAGAGTACGAGCGACGTGTCAATGAAGGGGGGCCTCCTTTCTTACCTGCAGACTTCATATCCCGTGTCCGAGGAGGGGAGCGTCCTCCCATGCCTTCAAACGAATTAAGCAGGCGCCGTGGCTTAACTTGTGAGATGGAAGTTCTCATCCGAGATTGCTGGAACCAGGATCCGACGAAGCGGCCCTTTGCTGAAACAGTCGTAGAGCGATTACGTGTTTTGTCCAGCCAGCCGGTTGATGAAAGTCCCCTGGATAAAATGGCAGCCTCGTTTCATAGACAGATGCTGCAGAGTCAGGCAGACAATCCCTTGGTTGTTCTCATGAACCAGACTCTGGGATAACTGTAGAATTTTGCGATGGAATCATCTATTGGAATCGAGGTGGAATGATTGTATGAATAGAGCACATTCGCGGTTTTCACCCAATCAAATGCGATAGATTGTGATTGTACACATCAAGGACACATCGCCATGTCGCAAACTCGCTTATGTTTATGGATGTTGTGTCCTAAGCATATCAGTGAAATAGGTTCCGAAATATGGGCTTGCGTGGCTCATGGCTCGTTTCAACTTTGCCCCGAATACCACGTAGTTGGATCCGATTGATAAAAATTGTCTCCTTTGGTTCTGTGAACGGTGAGTCAGAGTTGGTATTTGTATGTGAATACGGTCTTTCACCGTCATCTGGAGTATCTGGCAGCGACTTTGAGTAGACCGAGTAGGCGGATAAGTGGTAGCGAAAATCACACCGTGGTAGATTACTTGCCTGCATGGGGGCCACACTTTTCGTAGCCCACGCTCTTTGACCATTCACCCCAAACCTTCGCACCTGAACCTCGGACAAGGAACGATAGTTCAGCTTCGACCCTCTCGTGGACACTGACTGCGATTGCCCAGCGATTAGTCTTGACAGTCCCAATAACCAAGATGAGATCGTCTGGCGAAATGTTTTCCCTGGAGAATGTGAATGAGCGGATAGATCAAATGAGTGTTGATCGAACACGTCACTTGGCACAAAAGGTTCGTTCTATCCACTTGATGTAAGATTTGAAATATTCCTTGAGTTTACCTTCCTCCCTGAGGCTTTCCCTTCTGACGACATCTCCAGGGATGAGGATGACGTCGCCTGCGCCAACTTTGCCGAACTGGAATCGAGCTTCACCTTCAGCAGCAGGCTTTGCGGATCTAGAAGAATGTAAAGATCAGCTTTTATAATAGTAGCCGATGGCTTACACCTCGATCTTGCCGGCAGACTTCGCGACAACCTGTAGATACAATAGATATTAACATCTTCCTAGCTGCACGAGTGGGTGTAGTCACGTGTAGAGCCTGCCATTCAGTGCTCTCTTAAGTTCTGCGGGAGGAGGAGAACCCTCTATGGTGGTATCTGGTTGAGCGATGTTGTATAAGGTCTGAAAAGACCCATCGCTCCGCTTTATAAAGCCGACATCACCAAGTTGTACGCTACAGGGCGAGAAGAGGGGATGGCCAAATTTGAGGGGCAAGATGCGCTTCGTATAGGTTGTCTTTGGGTCGAGCATATGGAATAGCAGGCAGGCGAGGATAGGAAACTTGATTTGGAAGCCAGTTCTGGCGGGGAATATATTTGGGCTAACAATGCATTTGGGGCATGGTGCATGGCTGCACAGCTAGATGCAGTCCGGTGACCAGCCCGTCTATAAGAGGGCAAACCGTCGATAGACGCGACGGTTTGCCTCGTGCTGACCTCTTATAGACGGGCTGGTCACCAGACTAAGCTGGACGCCCATGCCTGGCCAACACCGCCAGATTGCCACAGGGGCTGTGGGGACTCTCTACCAGATCTGGCAATGCCTAACGCTGATGAGGTCACACTAAAGTTTGGGCGCGTTTCCTGACTTCAAAAAACAGGCCTTCAAGTAGAACCCCTGGTGACATTACCCATGAATCAAGCCTTATAAGGTGTGTCCATAATTCAAACCTGAGCTAACCTGTGCTTCGAGTTAGGAAAACAGACGCTATGGTACACCAATATACCCGTATAAAGGGTCAAGATGGCGTATAATTCTTACAATTCTGGTCGCCAGACCTGGACCACTTCCAGGATCCAGGAATTTGTATGGATTTACTCCGCAGTCTGCACAACACCACTTAAAAACAGTCTAAAACAGGCGTCCAAGTCAGGTTCCCCCCCTCACCACCTGCTTGCTATTCCGTATGCTCGATCCAAACGCAACCTATGTTAAGCGCTTCTCATCCCTCAAACTCGGCCATCCCCTCTTCTCACCCTGTAGCGTACAACTTGGCGATGTCGGCTTTATAAAACGGAGCGATGGATCTTTTCAGACCTTATACAACATCGCAGAACCAGATACCAGCATGGAAGATTGTCCTCCTCCCGTAGAGCTTAAGACCAAATCGCGTTCGGCCCGATGGGGGGCTATGCACGTAATTGTATGCCCACTCGCGCGACAAGGAAGATGTTAATATTTATTATGTCTACAGGTTGTCGCGAGATCTGACAAGAAGATTGACGTGTAAGCACTCGGCTGCAACCTATTATTATTATTATTACTATATATAAAAAACTAACCTTTACATTCTTTTAGATCCGCCAAACCTACTGCTGAAGGTGAATTTCGATTCCAGTTCCGCAAAGTTGGCGCTGGCGATGCTATCCTGATCCCTGGAGACGTCGTAAGACTGGAAAGCCTCAGCGAGCAAGGAACACTCAAGGAATATTTCAAATCTCACATCAAGTGGATAGAGAAGACCTTTTGTGCCAGGTTACTTGTTCGATTGACACCCATTTGATTTATCCGCTCATTCAGATTCTCCAGGGAAAACATTTTGGCGGCCGATCTCATCTTGGTTGTTGGGACTACCAAGACTAATCGCTGGGAAATCGCAGTTAATATCCACGAAAGGGATGAAGCCGGGTTGTCCTTTCTTGTCCGGGATGCAGGTGCAAGGATTTGGGGTGAATGGTCCAAGAGTGTTGGCTACGAAAGGTCTGGCCCCTACGTAGGCAAGTAATCATGATATGATTCAATTTCACTATTACTTAGCCACCTACTTGGCCTACTCAGATACTCCAGACGATGGTGAGGGACCATATTCATACACAAATACCATCTCCAACCCAGTACGCAGAACCAAAAGAGACCATTTTTATCAATCGCATCCAATCACAGGGTCTTTGGGGAAAAATTGACACGAGCCGTCGCGTAGGCTTCAAAACCAGGGTGATTGATAAGGTTGGAAAATTGGCACGAGGTGTTTAAACACGACATCCGGTGCGAGACTTCAGCTTCAAGTTATGCATGCTGCCTCTTAACAATAAATGACATGCGGTGTTTGTGTATTTTGGAAGTATCCTTAGTATGTATATCGCGCTTGATGGGATGAATGGAGCATCTGGTACCGAATTTGAGTGGGCCAAGTAGGTGGATAAGTAATGCTGAAAATCACATCGTGGTGGATTACTTGCCTGCGCAGTGCGTGGGGGCCACACTTTCGTAGCCCACGGCCTTCGACCATTCACCCCAAACCTTCACACCTGAACCCCGGACAAGGAACGATAGTTCAGCTTCGACCCTCTCGTGCATTGACTGCGATTGCACAGTGATTAGTCTTTACCGTCCCAACAACCAAGATCTGGCAAAATGTTTCCCCTGGAGAATGTGACTGAGCGGATAAATCATCGAGCAAGCAAACAAAATGTTCAGACAGTTCCATCAGTCAGCTCTGACGGAGAACACACTGGGCCAACAACGCGTCTGAGGCATGGTGCATGGCTGCACGGCCAGTGGATGCCCTGTAATAATCTGGCGGTGTTGGCCAGGCGTAGACGCTGTGTGGAGCAGTATTCTAGTGTTCCGGGCATTTAGAATCCGTCCAAACACCCCACGCCGCTGTGGGGTGTCCGGGTGTGCATTGCATGCCCTGTCACCATTACGACACATGGAAGTAAAAAAGTCCAGGCATGGAGAATAAGCAGATTAGTACATCAAGAAGTCTCCAACAGGTATCTCCACGTTCCGAACAACATGTTGACCATGAACCCTATCACAATGCCCAGTTGCGTCTTGCGTCTAGAACAAGGCCGATATCAACCAGAACAGCCTCTGAAATGGATAGTCACGCACGGGAAAATGACGTTTTCTGTCGGCTGAACCTCGCTACCGTCGTCCCAGAAAGCAGCAGGCTTGAGGTCGCGCAAGAAGAAAAAGGGTAAGATGGGGAAGAAGAACCCAAGGATGATGCCCCGCAGAATCATGCTCTGCGCCGACGTCTGCACCAGTGGCGTATTACCTACGCTATCCATGGAATCGATCCACTGCTCCTCCAATGCACGCGCATGCTCATCATCTATCGCAACAAGTAAGTTAAATTCATCCCAAGAAAGACACGACATCGACATACAGTCCTCGTCGTTTTCAAACTCGATGTCGAGATAGTTTGACGACGACTGGCTATGGAACTGCCTCCGAAAGTTGGAAATGTCATCCTCTGAGAACCCAGCTGCGACCAGGCGGTCGAAACCACGCAATGGCCGCAGTTGTGCAACCTGCCCGTGTCGTCTGTCAACGCTTCAACAGCGCCACAAGCGTCGGGACATACCTGAGGCTCATCCTCGACTTGTGCCCCTGGGTCGATCTTGGGCCCGACTGAACAATGCAACCAGGTGATAATGTGCGGTTGGGAGGGCAAATCATCGGACGGAGACTCGTTGGCACGGAGCTGTCGTTCCTCCAAGGTGCTCAGCCAGGAATGGAGTAGAGTACCATCGGTGAGCAATCGCCCGGCATGGATCAGTCTCAATCGCCGCTCCTTGAACTGAGGACGTGCAGCGACGATCTGAAGTGGCATGAGACGTGGTCCCGACCAGCAAGATACACACCTTTGCCTTGACGTCTCGAACGGCATCGCTGCTGGAAATGTACACGACGAGGTCTGGTGTTCCCTCTGTAAAACGGATGGTGAGATCTCTAGACGGTTCGCATTCTGGGTCTTTCGCGCGCTGCTTTCCCTTTGCCTTTTCGCTGAGCATCGTGAGCTGTCGCATTCCGTGGCTGTGCATATGACATTGTAAGCAAGTGGCGTGGGAAATAAATATCCTACCGAGTACCATCATCATCAGCATTAGCATTAGCCCGTCATGCCTCGCGCAGAAGGTATGTGTGTACGCTATCTATCTCATTCCATCCCTGATCATGTCTCCTAGTTGGAACGCCAAAGTATTTGGCCAACAAAATGAAGTCAAAGGGCCTACAGCGCCTCCGATGGTACTGTCAGGTCTGCCAGAAACAATGCAGAGACGAGAACGGCTTCAAATGCCACGCCCAATCCGAGGGTCATCTGCGTCAGATGCTCGTCGTCGGTGAGAACGCCGGGCGACACATTGCCGACTTCTCGAGCCAATTCCAACACGACTTTGTCCAGCTGCTCTCTCGGAGGTATGTCCCCACGCTTTCCATATCACCCCGTCCTGACATCGCTTCCTATACAGGTTTGGAACGAAACGGGTGTTTGCGAATCGCGTGTACCAAGAGTTCATCCAGGACAAGCAGCATCTGCACATGAACGCCACACGCTGGGTCACGCTCACCGAATTCGTCAAACATCTCGGTCGTTCAGGGATCGCCCGCGTCGACGAAACAGACAAGGGCTGGTTCATCGCATGGATCGACAACTCGCCCAAGGCACTGGCCAAGCAAGAAGCATCGATCAAGAAGGAGCGCGCGACCATGAACGATGAGCAACGTGAACGGATGTTGATCACAGAGCAGATCGAGAGGGCAACGAAGGAGGCCGAGACGGCCTCGGGATCCGCTTCGCCCTCCGCAGAAGAGCAGGGTCTACAACGGGATGACAGTGCCGAGAAAGTCGTCCTCTCGTTCTCCGTGAAACCGACGGCACCCGCCCTGAGCACGCCTGCGCCTGCTGTGGGGGGATTCAAGGTGAATCCCCTGAATCCGGGTGTCAATCCATTGAAGCGTGCCAACGTCTTTAAGACATCGAAGCCCTCCACCGGGAATGAGAAGAAACGGCCGGTGTCCACAATGTCTGCTGCGGAGCGTCTGATTTTGGAGGACCAGGAACGAAAACGACGGAGGATGGAGAGGGAAGGTATTGTATCCTAGCATAGTTGTTCCAGTATTGTATCATATCTTTGATATCCCATTTCCCTACTTCTGCAGTCGTTTTAGATATGAATCGCCTCGAGGTAGCATACTCCATGGCACGTGCATCAGACATACGTACTACCATGGCACACGTTCGTCTTCATCTCAAACATAATAGATCGGAAAACACATAGCCGTAAAATACACGGAACAACGTCACAACATGATACATCGACTTGCATATTTAGCAGCACATCTCGCAAGGGCAGCCTACAATTTTGGTAGTTAGCCGACGACATGATGCAATCCGTCGAAAACGCACAGATGATGTCCGCGATGCACTCGCAGGAATCCTGTGTCAGTAATGTTAGACATGGCAATGTGTGACAAACGATCCACGATGGGTACCTTGCAACACTCTGTCGGGATGCCCTGGTCAGCCGTGTCTCAGGATACCCAGTACCCAAATAGTACGCACCGAAGCAGAGGAAGCACGAGAGGGCAGCCAAGAAACAGTCCTGTGGAGTGATCCTACGTATCAGACGGGATTCCTTCCGAGTAGATAGATGCACGGCGTACTTTGCCAGCACCACCGCCGCGGAGGCGCTTGGCATGGTGTTGTTCTTGTTGGTTGCCAGCAGGGGCAGGATTCATTACGCCTGCGGAGGCTTTTAGAAGGATGCCTCGCAACGAGATGGGGGGCACGACGTACTCATTTGGACGGCAGCCTGGGGCTGGTTAACGGTAGTCTTGTTGGTGGGCTCCATCGTCTTTCTTGCTTGTGAGGGTGCGATGAGGATGGAGGAAGGAGGTCAGGTGGGGTCAAGCAGGTTAAATACCGTTCGGATGCGCAATCCAGGCTTGGCTATAAACGGACATAGCGCCACTTGGCCTCCCCCAAATTGCCACCTTAGTAGTGCACAGCCTCCTTTTGACGTCGCAGCACTCGCTGTTCCAGCGTGCAAAACATGGTCTCAGTCCGTAGTGGCCGGCCACATGTCCTTGGCGAACTCATAAGAAAAAAATAACTCGTATTCTCGCTCACCAAGGACTAGAAGCACACGGCTTCGGACCAGACAGATCGATGGAGCAGCACTCGGAGTTTGAATTTACGGGGTTTCGGCAGCGGTTCAGCAGTGGGGCATGGCACGGCAACTCATCTGTCGGAGTCTGTCGGAGCTGAACATTTCCTAAGCCACGATGGCTGTAGCTATTTCAGGTATGTAGTGGGCGCGGTGGATACAGTAGCGATCGTTTGACTGACCGCCCTTCCAGACGCAGTCAGGGTTGTCAATGTCCGAGGGAATTTCCTTTCCCTCGCATACCGGTGATGGAACAATACCGCGCCCTCTAATTACCGACCTGTACGATACTCTAGAGAGGTCATAATATATAGAGCGCCCGGTGGAACGACGACTCCGACATATAATGACGATGTGACGGAGCCGGTGGGAGTACATGATCCGTCTTGTGTCTCAGTCCTGCAACGAGGCAAAACCCGACCACAACGCAAGATCTGATAACAACATGCGTGATTAATTTGGGCGCATCTGTAGCGGCCATAAACAGGACACGGTTATAAGCGTAAAAGCCGATAATCAAAAAAGAGTAACCTGTTGCTTCTCGTTCCAGCAAAGAAGCTCTGCTCTCTAACGTCCTAACCCAGGAAAGAGTATAGTCTCCCCTTCAAGTCGAGCAGGTTTCTACTCTTCCGAGGGGTCTCGTCATTCCGTCGGTAGAGTCGTCATGGTGATAACATGGCGCAAACCTTGGAGGTGCCCACATTTATACGCGGTGGGGCAACCTATAGCTGTGGAAACTTGTCAGGCAAGTAAGTTGAAATAACAGGGTTATGGGTATGCACACCTACCATGATCAACACTCGATCAGCAAAGGATCGGAAGGTTTCGACGTCGCTTCCGTCCCGCTTACATGTCCTCTTCACGATCCCTTGACAATTGACGAGGGAAGACCGTGTCAACGTTTTCCTGTGGCGTGCGGCTGTCACGACTGGATCCACCTCAAATATGTCTCTTTTGATATTTGCCCAGGTAAGTTAGATTGTGGAGCATGTCGCATGCGCCTCCATTTACAACCTAGCGCGCAGGGTCTGGCGTTTGATGTCCCTGACTTGTCCTGCCAAGACATTCGAGTTTATCTGCCATGAAAATCCTACGTGTTTGTTTAGATCACTGATGTCACTCCGAGTCGGAGCCGTCACCAACGCTAGTAGTGACAAAGTTTTAGACCAGTCTGGGAAGTTGGTAGGGACGACTTGAATGTCTGTTGCAAATTACTAACTCGAGTCCTTTCTGCCACCTGTCTGCCGGTACGGTGATTCAGACACGACCGTATCAAGTTGGGACTGTCAAGTCTGTCAATACGTTGTCGGGGATTGTCGGGAATCAAATACTAGTCGGCCCGAAATAACAGGGGGTCTCACCCGGTCACTGCACATTTTCATTGAACCTTTCCAGTAAGCCATTCTCATCGGCACTGCTGTAGATAAGCAGCGCTCTTATCGGCACACCTATTTTTTTGGATCTCTACTAAACCCTGCCCCCCAGGCACAATCGCCGCGTATACTGCCACCATCAGGGTTTATAAGATCGACTCATAAATTTTCCGTGCCTAAAGTACCGCCGTCATGGGAGAGCTTTCGAGCGCGACCTTGTCCGTTCTCCAGAGCCTCTTTGTCAGGGCGACAGTTCAGGGTCAAGTGCGTATGGAAGTTGGCATTGACAACGGTTGTGCTCATGTTTTTGCACCTTCAAGGGCGGTCTCTTGACTGGCCAAGATCCAGCTACATACAATACCTCGGATCCGTTGAGGCTGTGGATCATTCAGCTTGGTGCGTCAACGGCCATCTCCAGCTCCTTTTTTCTTCAACATTACTCATGAAGGACAGGTATCATCATCATCATGGCCCAGCTGCTCGGGCTGATTCTGGGAAAAATCAGACAGCCTCGCGTCATCGCAGAGATCCTGGGCGGCATTCTACTTGGTAGATCACCTCGCCGCGCGCTCGTCGGTTCGCATGATATGCTGACTCTGGGCTCAAGGTCCCACTGCGTTCGGACGGATTCCCGGTTTCACGAACCACATCTTCCCCGCAAGCTCGGTCCCCTTCCTGTCCCTCACCGCCAGTATTGGGCTTTGTCTTTTCCTCTTCATCATCGGCCTTGAAATCGACCCCAGTATCATCCGACGAAATGCACGCTTGTCGATCGTGGTATCCCTCGCAGGCGTACTTCTTCCGTTCTCCATCGGATGCGGTATATCCGTCGCAATATACCACAATTTTATATCATCATCCACCAACTTTAATTATTTCATGCTCTTCATCGGCGTGTCGTACTCCATCACAGCATTCCCGGTCCTCTGTCGTATCCTCTCTGCACTCAAACTGCTCGACACGACCGTCGGGCTCATTGCGTTGTCAGCAGGTGTTGCGAACGATGTCATTGGATGGAGTCTCCTTGCATTGGCTGTCGCGTTTGTGAATGCGACATCGGGTCTCACTGCCCTGTGGACATTCCTTACGTGCTTGGCGTACACCTTGTTCCTCCTCTTCCCGGTCAAATGGGCACTGCTTTGGCTTGCGAGGAAAACGGGAAGTACCGTTCACGGGCCCAGCATGTTTTACATGACCGTAGTCATGCTCGTCCTTTGGGCTTCTGCCTTCTTTACCGATATCGTTGGCGTGAATGCGATTTTCGGTACGTCTGGGTCAAACGGCTTTGATTCGTTGGGGGTGTTCACCTATGATATATTTGCCTCGCAGGCGCATTCGTCGTTGGTGTTATCGTTCCTCGGGAAGGTGGGGTATCCATCGCCTTTGTGGAAAAGCTCGAAGACATGGTTCAAATCATTTTTCTGCCCCTCGTAAGTCACATCTGTGCGCAACCCTACGTTCCCTCAACGTGCCTAGTACTTCACGATTTCCGGGCTGAACACGAATTTGGGATTGATCAATACCGGTACGTGTTATTCGCAAGGCTTGTGGGCCTGTTATTGAAATCCTATCCTCTTTCAGGGACTGCGTGGGGATTCGTCTTTGCTATCGCGATTCTCGACTTTAGTGGAAAATTCACTGGTTGCACGCTGTCGTCAAAGGCGCTTGGTTTCACTTGGCGCGAGGCGACCACCGTTGGTTCTCTCATGAGTTGCAAGGGGTATGTTTCATTCAAACAATCGCTTTTCATGTCTCACTGTTGTATAGTCTGGTAGAGCTGATCGTCCTCAATGTCGGGCTATCTGCCAAGATCCTCACTCCACAGGTGTTCTCCATGTTCGTCTTGGAGGCGTTGATCCTCACGTTCATGACGACGCCTTTCGTCAACCTCATTTATCCGCCCAAGCATCGCACCTATGTACATGGTACTGGTATTATTCATGCGGCATCCAAGAATGGCAATGAGAGAGAGACACTCGTCGGCGACGCTTCTGATGCAGTCAACGACGACGGTTGGCGGCACCGATTTACTGTCGTGCTCGACGAATTCAACCACATGCCTGGGATCATGGCACTCACAAAACTGGTGGTCCCTCCTACCTCCGATGAGGCGTCTCGCGTTGGGAGATCGACAAAGACGACCGTGAGTGCGCTCCGTCTGATCGAGCTGTCGGAACGTACATCGTCGATAATGAAGTCTGCGATAACGGAGTCGCTGATTAGCACCGATCCTCTGGTGGGCGTGTTCAAGATGTTTGGCGAGCAGAGCGACATGCCCGTCTCTGCGTCCTTGTCTGTCGTGTCGCAAGGTGAATGGACGCACGCCGTGGCCGCGCATGCGGAGAGACATGCCTCGCAGCTCGTGCTCATTCCGTGGATTCCGCCTTCGTTTGGTTCGACGGCTGATCACGTTGACAAACCGGAATCAAACCCATTCGATACGTTCTTTGGGGTCTCGACCAAGGACAACTCTGTGGCGACGCTGTACTCACATTTCGTTCGCGGCGTGTTTCGGCACAGCAAGACGGATGTCGCGCTGTTTGTCGATTTGGGGGATAACGCAGGGACGAATGGTCCGCAGCATGTTTTGTTCCCGTTCTTTGGTGGGCCAGACGACCGGCTAGGGCTCGAGTTGGTGGTGCAGCTGTGCATGAACCCGAGGATAAGCGCTACAGTGATCCGCGTTGGGAAGCGGACGGAGCAGCCCGATGGGATTGTACGGCCCGAAGCGGCCCTTGTTGACGAAAGGGGCATAGAGGCGGAGCCTGGGACGCCAGTCACCCTGGTACATTGTTCCATCTTCCCGCGCGAACAGCAACGCTGATGTTTCTGAGCTAGTCCCTCCCCTTTCCGAACACGGTGTACGGCAAGGCGGATACGGCGTATATGTTGCAGTCGGAGACGGCGGACGATTTAGCGTGGGGGCGGTATGCGTCGCCGGTGTTTGAGAATGAGAAGGAGTCGCAGCCGCAGATGCGCTCGGCGTTATCGCGGGTGGTGTTTAGCGATCTGACGCATGCGCTGCCGGTGCATGCGCTCCTGCAACGGGCGCGGCAGCTCCGGGAGACTCATCGGCGGTTACTGGTCGTTGTCGGGCGATCGAAGCGGTTCGTGCAGGATGGTATTCGAGGGGAGGTGAAGCAGCTCGTGGAGGAGTACAAGTGTGGGGCAGGGCACGATGTGGTACGGAGTACGATCGGGCATGTAGGCACGGCGTTTGTGGTGGCGGCTGGAGCACAGTTGGGTGGGGTGGTAGTCGTGCAGGCGGTTGGTCAGTCTGGTGAGACGGAGGTATAGAAAGTAATTCCAGTGGCTTTGTTTATCTGTATATCATAGTCTAGATGTGCGGCTGTGCGCGGTCCGGCGGTCCGTAATGAACCGAAGCAGATCGTGCGCACCGTGCTTTCTGATACTCGCATGGCGACGAGGACGGGGACGACCATTCGTCGACTTGTGTTCGCGCGACGCACGCTCGCGGTCGTCACAGCCTCCACGCTTGGCCTTGCGGGCGGTGGCTACTACTACCTCAACTCTGGCCCAGCGTATCCCGTGTCGACCCGAGAGACGAGGAGGCCACCGCCCGCCTGGACGCCGCCCGCACGGCAGACCATGTTGGATGCCCTCCAACGCAGCGCTGCAGGGGAGGAGGAGGACGTGTTTGACGTGTTGGTCGTCGGAGGGGGCGCCACCGGTGCAGGCGTCGCCGTCGATGCTGCCAGCCGCGGTCTCAAAGTCGCCCTGGTAGAACGCAGCGATTTCAGTTCCGGTGCGTCCCCCCCCGGGTGCTCCAATGACCACATGTTCATATACACAAAAAGGGACGTCGTCCAAGTCGACCAAGCTCGTTCATGGGGGCGTGCGCTACCTCCAAAAAGCGGTGACGGAGCTGGATTACGAGCAGTACAAGCTCGTGCGGGAGGCGTTGCACGAGCGAAGGATATTCTTGCAGACAGCGCCATATCTGTCGCACATGCTTCCCATCATGCTTCCCTTGTACAAGTACGCCCCGTCGTTTCCTTCCTTCTTGTGTCTCATCCTTTCCCGTAGATACTGGCAGGTCCCTTATTATTATGCGGGGTGCAAATTGTACGATATCTTGGCTGGCAAGGAAAACATGGAGAGCTCGTACCTCATGTCAAAGGGCAAAGCGCTCGAATTATTCCCGATGCTCAAGAGCGAGGGTCTCGTCGGGGCCGTCGTATACTACGATGGTGGGTGCTCGTGCCATGTCCACCCTACAGACGGTTCTTCCTCATCATCGTTCAGGACAACACAACGATGCACGCATGAACGTCGCGTTAATCATGTCCGCCGTCAAACTCGGCGCAACGGTCGCCAACTACTGCGGTGTCACCCAACTCCACAAGGACCCTCATGGAAAACTCATCGGTGCCAAAGTCAAGGACGAGCTCACAGGACGCGAATTCAACGTCCGCGCCAAGGTGCGCCCCCGCTCGTTCCATCGCCCCCCTGTGTCTCACATCTAGACAGGGCATCATCAACGCGACAGGTCCATACACCGACGCGCTCCTTTCGCTCGACAACCCCTCGCATAAACCCATCGTGCGCCCTTCTTCGGGCGTTCATATCACGCTGCCCGCCTATTATGCCCCCGCCCGCATGGGCCTTCTCGACCCCGCCACCTCGGATGGCCGTGTCATCTTTTTCCTCCCCTGGGAAGGCGGCGTTGTCGCAGGGACTACCGACACGCCTACACGAGTGAATGCCCAAGGCGAGGAAGTGGTGCCCTCCGAAGAGGACGTCCGGTGGGTGATCGATGAAGTCCGGGGGTACCTCAGCCAGGACATTAAAGTCCGCCGCGGAGACGTGCTCAGCGCGTGGTCGGGCCTGAGGCCTCTCATCTCGGCTGGGGGCGCGGGCGGGACGGAGGGGCTGGTGCGGAATCACTTGGTGAGGGTGGAACCATCGGGGTTGATCACCATTGCAGGGGGCAAGTGGACGACGTACAGGGCGATGGCGGAGGAGACGGTCGATAGGGCAGTTGAGGTATTTGGACTGCAAGACAAGGTCAAAAGCGGGTGCCGCACGGCAGAACTGAGGCTTGTCGGAAGTGACGGGTGGAGTCGAAACATGTTTATCGGGCTCATTCAAAGAGTACGTCGCGGTCCTGTGGAACGTTCACGCATCTCACTCGTTTGCTAGTTTGGTCTGGACACGGACGTGGCGAAACAATTGTCGGACAACTATGGGGACCGTGCGTGGACGGTATGTGCGCTGGCAGAGCAGACTGGCGACCAGTGGCCTGTCCACGGCGTGCGCCTCTCCCCGCACCACCCGTACGTCGAGGCAGAAGTCCTCTACGCGACGCGCCACGAGTACGCCTGCACGGCCATTGACGTGCTCGCACGGCGTACCCGCCTCGCGTTTGTCGACGCGCAAGCCGCACTCGCGGCGCTCCCACGCGTGATCGAGATCATGAGCAGAGAGCTCGGGTGGAGCCGGGCGCGCCAGAGGGGAGAGTATCTGCGCGGGGTGCAGTTCCTGGGGAGCATGGGGCTCACGCCGGGCGTAGGCGCTCAGCAGGGGGGTGCTCGGAGGTGGACATGGGTGCCGTGGCGGGCGTGGCTCGAGGAGGGCTTTGGACTGTGGCTGCGCCTCGGGCACGCGACAAGCACGACGACAACGTCGCCGTCGTCGTCGTCGTTCAAGCCGTCGTATAGCTGTACCAAGTCGGAAGCGGACGAGGTGGACGCGTTGAGGGCGTTGTTTGACAGGCATGCCTCCGTCTCTGTGTCCGTGGAGACGACGACGGATAGGTCGTCCCATGTCACTGCGCCGGCGCGGTTGAGCAAGGCGACGATACAGCCCGCGCTGACGGCATTTGCACGCGAATGGCCAGGGCTTGGGTATGAAGGATTGAGAGAGGCAGATTATCGGTACGTGTTTGCGCAAGAGGGACTGCGGGATCGGTCGGACGTGGACTTTGACGAGTTTGTCGAGGTGGGTTTTCGGATTTCGTTTCGAGTGTATGTACTGATGAACTTTTTTTTTTTTGCTAGATTTGTGGACACTTGAAGGACGTGTCGATGATGAGCGTGGCCAAGGTGGTGAAAAAGGAGCGGAAACGGATCCCTGTCGAAAAGAGTGGTGGGGGCGTCTAGTTCTTGTTTCTTTCTTTCCTTCTTGTCGAGCTCGTTCTACGCACACGGTTAGTATTAGACCTCTACATCACTTTGTACTTGGATGATGTTTCTCGACTTTACATAAGGCTGATAGATATCTCTATCAATCATTCTAAATACACTGCCATATCTTCGTACTAGTACATTTGGGTATAGGATTAAACGGATCCCAGTGCTCATCAAAAGCAAAGCATCGCCATGAACCCAAAAACCTGTCTTCTTTTTTTAAAGAATAAAAAGTCCTCGCGTCATCTGTAAGGCCTATAAAGACTCTATAATCCACATCACAGTCTCGCAGACCGTGTCCGCAGCTCGGCTTCGTACTGATCGACCAAGACTCGGCGCAACACTTTGCCCGTTGGCGATTTAGGTATCTATGTTCAAGAAACTTGTCAATGCCTGAAAAAAAGAAAACAGGCAACAAACCTGCTTGACGACAGCAATTCCGCCTCGTAGCCACTTGTACCGACTGAGCATGTCGCGCACCCACGCCTCAAGTCGAGCCGTGACCTCAGTAGCGCCTCGTGCCTCGCCGTGGCGCGAGAGGACGATCCACGCTCGCGGGACGCGTTCGTCGGCGGTGCGGCCGCCGCTCACGCCAGCGACGGTTACATCAACGATGAGCTCCTCGGGGTGACTGAGAAGCGTCTCCTCGATCTCCGAGGGAGATACTTGCATCCCAGATATTTTAAGTATGTCCTATTAAAAGCAGGTCAGAACACCATACGGCATTTTTTCTTTCTGGGATCGCTTACTTTGGCTCGGTCTTCAAAGCTGACACACATACGATAATCAGCCGGTGATAAGCGTGTCCACGTGAAAGGGACGTACTAGAGGACACCATCGGCATCTATGCGTATCCGGTCGCCGGTGCGGAGCCACCCGTTCCTGAATGTTTCCTGGGTGGCCTTGGGGTTCTTCCAGTACCCCAATGCGACGGAGCCCGAGCGTACGTGTAGTTCACCGGGTTCGTTCACGGCTGCTAAGCGGCCGTCCTCGCGTACGACGCGGGCTTCGACGCCCGGCATGAGCATTCCGACAGACCCAGACACATTCTTGGCGCGGCCTTGGAGTAGCCCGGGTAAAGGCTTCGCGGAAATGGAGATGGTCTAAAGAAGTGATGGTGAGCGATTTCGGTCCATTGACGGGGATCACGAATATACTGACACATTCGGACATGCCATACCCTGGATTGCGGCGTCAGCACTGGAGGAGCAAGGAACCAGACGGGGATGTGTGACACACCTTCACCGACACGTTCCACGTTAGGGAAGCGTGAGCGTAATTGTTCGGCAAGGGAGACGGGAAGATAAGCGGCACCGCAGCTTATAGATTGAACGGTACTGAAATCGGCAGATGGGAATCTGGGATGATGGACGATTTGGTGTACAAGGGACGGGACGAAATAAACGGTGGTCACATGGTATCTGGATTGCGGGGATACATGACGTGAATGGATGCGGTGGAGAGATGGTGGGACCTACTTGGAGACGGAGTCGAAATAGATGTCTGGGTTCCATTTAGAAAGGAGGAGGAGGGTTGTGGGCGAGAAAAAGCATCTAAAAGCGGTGATGTGGAGGCCATATGTGTGATGCATCGGCAGGACATTGAAAATCACGTTCAAGCCGCCGGGCCCATTCCATACCGGTTGCTTTTTTTTTTTTCAAACCCAACTCAGATGAAACAAGTCGATGAGAAAGAGAGATACGTACGGCTTGTATTTTAGTCATCTCTGTGAGCGTTACGATGACCTGAAGAATGGAATCGATGAGATTTCCATGTGAAATCATGACGGCTGGGAGTGGAGTTGAGCACAGGAAAGTGACGAGACCGGGATGGGGTACCTTTCGGCAAACCACTTGTCCCGCTGGAAAACACGAGATATGCCAGGGTGTCGTTGTGAGCCTGTTGTATTTGTAGACGGGGTAGCTTGTTTGTGCGTGCCCGTGCGACCAGATCGCCGTAGCTTGTGCGACCGTCGAGATCGGCTCCAAGGATGTATATGCGATCATCCGGGAGGCCTGAGGAGAGTGCCAAGGGTAGGAGGGATGGGCTGACGAATAAGCGAGTGGGTCCGGCGAGCTTGAGGGTGTGCTGGAACTCGAAAGGGGTGGAATAAGAGGAGAACATGGCAAAGGGAACGGTCATGACGAGGAGCGAATGGATGAGAGCGACACAGTCCTGCGCAGGGGGTGAATTTGGGTGGACGTGGATGGTGAATGAGAGACATACCATCGAGTTTTCGGTGAGTATGCCGACGAGCTCGTCGTGTGCGGGACGGATGCCCAGTCCGCCGAGGCTCACATCGCTGCACATCGCGGTGGCACCATCGCGGACGGTGTCTAGAAACTGCCTGAACGAGCGAGTTTCGCCGGTGTGTGCGTCGATGTGGAGGGTGAAATCGGACCAGTTAGCTTGGTCTGGACGGTGGAAGAGGAGGTTGTGGATGTTCTGCGGGGCCAGCTTTGGCAGGGGGGGGAAGTGGGAGGTGTGGTACATGATGAAGGGGAATGTTCTGACGCGTTCATGATTGTTGCGATGCTTTTTATCGCATCCGGAGTCAAGTGTCAAGTCAAGTTACTGGCGCCGCGTAAGTAGCCGGAACTTTCAAAGGGAAAAGCGCCACTTGTAAGAGACCCGGGTATTCGACGCAGTCACGACCGACGACGTGCTAACCAACCGGGGCAAAATTTCGTATTGCCGAACGGACGATTTCGTAGTGTCGTCGTAGTCATCCACGGGCACGCCTGCACCGCGTTCCCAGTTGAACATGCCACCCAACCTCAAACAACGACTGGCTGCCCTCTCTTTGGCTCCCTCATCGCCTACCTCTCCCCTGGGTACAAGGAAACCCTTGCAGCACCCTTGGAGAAAAGACCCACTCGATGCTCGCGATAGAGTACAAGACATCATGGCCAAGGTCATATTCCAGGCTGGCGTCGACTATGAGTACATCTTCTCTCCGTCCGATCCAACGCCACTGTCTGACCCAAATCACTCGCAGGACAAGACCCATGTGAGCCCGACAACCCCCCCATCCCAACCAAACTACCCTGATCACGTCCCACTCCAGGGTCATCATCAGCGCATCAGCCCTCCCTGATCCTCGTCAAGTCTCGTACGACATTCTCTTGTCGTGCGTCTTCTCCTTTTCCAATTCAGATTTCATTCATATATCGCCATTCAGTCGCATTCTATCGTACCTTGACCTTTACGGTCCGTTCCTCAATCACTTTTGCTGGCTACTCGCTCACCTTTACCAGTCGAGTCCGATTATACAGTCGTGTTCTTTGCCGCCGGGGGAAAACATGCTCCAACCTGGAACTGGGTATGGAAAGCTTACCGCAGCCTTAGCCGCAAATACCGCAAAAACTTGAAACGTCTGGTCAGTCCTTGTCTACATCGCTCCTACTTCATCCCTCACTCCGGATCCAGTATGTCGTACACTCTTCCTTCTTTTCCAAGAGTGCGCCTCTCTCCTCTCTGCGGGCACTACAACTCATCTCTTTCAGTGTTGTTGTCCTTGGCTGGCGCTATCATAAGGTTTGCACTCTGCCTTCCGCAGCATCATTCTCCAACTCGTTCGCAGCCCAAAATTCTTTCGCAAAATAGTGTACATGGACACACTGTCCCAACTCGCACATCATGTCCCCCTAACCCAGATCGACATTCCGCCAGCCGTATACCAGTACGTTCATCATACATCCACGCCATCCGCTGAGATCCCATGCATGCTATCAGAGAGAACATGAAACGCGAGAGAGAGATAAACATGCCCATACCCATTCGCGCCAGTGTTTTCGGTGTACCACTGGAAGAACTCATGGGATGCGACGGTGAAAAAGGCGGAATCCCTCGAGTGGTCAAGGATTCAATCCAATATATTCGAGAAAGTGGTCAGTTCATCGCTTGCGCATCACATCCACCTCGGTTTCTAAGAATACCCCCTTGCAGGCATCAAGGAGGAGGGGCTATTCAGACGGTCTCCAAACTCTGCCTTGCTGAAGCAAGTTCAAGAAGCTTATGATAGAGGTGCGTCGTACTGCCTGCAGGGGTTGTCGTCCTGATTCGATCGTGACCCAGGTCAGGTTGTTTCTCTCGAGACGTTTGATGATCCCTATCTTGCTTCCGTTCTTATCAAAAAATATTTACGCGATCTCCCCAATCCTCCCTTTCCCGAATCGCTCTATCCGGTCATCCGGCAATGCCCCCCGGTTTCAAGCGATTTAGCCGACATGGCTGCCGTCACACACATCCGAGACATCCTTCTTCCGCAGCTGATGCCGTGTGTATACATCTTGCTAAGCCATGTCCTACGTGAGACCGACGGTATTTCACATGCTTATTCTGCTAACCATGTCTATCTAGACCTTCTCCACCAAGTTTCGTTGCACTCTTCAAGTAATCGTATGGACGCACATAACCTTTCCGTCGTCGTCTGTCCCAACCTCGTCAAGAGTTCAAACCCAATGCGAGACGTCATGATGTGTGCGGTTCCAGGAGGGCCTTCCATGTCCGCCAACGACTCCCCGTCACTATCGTCATCCGTAACCTCTTCAACCATCCTTTCCAGGTCGTCGGATTCTTCCTCTGAAGGGGGTACTACTCTGGGAGCCATCATCAAGCTTTGCATTCAACGCTATTATGAAATATTCGACGAAGTCCCGGATCGTTCTGAGCCTGTCTCCACCTCGAGACACCTTTCTCGATCTCCATCCCCACCATCCTCTTCTGGCTCTTCAGTGTCACTATCAAAATTGCCGCGACCACTGTCCCTCACGCTCGATGATGAGGACAGTATCGATGATGCCATGCTTGTCATGCCAATCGGTCCTGCGGGCAATGCTGGATCCTCATGGAACTCGAGCACCAGGGAAGGTCGAACGCCGAACATCACAGGGACTTTGTGTACCGGAAATGCAAGCACCTCGATGTTTCCATACCAACCCCGACAACGCAAGACACCCCTTACCGGCGCCGGCATGCAGCCCGTCCACAACGACCACTACCACACCAGCAACAACAGTGCAGGTTTCCATTCCACTTCGCGCAGTCGCGCACGGTCCACGTTGAGCATTGAAAAGATTGCGAATGGGCTCGGGAACGGGCGGGGTTCGATAGCGGTTGGACGGGGGACGTTGAGGAAGGCGTCTGGATCCGGGGTGGAGGCGTTGAGTGTGACTGCGGGCGGGTTCTTTACGCCGCCGGCGTCCCCTCCGCTGCCTCCTACCTCGGGCAAGCTTGTGCAAGACTAGTGGGCGTTTGGGTGTTTCGTCTGTCATCATATTTATGGTTTCTTGTTCGATTGGTTTCGTGGCATCCTGGCCAGGCGCCGGACAATCTATGCTTTTTTTTGTATACTACTGATGCGGGTGTGTTAGTTGTAGGACTTGATGCTTTGCGTGTTGTGTTTGTGCTAGTATGACCTTGGCGTGGAAAGTAAAGTCTTCTCGTCAACCTCGTTGTTTTCATCTTTTGACGATCAAGTGGTTCAGCCGTCCGTCGCTACCTGGTGAAGCATGGGTTCAACAAGGCTGCAGTACGTGCCAGTTGCCAAGGTGTACGGTCGGGCGAAGGTATATCTCGTCAGCGACTTCCAAGCTTCACAGTTCACTAGATCCGCGCAGTGCCTCCCGAGTAAAGGGCGCCCAAAACCAGCCTTGAGCGTTTGGTTCGTCCTCGTGGCCTCCTCTCTGCGCCAAGGCATGTCAAGTATATAAAGCCGTTCGCTTCAGCGCTCACCCTCATCTCCAGGCTTATTCGTACGAGCCCCATTGCTCACCCGCTTACAGTAACGATCAACGTGTCAAATGAGCGAAGCATCCATGAGCGGCACAGCACCCCTCACTCTTAACGATCTCGGGCTCAAGCTGCAGACGACCGTGCCATCAGCCATCCGAACAACTGGCGCCGTCGATCGCGGGAGGTACGCCATACGCCTGGCTATCTCTCGCTCATAGTCGTTTTGACTTGGACACCCAGCTTTGCCTCGTCGGCCGCGAGCACCCTCAGGGGCACGCGCAACAAGAAGCTGTCGATGCCCGAATCAGAGTCGTGAGTTTTTCTCTCTCTCCCATTTTGCGGCGATGAGTGGCATGGAAAGACGGGTTGACTGGGCGGTCGTATAGTCTTCCCGATGGCTGGACGAGGGTCCAACATCCGGACTCGGGCGTGTACTATGTCCATGCGGAAAAGGTGTGTCAGACGGGCGTGCCTTTTTTTTACCTTGTCGTACGTACGTTTGACATGGACCCGATCGTGCCAGGGCCTGTTCACCTCGTCCGACGTGCTCAATTCGAGGGTACGTTCCTTGATTACGGAGGGTGCCGAGATACTTTGTGGGAGCTCGGCGTTGCGGGCGCTGCTCGAGGATGAAGAGGTGGAGGTGGATCTGGTGTTAGATGTCCGGTTCGGCAACGGGCCCACGCGGACGTCGTATTATTGCGTGTCGCACGTCGAGCGGCGGATCTTTTGGCTTGAAGGGATCGGGCATGAGGAGGTGGATATCCCGTGTACGTCCAACAGGTGCATGACATCCAAGGGCTCGAGAGTGCACTGTGGGTCTGCGTCCCTCTGGTTCAGTGTCTATTGTGACTGACCGTCTGACAAGGTATCGAGGCGCAGTACTGGTGAGCCCCATCTGTCGATGAGCGAGATGGGATGGTGAATGGAGTGGCGTGTAGGAAGCACTGCGAGTTATTCCCAACGACGTTTACGGTGACGAGGGATGTCACCGGGAATCTAAAAGACATATTACTACAGGCTGCAGCAGGTCAAGAAAGTGTTCGGTTGTCTCTGCTTTCACTCATGCGAACCTCCGTACAGATAGACTCTTGGTTAAATTTTCGACCTCGCCGTACGACAAGCATGACCTGGAGTACATGCTAAACGTGGTGAAAGAGATTGAAGGTAAAGGTCCGTCCAGTCGGCTCGAGTGTGCACTTATCGTTTGAATGTAGCGGACGTTCGGGAAGAGAGTGGTCATTCTGCGTGGATCATAGGTACGTACAATCCGACTTCCAGCCAATCCTGGCCTCACTTTTATTCATGCTCTAGCAAGATTCATGGCACTCTACAGTAAGGCAAAGACGAGACCAATACTTTTAGTCTCATTCTAAACGTTGGACGTATACAGATGACGGAGTGTTCCGGAGCTCGTATGGCCAAAGCGACGATTACTTTGATATTGAAGATACAGGACCAGTGGTTGGCCCTTATCAACGTTCTGTTCTCTTGGCCATCCTCGCACCGTTCTTCTTCAAGTCTCCTGATGTGTATGCGGTGGAGTTGCACTCGTTTCACGAAAACTTTACCCCAGAGCGCTGGTCAAGCTTTGTCCGCAAAGTTGATCAAAGCATCCGTGATTCCAATCTGCTGGTATGTCGTCCCTCTTTTCCTTTTGTTTCCGCGGCGAATAATGCGTATGTTCTTTATTTCAGGCGACGGTGCTTTTGAGCACGAATACGGGGCTCCTTGGTTGGACTGACGGTGGCAGGACGGGTGGACTTAACTCGCCAGCCCCTGAACAGATTGTGACGTACATCTCGATCATTTGTAGCGTTGGGAGCATCATCATTGGTCTTGCCATCTTCAAGCAGTATCGTGCCAAGGGCGCTGATACACCATTACGAGCGGTAAGGCCGATTACCATAGACTTGCCACTGCGTACATGGGTTCACCTCTTTCTGCAGGTCGTGGTGTTGAAACGTATCCTGAAAGAACCATTCGGTCTAGAAAGGCTCGCCATTATATGTTCCCTTCCATATGTGCTGCTGATGTGGGGGTACGTATGTCGTTCTAAAACCTCATACGTTGTTGAGAGCTGAACAGGTTGGTCGCGTTCTTGGCTGCATTCGGAATCGTCTTTTACAAGGAAACGGGGATCCAGGTTCGCATTCCCGTCACCCTGGCACTCTTCTTCGTCTCCCTGTGCCTGTTCTTCTGCCTGTACACTGCTGGACCGCCTGAAAAGGAGGACGAAAAGGCACAGAAACGGTCACGCAAGGAAGGCACACCTTCCAAGGTTTGATTCGAGGACGCATATGACCTGCCTTTTCTCTGCCTTGATACGCCCATGTTCATGTCCGTTGTGACTTTGACACACTACCGCCGAATTTCCTTTCTTCTTTCCGTTACATACTGTGGCGCGCTGCTTGTTTTTGTGCAATCTTGTTACGCCGCACTTTTTGAATCTGCATGACGATGGAGTTGGACGCTTGTTTTGGTATTTCTTACTTATTTTTGAATTGATCACAGGTGATCATCATCTCACGAGTGCGCCCGGAGGTCCGTGCCTCGCATGCAAGGTCAGATGGAGCAGATAAACCCATACTGACCGATTGGACGAGAGATCGAAAAGTACCTCTGACCCGGTAGGACCCGTCCACGGACAAGGCTCTCGCTCCCAAGAGCATTGGAACTCCCAACTAATAAGTATAGCGCAACTGACACGAGGTGAGATACTGATACTGATAAATATACATCGTATGTATGTGTGATGTCTCCATCCTTCCCTCGTGTTTCCGCTCACCACCACCGTCGCCGAAGTGATTATCACGCATGACGAGTCAACCGTCGTATAAAGGAATTCCTTTAAGTCAGTTGTTTGCCGACGAAAGGGAGGGGTGGTCTGGGTGCGTCACGGTTCACTTACTAGTTCGCGTTATCGAGTAAACATCTTGATGCGGGGACGTATGCTAGGTATGTCGAATGGGAAAATCGTCCCGATAAGAAGGCTCTTGCGAGGGAGATTCTCAAGACGCACGCGTTTACACCGATTCCTGGTTCGTCCGTCGCCGCCGCCAGAGCGATCGTCTCTCATCGACTTCATCTTACCCACCCAAACCCGCAGAATTTCAATTCGTGCCTCTCCCGAACACGAACCCCGTCTTAATTGGACATCGTTGGAAAGAGTATCATCAAGCCCTGGGTCTCGGGTCGATCGTCGAGTTTAGCTGGGAGACGGTGCAAAAGGAAAAACCAGATCTGATCCATTTGTTGGCAAGTCTTTTTCATTTCGTCGAGCAATCCATTCGTTTCGTCTCTCATCATCTGTACTCGTAGGACTTTCCTTACAATGGTGAGACGCGTCGTGATCAGTTGTTGCAGGGCAAGATCACGGATAACATGTACCACTTGTGCGTCGTTTTGCTTGGGCACTCTCACCTCCTATGCCAACGCCAACTTGTTCGATATATCGATATCGGCAGCGTTCGCAATCATGGCGGGGTACCCGACATCGATGACGACCTGTTTAGACTCGAGATCGACGGGTTGGTCAAGAACCCGGTATCCCTCTCCTTGAAAGATCTCAAAGATCCGGACAAGTTCCCGTATGTGTCCAGACTTTCTTTTTCTTTTATGTATCGATTCTGGCTAATACCGTGATATTTGAGCCAATGCGAGGTCACGGTGACCTTGCAGTGCAGCGGTACACGGCGGATCGAGCAGATCCGGGAGTACCCGGGCGATGGAGATGAGCTTATCAATGCCCCTTGGGGCGAGGGCGCTATGTACGTGCTCGGCGTACGGGAATAGGTTATGTTGACCCATGCGGACAGAGGTACGGCGGTGTACCGAGGTGTACCGCTCAAGAAAGTCTTGAAGAGAGCGTGCGGAGGTGTCCTGCCCGAATGCCAACACCTCGAATTCATCGGGGCCGATACGTACTTCAAGTCAGTCTCTCGGTTATCGTGTCGTACTTGGTCCTTGATGCCACTGGTAGGAAAGGGGACGTGTTCAACTACGCGGTGTCGGTGCCGTACCGCAAAGTCCGGGCGAACGAGGAGGTGCTGTTGGCGTGGGAGATGAATGGGAAACCGTTGCCCAAGATCCACGGTGCGCCGCTGCGGGTGGTCGTTGCGGGATACATTGGCGCGCGTAGTTGCAAGTGGGTCTACCGAATCAATGCGCTCGCCGAGGCGAGTCTCGGGCCTGTTCAGGCGCAGGAGTACCTCTATTATACGTCGCAGGTGCGTCGAGCTTGATCTTTGGTCGGCGTCTGATGTAGGCTGATGCCTATTCAGATAGGCAAACAGAATTCAAAGTATTCCAACGGGTTCTCGATCCAACAAATGCCCGTTTCGTTCAGTGTTTTTTTGGCCTCTGGTAGAATTGTGCTGATGCTAACCTATTTTTGTTGACGCAGGAGTGCTATCATTTTCCCGCTGGATAAATCTGTTGTCACTCACGACGGATTTATCGAGCTCAAGGGTTGGGCTTATAGTGGTGGTGGTAATTGGGTCGAAAGGGTAGAGGTTTCTCCCGACGGGTGTGTTCGGGTTTTTTCGCAACCATTTTGCTGTCATGTTGATATCGTTTCCCAGTGGTCACGTGTGGTATGCTGTCGACCAGAACGAGATGACAGAAAAGGTGCAGTGCGAGTGTACTTTATCCCTGGTCGATTCTCAAGCCTGGGTTGGCGCTGCGTAGCACTATCACGCCTGGCGGCTGTGGAAGATCAACTTGCCCGTCGATGCTGAAGGATGGCTCGAGTTCTGTGTCCGCACGTGGGATTCTTCGAACAATACGGAACCTACCTTTGTTCGCTCCGCGTGGAAGTACGTTGCAGTATGACTCTATCTGAATGTGTGGTCTCACAGGACTAATTATAGCTGGGATCTCCACGTCACGTCTTCCTGCCATCGAATCAAGCTCTATAGCGTGAATAGAACAAGGGCTGCAACAAGGAAGAGGCTTGGGGAATTGGCTGCCAGAGGCGAAGGAATCGAACCGTTGTCCAAACCATTGGAATACGCGCTCGAGGATCATGACGAGTATCTAGTTGCATGCCGCAAGCACCCTCGTGAGCCATCGAACTGATTTCATATAGCTACTCGAACGCAACACGAGAACGAGTCACAGAAGCTTCCGATCTCACTATCCGTATTCTATGTATGTATCCAAGATTCTATGCAAATGGTTTGGGATACCATACCTTCCATGTCTGTCTCATCCGAGGTGTCGCAGGTTGTGAACCTGCTCTACTTTGGCCAACATCCACTTCTCCTCGTTTGATGAGATCCCTTCTAAATCGGTGAACCCTGCCCCGGAATACAACGTGCGCGCAGCGATGTTGTCTTTGTAGACAAGCAGAACCACCACCTTCTCGAAATCGCCCTCGTCCTCGCTTGAGAACTTGGGGTCAATGTGTGTCCGCGCCCACTCCAGACATGCCTTTACCAATCGCGCGCCAACGCCCTTGCCTCTGTGCGCAGGGTGCACCCACATCCCGTACAGGGCGTATATCGCCCTGTTGGCGCTTATCCCAGCCTCTCTGAACGGTGCGAGAACGGAAGGGAGCATGGCAGAGGGTCCCACTATACTGGCCATCCCTATCCATTTGCCCGTCTCGCCCACCCCACCTCCATTATCGTCGGTATTATCGCGCTCATGCGCCGGCGCCTCATCTGCATCATCTGGCAGTACAGACGCGATCAACGTTTGTTTAAAAGGCGAGTCGAGTCGTTCCCGCCATGCGTCCTCCGTAAATGCGACTTCGCGTGCATAGTTGGAGCTAAAAGCGTGTGGGTCGATCTGGAGCGAGGTCAGTCGGAGCGCCTTGTATGCGGTGAGCTGGGCTGGAGAGATGGGGGGTGGTTCGATAGGGAAGACGTTGTACGTCGGCATCTGGACGAGTATCATCGAGTGGCTTGAGAGCTGATTAAACGTTGCAAGGACCCGCTGAACCGATTTCGTGATCATTAGCAACTTGAACATCTAATCTCACTATCTCTATTGTATGTATCCAAGATTCTATGCTTCCACTGTGTCTAAGCTGTTGCAGGTTGTGTCTACTTTGGCCAACATCCACATCTGTCCCTCTCTTGATGAGACCCCTTCTACTTTATCGGTGAATCCTGCCTTTGAATACAACGCGCGCGCAGCGACGTTGTTTTGCCAGGCAAGTAGGACCACCACTTTCTCCAGATTACCATCGTTTTCACTTGAGAACTTGGCATCGACGTTTGTCCGCGCCCACTCCAAACATGACTTGATTAATCGCATTCCAAGACCCTTGCCTCTGTGCGCGGGGTGCACCCACATCGAAAACAGGGCGTACATCTCCCAGTTGGAACTTTTCCCGGCCTCTCTGAAAGGGGCGAGGATGAAAGGGGGCAAGCCAGAAGGTCCGACTATGGTGGCCATCCCTATCCATTCGCCCGTCTGCCCTGGCTCGCCCCCGTTATCGTTATCATTGGCATTATCGCGCTCATGCGCTGGCGCGTCATCTGCATTATCTGGCAGCACAGACACGATCAACGTCTGTTTAAAAGGCGAATCGAGCCGCTCCCGCCACACGTCCTCCGTAAGCGCAACTTCGCGTGCATAGTTGGAGCCAAAGGCGTGCGGGTCGATCTGGAGCGAGGTCAGCCGAAGCGCTTTGTATGCAGTGAGCTGGGCTGGAGAGACGGGCAGTGGCTCGAGGGGAAATATGCTGTACGTCGGCATCTGGACGGTGGAGTTCCGGGTTGGCGTTCGAATCGAATGAAAGGCGGTCGCGGAAGCTGCGCTCGGGTTCGTTGACTCGGTGCGCGTCTCTTGGGGTTTTCCCAGACTTTGTCATGGTGCGGGCGCTGGGATACCGGTTGGTAGCTAGTGACAGTGCCTCTTCTCCCACTTGGGGCCCCCAGGCCTGCAGGTGCATCAGTAAAATAACAAGATTCTTTGCCTCGTTGCTTAGATGTCGCCTACTGGTACTTACTACTGATGAGAGATAACCCGGTTTTGAATCGGCCCGGGCCAAGCTAAACCTAGAAAACTGGTGATGAGTACACAGCCTTGGGGTTGCAAGTACCCACCGTTGTATTGGTTACGACAGAGCCATGCTCGAGCATCCATAAATACGACAGCGCCAACCTTTCTTCTGCTACATCCGAGTCTTCCCATATCCGCTTCATACGTAACATCCCATATAGGACTAGTACCAGTGGAGCATTCGAAGCAGGCAGATTGTCAATTTCCGCCTCTTCTCTGGCCGCCCAACTGCCAACGGCCGATAAGCACCTCAACAGGGAGTAAATTCATTTCAAGGGATATGGGTTCACCATTCTTCCCCTTCACCGTGACGCTGATTTCTATTTCTACAGCGTACTATAAGTCTATAACCCAGATACGGTGTGGTTCTTATCGTACGACTAGAGGCCGAGTAGAACGTCGGGGAATACAGCTACAAGCACAGGTCCTCCAATCGATACCTCACTATAGAGGTATGGAAGCGGACATAACCCGCCGTGTAGCGCATAAACGCTTCGCATGCCTCTGGAGAACCCTCCAATATTCTTAGGATCCTCTTATAGATCCCGACCGTCGTCTGCGTCAGTTCGGCAAACGTTTCCAGCTTTGTTCTCTTGGTGCGAGCTGCGAGTGTAGAGACCTGGTTGGTCGTCTCGCCCACACGCTCTTCCTTGTAAAAGGACAACACATCGCTGAAAAAAATAGGTCGTAAATAAAGTTGTCGACAGGACACAGGTCAAAGGCACACACTTGACATTATGGATGAACAGCGTCATCTCAGGGATCGCCTGAATGTAGTCATTCAGCGGGATCTCCAGTGGGAACACCATGAATGAATAAGCTTCCGCGACACCAGACATGACCCGTTGGTATGTGGGATACTGCTGTGCAGCGCTCGAAATCTACTCATCGTCGTCAGTGACATGTTCTCCAAACGCATCCCATCGGTCGTGCTCGTACCTTCATGGACTTCGTTTCGTGCTCCAATAAAGCGGCGGTTACAAAGTTCATGGTCGCCGTGGTGACCAAATGAGAAGCAACTGGTCGAAACAATTCCGAGGCCCGACGCATAATGTCTGCAAATGCATCCAGGACACCACTCCCTTGTGGTTCCTTCTCAACAAACCGGTCGTTGAAACGGTAGATGTTGCGCATCTCCGCTGGAAAACGGTCGGCAGCGTCGTCCACAAAGATGGCACACGATGTGTAGAGTGCGATCCAAACTTGCGTCGCACGGTCGTGGAGATGCACGCCCGCAGTCGCTGCGTACATGACCCCGTCTCGCAAGTAAGTCACCACAGATTGATCGCTGTCCACTGGGTAGCCACGCTGAGTCGCATCGTCGATACAATCCTGGTACAGGTCCTCGTCAAACGGGGTAACCTCGTACGCAACATTGCATTGGTCGAGAAGCGAACGAATGTTTCCACGTGCACTTTGAGCCTGTAAGGAGTGTGAACTGACGAATACTCACTCAACGTCTTCCTTACCAGCTCCATCGTATCGCAGTTTGTTGTTTTTTCGTTGAAGCCCTGGAGTTCTTGCCTCGCTCTTATATCCACCCGCGGGTGTACCATGATCAGTTGTATCCGCCGCGCGTTTGGCAATGCGGGACGGTGAACGTTCTTCGTGTCGCCCGGTCTCAGATCACAACATACGTCCCGGACGTCATGATTGGCTTTTCATGGTCTATAGCGTTGGTGTCGGCCGGTGTCAAGATCAGCAATTACCATGTATTGCACACCGGACCGGATTCCCGAGGGTTGCACCGTCCAGGTGGGGATAAAATGATAATGGAACCGACGAGAAGCAGAGATGCAACACCGGATTTCAGGCAAACTGAACCGCCGAAGCGCTACCGGCACGGAAGGTGAATTGAGCCGTAATATGAAAAACGCAACATACCAGCGACCAGTACCGTGACGGCCGCAGAAGTCTTTCAAAGCTTGACTTTGTGATCTAAACCCATATGATCTATCTGCAGTTCTCCGCGCCGCCAGGTCACCAGCGGTCACATTGGGGAGAGGCCTGGGCAAGGGTCACTAGGTCACGGGACGTTGCCATACTAGTGAAAATGAAAAAATGCCAAATCTAGTGCCTGCCGGCCATTTACTTCCTCAACATGTCGACTCCCTGCTGGGATCCACTAACTTTAAGAGGATCCGGGGAAACAAACCCTCGTTAGCCGGAATGGTGCATTGTCTGGGCTTAGTGGCTATGGAGCAATAAACACGCACCCATCCACGTGGGGGCTGTTGGTCGTAAGCTAGTGATAACTCGATAGCGAGAACAAACAAGGGTGGGGCTCACGAAAGATGTCATCATGGGCTCGGCACCTGGCGCCTTTATCCCGGTAAGCTCAAAACATTGGCACGGCATTGCAATTCATACGGGAATGGCAGTGATCATTCCTTGCAGCCTATAATATATATGAGCATCATGACGACGCAGAGTGTCATGACTCACATTATTCATTCTACTACGATGCAACCGTCGACGTCTCGAACACACACGTCTGAATGTTCCCCATCAAGAAAAAACAAGTCGCAGTCGCAACGAGAGTACCGATCCAAAGAAATAGACGGTTTCTCCGAGCTTCGCGACGCCTTGCTTCTAGTGGATCCATTTGGTACTCCGTTGGGGAGAGGGGCCACGCGACACCAGCTGCTTGTCACAGGTTAGCCAATAACACAATTCTGTTGAGCTTCGTAACTGAAATTCGAATTCGACAGCTGCAAGAAAACTGCGAAATCTTGCAGATGAGAACCAACAGCTCGTCATCCAAATGTCAGCGGTGCCCACCACTGGACTACGGGAAGCAGGCACGATCCCCGGCGGAATTGCTGTCCGTTAGTATTGTTCCCCTTTCGAAATTCCGAGTTTACAAATGAGTGTTTAGAAAATACGAGAGTCACTGACCTTGCATGGTCAACCGATATAGAAAACTTGTTATCGATGACCTCAGAGGTTGTCCCCCCACATCGGGATTACTGGTCGCACAGCCCATCTCCATTCCAGGGGTCCGAACAAGAACACCAACCAAACCGACTATATGACACGGCGTTAAGCTCAACATATCAGGCACCTTCAGTCATGACGGACATGTGGCGTTCTCACTAGACCATTCTGAAATAGTACCACTTATCATGCATGGAAACGAGGATTACTTACTTTGTGATACCCATTGGATGGTTAATTTACCTATGCTTCGTTCGGACATCCAAGAGCACGCGACCGTGTAATTTTGTGTTCCTAATTCATTGATGCTTTGCGAAATCCAGAGCCTGAGTACCTGGTGGCAGAGTGTAGTGCAAAATGAACCACCGACTCGGAGTCCCAGACGCTCAATCGCCACTGCCATGAGCAAACCAGGACCCAAATCCAAGTTGACCCAGACACATCACGCAGGTGTCTACAAAGCGGAATCAGTCAAAGTGCGCGATCCATCCCTCAGCGATATTGCGATTGAGACGGGTCTATAGGATGTCGCCGAGTCTCTGGGCGTCTCGAATCTTGCTGACGCAGTTGCATCGGCGCTTGCAAGTGACGTCGAGTACAGAATACACCAAGTCATCGAGGTGCGCTTCAAGACTCGTGGCGGACACTGCTGACGGGTTTCTTGCAGGAGGCTGCTCGCTATATGCGACATGCGCGCAGAACGGTACTGACCACAGCGGATATCGACCTCGCTTTGCGAACTTTGAACATCGAACCTTTGTATGGCCACACTCCACATGCTCCTTCCACCTTTCGACGCGCGCTTCCGCTCCCGCATTTAGCCTCGGCCGGTGCCGTGTATTTCGTGGAGGACGAAGAAATCGACTTTGACAAAATATTGAGGGAGGATAAAATCACGATTCCAAGAGGTGTCAACTGGACCGCACACTGGCTTGCCGTGGAGGGAGTTCAGCCTCTTGTACCAGAAAATCCACCAGCTATTCCAAGAGAAGAGCCCTCCCCTGCAAACACTGATGACAAGCCAACACAACCTGGTGCCCCCGTGCCTACACAAGGCAGACAGCTACCTCAGACTACGCAACAAAATCAACAAAACCAGCTTGTCAAACAAGTACTTTCAAAAGAACTTCAGCTGTATTACACCCGACTCACTGCTTCGCTTCTTCCCCCTGCATCATCTGTGTCAGATGGAGCCAAACGTACAGCCGCTCTTGCGAGTCTTCGCGCAGACGCAGGTCTGCAAGCACTCTTACCGTATCTGGTTCGATGGGTTGGAGAAGGTGTTGTGAACGCGCTTAGGGAAGGAACGGATAGCGAACCAGAAGGAAAGACACTCGAAGTACTGCTCGACGTCGTAGGCGCCATCCTCGAGAACACAACCCTCTTCATCGAGCCGTATGTGCGTACACTACCCTTTTCCGCGTACACGCCTTCGATGGCCTGCTTACTGACCCGTCCCCCCCAGCTCCACCAAATCCTGCCCGCCATCCTGTCTACACTCCTACATTCGCATCTACCGCGAACCCATGCGACCCACCTTCGCACAGCAGCTTCTCAAACACTCGGCCGATTGTTGACCCAGCATTCGACGACATACCCCTCGCTCTCGCCACGAATCATGAAGACTCTCTTGGTCGCGCTCTTGGGCGCAGGTGGTTCCACCCCCACAGCCGCTTCTAGCTCGGTTATCATCAACGGCTTCGAATCGCTCGCTATCGCACACGGACCGTCCAGTGCGGAACCGCAGGGCACGCCCAAACCTCTCGGCACGCGGGAAGGCGCGATCCGCGGTCTTGTCGGTATCGGAAAGGAGGCGGTCAGGAAAGGCGTCCTCGAAGGTGGTGGTGCCCGCGTCGTGGGCGAAGAGTGTGCCGCTTCAAGCGGGCTCGGGGCCGACAGTGTCGTGGAGGCAGTGATGGTACGCTTCCGACTTCACTCTTCTTCGGATCGATGTGTACCGATTTGATTTTGTCCTCCGATCAGACCGCACTGCAAACCCTCGTACCCTTGTCGGATATGCCAGAATCCCTAGACCGAACCCAAGATGGGGACGCCGGGCTGATCGGACGGCTGAAAGATATACTTGGGGAGTTCTTCGCAGAGAAGGTGATCAGCCGTGGAGATCGCACATGGGCGACAGGCATTGTGCAAAGTGTTCATAGTTGAACGGTTGAGTCGGCACTTTGATCCGTGCTTATATGTTTTGCCGTACGCTTATCTCATAGCTCGACTCATTGACAAACCGACACGTCCCATAGCATGCGTCTGTCAGATCACGCAAGTGGATCCAATGTGTATTCTGTAACCTGGTTTGTCCATGGGGAGTATGCTGAAAGGGTGGCAATGCGATATAAACTCCTGTGTACGCTGATGGTTGCTACATTGTCAAGGTTTGGTCAAGTATTAGATATTTGAGTCTTTGCCATCCTTTTCATAATATTTATTTCGGGAAGACCAGCAACCTCCGTGGCAAGAAAAAGAAGTTTACTTGAGAACTAGTATTCCTTGGATTAAAGACCCAGGGAAAGTAACCCAAGGACGAGGCAGTCGGGAGGGCGTGTGGAACAAGAGGCCGTTGGACGCCATGCAAATATGCCAGTAAGCAGGGAGTATGTGGTTGATGCTAAACCAAAGCTTTGACAGACGTCTCAATGTGCAACCACTCAGGGGATGGACCATATGTACTCACACTATAAAAATTGCAAGACCGTTTGTCATCGGCGATCGACCGGTAGAGCAGGAAGCGAGCCCCGGTGTAACTAGAATATGAGACAAACGCCGCGGCACTGAGCGGATCGAGATGCCACACGCGACTGAGGCATATAGACCATAGCGGAATACCCAACGCGATAGATAGCCGGGCACCGAGGGGGACGACCATCGGAAGGGTGCGTCTACCCACGAGACGATCCCCGGAGACGTCTTTAAAGTCTTGTGCATGCATTGTCGAAGCAAAGACTGCTGTGCTCAACTGGACGGCTAGCTGGACTGTCTCGGGCACGTGGGACCTGTCACAACCTACAAGTACACAAATATGAATGTAGATAAAGGCCACTGCCAACGAGTAAACATCTGACATACCTGCCAAGAGTGCCCCGCCAAAACCCGCGCAACCGTACATGGCCGCAGTGAGGGAATTCTTCAAGACAAAGGATTCGTCGCCATTGAATTCGTTGTAGAACACGGTCATAACCTGGAGTGTTAAGCTGGTGAAAAACAGCTTTTTACTGTACACCAGTGAGACTGCCAGGCACACAGGGACGAGAATCCATCGAAGAGACCTGGCATGAGGTTCGGTGATTCTCCTTGATGGAAGTGGGCGAAAAGGTTTGTTAATCTCGTCCTCGTTGGGTGCTTTGACTTGATTCGCGACGTTGCAATTTAGCAAGTGAAGCCAAATCCATGCAACTACGTGGGGGATGTGTGAAGGATGACACACGGGGGCGACGGCGAGCGCGAAGAGTGTCTTTGAGACAGAGTTGACGAGTGTCATAATGGACAACTTAGCACACACCTGTGGGACAAGTGCCCTGATAATGTCGGCCTTGGTGAAGAGGAAAAGAGTGTGGAAATGGTACAAGAAATCGAAATTTTGGAACAGGTGATTCACCATCCTGATGGTGAGACAATACCTGGTAGTCTGGAGAAATTCAACGCTCGGGCGAATCTGGGAGTGTGCTGATCATTTATAGCGTCGTAGTCTGGTGACTCCCCAATCAACATCGCGATATCCGAAGATTGGAAAAACCTAAGCCCGCGGAATGAAACAATGCCTGCATGGGGTTCAGTACCCTTCCTTGTTTAACCTGAAGCAGGATTGCAGACTAGATGCCACCGGAATTTTACCCTGAATTCCGGTCGCTCCTCAGCTTGAAGTTATACAGCTGTACCAAGGGGTGGGCACATAACAATTTGCATCTCAGGCCAGAGAGGGCCTGGATTGATCAGCTGATCGCCCTACCCTGCGCGTGGTCGTTCGAATGATTCAAGTAATAACTTCCTGATCAGAAGACGGTCGTCAAAAGGAATCAAAGAATTTCTTTTTCGACTGGCCGTCCTCTAATCAGGGCAGTGTTGAAGTGGAGGCAAAATGGAGGAGTGGTCTGATTGGTGAGTATCGTGCCAGTGACTCGGATGTTGACAAGTGAAGGCGTAAACCTCTTCTTAACGGGACCCCGAGTCATTGCTGCGCTGCAATATCAGACCCGCGACCACATTGGGACTATCCGTCACGGGCATAACCCCAAGGGTTTCATTCTGTTACACCTTGGCTCTCGACCCTGGACCGATCGGTGGCTTTTACTACGAGGAGCAAAAAGATTATTAGAGGTGAATTCAATGCCAGTTCGAATCAGAGGCTTCTTGATCCAAACGGTAGGAATACCAGTAGGACTAATAGTAAAAATAACTGGATGATCTTCGTGGACGAAGTGGGCGACGGGGCTGGGTGGCATAATAATGATATCATAAAGGTGAGACAGGTGAGCATTTGGGTAATAATGGCGTGTCGTGACAGGTAGGGCCGAACGGAACGGAGGCTCAGGTTCTTCTCCTCCATTTGCTAGATTCAGTCTGAGGGCTATTGCTAGTGCTTGCCGATTCTTATCTTCAATTGAGCCTCGGTTTAAGAATTCTAGAGTGCGAAGTTGATGAAATATACCGTATGGAAAGCCGCACGGGATCCGTTTACACGGTACCTTTGCAACTATTGATGGCGGATTCAGACTGTCAAATTTCTAAATTCGGGAAGCGTTGGTAGGAGGACACCAGACACCGCACCTTGTCACTGACGTCCGTCACGGTCCCCCGTCAACTCTATAAGAAAAATACCGGGGGGGGGGGGGGCCACCAAAACCATCTCTCCATGGTTTTGGTAGGTGACTGGGTGAGGTTGAAGGGAAGGCAAGATCTGAGGAAGTGTTGACCAAAATTAATAGCTGCCAGGTGAGCGTGTTGCGTGCAGGATGTGATTGATGTCTTGGCATAGTCCACTGTCCGTGGCATAATGATCAATGCCCCTACTGTGCGTCACAGTTTTCATCAAGGTTTACAAATCACGAGAGTGAGTCCAGATCCCAGTAGGTATGTGAGACTCTCCATGCAAATAAAAATCCCACTAGCTAATCATGGGTCAATAGATCGATATGCACCTACGCATAACCTCACCGCACTCACTCTCGATTTTGCCTATCCAACTCCCCTTGCCGTCGTTGGCATGTGGACATAAACACGTAGATATATATGCTCACAGACTATCACATTCTGCGTACGCAGATCCTCGCTCTCTCGGCCTCACCCGCACCTATCTATCAACGTTCAGCACGGCGGTGCCAATTTCAACATCTCTCCCTCTGGAGTTTGAGCGGGCTAATGTTTGTTCTAGGTGATGACACCATATCAATGTCATTCTGATACAGTGCGGATTGCAGATGCAGATAAAAGTTTTGGGTGTCAAATGACTCAACGGAATTTCCCTCAGTGTCGCTCGGAGTGCACTGACAGGCTTCCTCTCATGGGTAACCATGTCGAAGAAAATCACGCCCAACGACTAGATATCTGCTGTCTCGGCGTACTAGACAATGACTCTCATTCTCGAGGTTGGTCAGTCCAATTTATCACACCAGATCCATCGTTCCGACAGACACGGATGGGTCACAATCCAAAATCACCAGTCCTGATTATCCACATTGCGCATGATATTTTCTAGTTTGAAATCCACCATCCAAGATTTCTACCAACACCTCCTTGACGAGGGGATCATTCGTTCTCCTTCCAAATTGTCCTAAACATGTCCACTCCGCATGGAAAAGACGAGGAAGAAGTAGCCATCCTTTTCAAAAAAGTTACACAGCTTTTGTATTCAGAGCGTCTCAGAGGAATGCAAGCCCGTCCCTTTATGATGTAACAAGGAGGGTTGGGTCGAATGGGCGATGTAAATGCGAACCCATCGCTGGTGACGAGGGCGGCTCAACTCCCTGCACTGTCGTATCCTTCATCGGCGTTTTTGATTGCGGAAGAATCAAAAGAGCAAACGTCTAGAAAAATCATGTTTATAAAGACCATGCATGGGAATTTCTTACATGTACACCCTTATCTGCACTTGCCAGTGACAACCTTGTAACATATCTGCTGGTACTTTGTGAGAGGTGCTACTCAAAATGGTGAGCGTAAAGTAAAATGTTGTTTTAACCCTACAACTTCAGTTTCCTGCCGGGTTCATGTCTGCTGAATCGCACAAACGCCGGAGTCCAACCGCTGGCTTTGCGAATGCACGGAGGCATGAATTAATACGCATATTGTCGTGCGCATTTGCTAGTGCAAAGTAAGTGCCTTTCACTAGTACGCACTGGTAGCTCCGATGGCCAAAGTCCAATCTGCTTAGATAAGCAAGCACGTCCAGTTTAGTCATTTTTGGCGGATCAAAAGATCAAAGCAGCCACCCACAAGTACGTCTTAGACATCATTCCCATTCCACAACTGACGTATCCTGGATTCCACATCACATTCGGATTTTGAAATGGGGAGGAGAGTTTATCACAAGCCATATTGCTTATGGAGACGCGAGCCACTCTTTGGTGCTGCCGTACTGGGAATGAACCTGGTCTTATCATTTCCTCTCGCAAGACGGCTACGAGGTTTGGTTCTCCATCTGCAAACTGGTACCAAGCTGGAGTGTGACCGCACCGGGCTTCAACAAGGTGCTCCTCAGCAACATCCTCTTGGACTTCTTCATAGTCGTCGTCCTCGTTCCTACCATACGCAATTGTCTCAGCGGTGTCGCTGTTCTGCGTCTTCGTCATGGTTTCCTTTGGAAAGAAATTGACTCAGTAAGGTTACCGTTATAAACATCGTTTCAGAGGCTCCAATGGAGAGGGATGCTTTCATGAAGGTCCTTCTTTGCTGTGCTGTTGACCTTGAGGAGATGAAACAAGTAGTTCCTGGTTTTCCATGGGAAGAATGAGCGTATCTGCAAGTGTATGCCAGTGGCAGGAGCCTGTGAACCGGACAAGAACGGCGTTATCAGTGCAGAGACATGGGAACTGTGCGTGTGTATTGGGTCGAGGGAAGGGAGATCGACAAACACCGGATTAACATCATGGACTAATGAGGGTATGATCGAAGTTGGCGGGCACCATTGGGTTGTCACTCATCTTCATGCAGCAGGATCGTCTGTGCGCCGTGGACAAGACGCCTTTCACCAGATGCATGGAAGTTCGGATGTAGATTTCGAAAAGTTGACTTTGCCAGCGGCCCCAAGAAGCTTGTTTGAGTACCGGTACTGGTACTATGTGCCTGGTACCACGCTGTCGACACGGCACCCGACCTACACCCCGTGTTTCGTTCGACTCGTCCGGGGATAAGCTTACATAGAAACCAGATACGTATCGCAACTTGCGCTCGGTGTTCCGTCTAAAGTCCATTTGATCGTGACCCACGACATTATGGTGCTCAAATCGCAACTGAAGCTAGAGGTGTGCTCCAACCTGATACACGCTAACACCATGTGACGCATTCACGTTATCTCCCAGCTATTTATCAACCTGCCAGTGGCTCAGCGCCCAGCCCCCAGTCTTGGCTAGCAGTCTTCTTTCACACGAAGTAAAATGCATCCGAGTGTCGTTATCTTGCATATAAGAAGGCTTATTACACTGGAGTGTTTCGAACGCACCCCATCGTGACCATGCTTCGCGTTCCTTCTAACGGCGCTTCGTCAGACTCTAGGGAAGAGAAGATATCCCAGCAGCAGGAACATCATGTACACGCACTGTCGACCAAGGAAGTGGACACTGGTGCACAGATTGTCGCTGGGTTGTCCTCCGAGTTGGATCCCGCCGAGGCAGTGCGCGTCAGGTTTGTGCCAGCCAGTTACGACATCTCAATCTCCCACTAACTTGGGGATCGTACACAGGAAGAAGATTGATTATCACATCCTCCCAATGATGTGCAGTGAGTCTTGATTGCGTTGTCTTTTCAAATTCCAACAAAACGCTTGGTATGCAGCGCTCTACTGGTGAGCAGAGACGCTACGATGACCGTCCGTTGGGTTCATCCTTGGACTCAAGGATCCAGTTTATGGATAAAACCACACTGGGTAGTGCTGCGATTCTTGGGATAGAGTGAGATTTTTCCGTCATGTCGGAATGTGAAGTTTCCCCTGACAGCGAATAGCCAAGGCGCACATCTGTCAACCAATCAGTAAGTCCTCGTGGTCACACGAGGCTGCTTTATCTGTTCAACATCGCCCTGATACCGTGTTGTACAGATATAACTGGTATTGCTGATTTGTGCCCTGATGATCGCCCATCTGACACGCTGTTCTTATCAAGGCTCGGAACGATATTCTACATTAGTTACTTCGTCTTCGAATACCCCCAGAACCTTGCTCTCCAGCGGTTTCCCGTGGGCAGATGGATGAGGCAAGCATTGCGACCTCGTATGCAGCCGCGCCGCCCATTCTCACGTTTTGCTTCTAGCTTGAATATCCTTGTCTGGGGCATTTCGTTGATCTGTCAAGCCGCTTGCACCAACTTTGGTCAGCTGTTCGTGTGCAGACTCTTTCTGGGCATGTGTGAGGGTTCCATCACCGCGGGGTTCATGATCGTCAGTTCCATGTTTTACACACGCAAGGAGCAGACGTTACGCGTTGGATATTGGTGTGAGTATACTGCGATATGATGTTAGGCGTTGTCATATGTGCTGATAGATAACCAGTCTTGATGAACGGGACAGGTAACTCGATTCAATTGGATGCGTCAGTGATGTTGGATACTGACTTGACTCGCGCGATAGCCCAAATCATTTCTGGTTTCATTAGTTTCGGGTCGCTACATACTAAAACTGCTGGCTTCGCTCCTTGGCAATGGTGAGGAGTTCGGGTGCGGGGAACCTGAGAGAAAAACTGATTGTCTGCGAGGTTGATGGTCATAACGGGGAGCATCACCCTCACCGTCGCAGTTATCTACTGGTAATGGGTTTCCGGCTCGTACATGACCCCTGCTGGGTTAACGAACACGTATTCCACAGGTTCTTCTTCCCTGATTCTCCAACCAATGCATGGTTCCTCACGGCAAGCGAGCGTGCGACGGCGGTTCAACGGCTAAAGGTGGGAGACCCACGAAACATTGTCCCTCGCATACTGATAAAACCCTCTAGGAAAACCAAACCGGCGTAGAGAACAAGCACTTTAAAAGAGAACAGTGCGTCTCCATACATACAAATTACCTCTCGTCTTTTGGTATGCATCTGACAGCAGAGCGCAGGATGATGGAAGCACTCTTAGACCCCAAGACCTGGCTCTTTGCGCTCTTTTCTGCACTCGACAATGTCCCCAATTCGCTCACGAACCAGCGCCAGATCATCATCTCTTCCCTTGGTTTCACCTACCTCGACACAACGCTCCTCGGTTGCGTCGACGGGTTCATTGAGATGGTGACCATCTTCACGGGCGTGACGCTCGCGGCCCGGATTCCCAACGGCCGTGCCTACGTCGGCGCGCTCTACTTTGTGCCATCCTTGATCGGGGTGCTGATGATCGAGTTCTTGCCGTGGAAGAATCAGATCGGATTGTTGTTTGGGATTTGGCTCGTGGATATCAACACGACAGGGTTCGTCTTGTCGCTGTCGTGGTTGACCAACGTGACAGCGGGACACACCAAGAGGGTACGTCCGTTGTGCATTTTCGTGTCTGCGTGCTTCTTTTCTCGGGTGTTAATTGACGATGTACTTAGGTCACGACGAACGCGATCATGCTGAGCGCGTACTGCGTCGGAAACGCAGCGGGCCCTTTTATGTGGCAATCGCAGTACAAGCCAAGGTACGTCTACGTCCCCTTTGAAATGGTAATGGGGTCGAATCACGCCCGCGCACGCGCAGGAACCGCATCCCGTGGATCGTCATCGGTATCTGCTACCTCGTATGCCCAATCTTGTTACTCGTCATCCGCTGGTTGTTGGCGCGGGAAAACACACGGCGAGATGCCGAACCAGTCGAGGAAGAAGAGGCGTTCTTTATTGAGAAGGTGTCGGAGGACGGGACGCGTGTGCAGGTCCAGGTGGACAAGGTACAGTTGTCTGCCCCAACCAGAGTCGACCTCGACCATTGACGGGATCTCTGACAGGCGTTCATGGACTTGACGGACCGACAGAATCGGGATTTCAGATACGTGCTTTGAGGATAAATGGGGCTGTGCATCGCGACGGCGTCTGGGAATGTGGACTGGGTGTTTTACTTGGCTGCCCTGTGCATGTGAAGTGCCTTTTTTGAGGATGATTTGATTGCGCAAACGAAGCCATCGCATGCATGTCGACAAGGACACATCTCGGCTTTCCGCCATTTGACCGTGAGTGTGGAGGGCAGATAAATGGTGATTCGTTATGTGTGTGGTCACTACTGCACCATGATTGACAAAAAATACAGCCGACTGATGGTGAGGATAGCAGATCAATCGATCAAGCCTGAGCTGGATTTGGCATGTTTGATCACTGGCACACGTTTCGATTCAGATCAAGATGACCTTCGACCTGGCTGACGATATCCCAAGCGCATGAAAACCGGTATATAGCAAAAGATTCGTGGTCAACATTCTCTAAGGTTGTTCTCTGGACACGCGGTATTGACCCTCATACTGGCGTACACCAAGGATGAGAGCCATACCACATAGGTCATCTAGCAAGCAAAGCACCAATAACCCACTCATAAGCACCCAGGAACACTGCACCACCGGCAGATATCCAAAGTGTCCGTGGCACGACACCTGCAAACAGTGCCCTTGCTCCCTCGACAGTATAAATCTGCCTAAAGTGACTCAGGAGTGAGGGTGTTCCCAAGGTGGGATCCTTGACATTACGTTACCGACCTGTCAGAAAAGAGGACCAAGGATGATGCACATACCCGCATGTCCAGCATCACTCGCGTCTTGAGAACATCAAGGGGTGTTGTCAACGCAGCTGCGATACCACCCGCAATACTCCCACATATTGCGGCTTCTGCTGCATGAAGTGGACGCGCGCCCATAGCCTGGGAGAGTCGGTACTTCAAGAACTCGTACAAGGGAAATTGGAGTGAAGTAAATGGGATCTATGAAGAGGATGAGGAATGTGCCAAAAAGCCTGTGGCCAGCATTACCCACTTCGCGCATGATTGTTATCCCAAATCCGCGGTAGAAGCCCCTTAGACCGTCGTGCTTCAGAATTATTTTTGCAGCGGCAAGGGACGTGGTAGTGGATCCGTAAGATGATGTTTGCGCGCGCGTCTTTATCACTTCAGTTGGAACACGGATTGAACAGGCCGCCTAGAAGTATGTAACGTCAGAGACTCAAGACATGGCAATAACACGGGTCGAATACAATTTCACCGATAGATGCGGAGATCATATGGTTGAGTGGGGCTAGTTGCCCATGCAAGGGCAAAGATTGCTTCGACATTTCATATGTCGAGAAGAATATTGCCGCTATCCTCTCTAGTCATAAATAGCTGATCAACAAGCACGCAGTACCCACCGCCTGGTGCACTGCCCACAACAACACTCCCGATGCCCTTGTAAATCCCTCTGAAACCGCCAGCATTCACGAATCCTTGAGCAGATTGCAACCGGGTCTTGACCGTGTCTATTGGAAAGAAAAGCAAGTCCACAGCTGTACCTGCCGCACCACCTGCCTAAGCACGATCAAGAGTATTGGGAATGTTCATGCGGGTGCCTGCGAAAAAGGAACTGAGCGGCGCACGATGAGGGACTGAGCGAATGTCGGCTTGCGTTCGGTTTCCATTTCGTTCGTCCAACTGAGTGGACGGAACGGAAGAAGCTTTTGTGCATGTCCATTTTTGGAACTCTACCTCTGACTAGAAAACTCGTTACAAGTATTAGGGAACTGCCGGGTGCAATCTTGAAAACAAAATATGGATGATACACTCGAGATTCCACGTCCTCGAGCAGACAATGCCCAAGAAGATGATCACTCCTCCGGCGATGAAGATGAAGGACTAGATTGGACGAAGCTTCCGTGAGTATTCACCCGGGGACGAGTCATGCATAAATGATGGACGTCGAGACAGAAAACCTGGAGCTGCTGCGCGGCCCATTATCCCAAAACGTGGTGAAAAGGACTTTGAGCCTGCTCCTGGAGGGGGATCAGGCTTACAGCTCCATGTTCTCGACCGCTCACGAGATGCGATGTTTGAGGTTCTTCGCACTAATAGGACTATTTCTAGGTCGGTTCCGTTCAGATTGCTGAGTATAAGCGGTCCGTTCTGATATGCTATGACAGCAAAACCATAAGTTATGGTATCTGGTATCCTGCGATTAATCGTGTGCATGTGACAACAGCCCGTGGTATCCACTTCTCGACAATGGGTTCCTCTATTTCTCGAGCGGTGCAGCACGGAGACGCAGATAACGAATCAAGAAGTAAATCATCCAAACAACCGAAACGGCTCGAACTTCTTCCCGAAGAAGCCTTGTATCTTATCGAACGCGGGGCTTTGTTTTGTTATAAAGCTTCTGGCGGAGCACCACTCGTAGACCCTTTAGGTCACGAAACACAATGTCCAGGCGCACCGATGTCAGTTCAGCAAACCTTCGCCGAAATGATTGGTCGTGAAGACATCACCCTGGAACGTTATCAGGTGACTTGATTCTATGACCTTTCACGTCACTGCCTGCTCATCTACAACATAATCGTATGTAGGTGTACGCGTATTTGAAGCGTCTTGGATTTGTTTTAATTCGTGCTGAACCCCCAACACCTGAGTACCCGGTTGCACCACTGGCTGCACTTCTGGTACCCCAACCACAGACCCTAACACGAAGAGTCACTGAACTCTTCTCGCGCCTTGTATCAAACATGGTCGGTGTTGCCCGACTATCTCACAGAATCGACTGGTGGAAGCGACTTCAACTTCATCGACAGAAAACGACTCGTACGTCATTCATCTCCACTCTCTCATCTATTCAATCTTTCTTCTCCACTTAGACGATATATTCAGGGCACTGCGGTTCATGCCCTGCGGCCACACCAATCCTTTGTATCGTCCACCAGTAAAATATGCGGTCTTACCGAAACCGTCCGCACCATCACCGTATAGGATATTTTTCCACGTGTACAAGCCCTCCACACCTTTCCGCAAGACCGCTCCGCCTGCGCCTGATTTTCATCTCGTAGTCGTTGAGTAAGGCAATTCGAGCATCCTGCGATGCGTGCTAGCTTCAGTCTTTATACTGACCGTTGAATGTACAGTTCGCGAACAACGGCGATGCCCTCTTTGCAGGAACTGACTGCACTCTTTGGTAGATTGCCGGAGATGCCACTTCCACCACCACGTAAACGTAACGTCCTAGTTCCCGCCAAACAGCCTGGGGAATCCCAACCGACCATCGTTCGTCCCTCGACTCTGGATACAGTACCTCGGGCGGCATCATCAACCGAAATAACCTCATCTCAACCGACACCTAGTTGGTATTCTGCTCTATGGGCGTATTTCCTGCGCGTTCTCTCTTTTCTTTGCGCATTCCGTGCAGTCCCTCCACCTCAGAGGACTAAGTTAACATTCACTCCACCGAAACCAAATCCCTTCCTTGCTCTCAAAACGGGTAAAAAGACCGTCGTGATGGCTGCCATTGATGCTGGGAACATTAGCTTTTTTAGATTTGGGCAAGGTGTCTTTGAGGAATGGCCGATGGTTTAGTGCATGAGCTGTGGATCCCTTGGTGGACTTGGAGCGGTAATGTTGCAAACTACTGTCGTGATGCCCATCTGTACCGTTAGATGTTGCTTAGTAATCAGCTGGCAACATGAGTCTCGCAAACTTGCTCCTCGGTGCAAAGCCTTGTGGCAAGAAGAGGGCCATAGATACCGAGCTTGACGCCATTTTTCGGGTCTGTCTTGTTCCATACTGTTGCCTCAAGTTATGTTCTTCTGATCACTTCGCGTTAGACGGCGGAGGTCCGCCCAGAACTCACCTCGAACGATCACCCTACTACTACAGAGAAGAAGAAGAAGAAGAAGAGCAGGTCCGATGTGCACACTGATGAACCGAAGAGAAAACGTTCCAGACCTTCACCCCCCGATACGGCCTCGCCGTCCGTTTCTTCACCTCGGAAGGAAAAGAAAACAAGGAAAAAGCCCGCCACCATTGCCTCGGAACCTGGGACCTCAAATATAGGGAAACCAGAAAACTCAAACGATCTTTTGATGCATCAGTCTGTCTCGGAGAGCTTGGGAAAAGATAGAGACCGGCCACCTACATCGATTCACGAAACCCTTCAAGAGAACAGGCCGGGGAAGCAGGCGAGCAGAAAGGCAAGGTATGCACCGTCAGATGAAACAAAAGAAACACGAGATGCGCGCACGATATTCATCGGCAATCTAGCTCCGGATGTAGCAGTGAAGCGTGTAAGTAAGAGATTGTGTCTCTGCTTGCATTTTCATTGATGATCCCCCCGTTAGCCCATACAAAAACAACTACATCGACATATACTCGCTCTTGTCCCAACGGCCAAGATTGAATCCACCCGCTTCCGTTCAGTCGCATTTCAAACGCCAACGTCAAAACTTCTCGAAGCGAGCGATGAAGTGAAAGGGCACAAGCAGCCTCGGCAACACGAACAAGACCGCGCCTCCTTGTGGCGTGATGCCAACCCTGCTGGCGAGTCCAAGACGGACGAGAAGAAATTTCTCACCCCCAGTCAAAAGAAGAAGATCGCGTTTATCAACAAGGATATCCACTCGGACGCCGATTCTGTGCATGCATACATTGTCTTTGCTTACCCACTGCCTGAGGACTCGAGACCAGCTAATTTGCCTCCTCTACCTCCTGTTATGGATCCCTTCGAAGCCGCACGCCTGGCTATCGAAACCTGTAACGGCACCATGTTTCTAGATCGCATGCTTCGAGTTGATACTCCCGTCAAACAATCAACACTGGAGAATCCATCTGACAGTGCAATGCTGAGTTCGGTCGTTGGAGATCCTAAGCTCAGCATTTTTGTCGGAAACCTCGACTTTGCAAGCAAGGAGGAAGACCTACGCGTATTTTTCGAAGGCATCGTGAGCGCGGAACGAGGGCCTCCAGATGCTGAAGGATCACAGGACGACGACAATCCAAGGCGTTGGGTGACGCGTGTACGCATGATTCGCGACAAAGACACTCAACTTGGAAAGGGCTTTGCCTACGTCCAATTCTCGGTTCGTCCGCTTTGGAGTGGTGTGCTAAACAGTTTATTGAGGAAACAACCTTCAGGATCGGACTTGCGTCGATGAGATGCTAGCACTCGAACCGGGAAAACTCAAATTTGCCAAACGAAAACTACGTGTACAACGATGTAAACCAGTTCCGAAACTCTCTCTTGGCAAAAAAGATCCCCCCTCCAAACCTGAACAGACGTCTAGCCGTGCTCCTGTACATGTTCCAAAGGGCGATCCCTCTCTTGGTGAGAAACTTGTCAAACTGACCAAGGAAGAGCGCAAGCGCGTCAAGGCTGCGGATGCAGATCGTGTGGCTCGGAGAATGGCTAAGAAAAATGCCCGGATGGCACTAGCTGAACAGGGCTTACCCCCACAACACAAGCAACGGGAGAGGGTGCGCAAGACTGGCGCCGCCAAAAAGCCTGGCGGCCCACCTCCGAAGAAGGCGAGCAAGGGGAGAGTTCGGAGCGAGAAAAGCATCGCAAAGAGAAATACGAAGAAGTAGTACGACTTTTCTCATTCGCAAACCCGAAATAAATGAGGATCTCATGTGACCTGAAACCATTTGCGTATGGGAGAAAGCACAAACCACATGTGGGCGATAAAATGACTGCGTGACCTGGCAAGAATAAATAGCAAAAGTAACGCGAGGGATGTCTCGTTCCTCCCTCTTTTCAGGATTATGCTTCTCAGCGGGTTTAGTTTGTTGTCATTGGCCGCTCTCAGTCACGCAACGTCGCAGTCGGTTTTGGGCTTCAAGCAGTCAACTACGACAACGGCCAATGCTCAGTCCCCGTATGCTGTATCGTGCGATGATGGTTTGTTCACGCCGGTTGAACACCTGAGTGCTCTCTCGGCCGACAGCTTCACTACCCTGGACCACCCATACTTCCCCAACTACAGCGTCAGGATAAAGAAATCAAACTTTTGTGACGCAACAGTAAAGTCCGTTGATATCCATATACTACTGGTAACCAGAAAACTCACGCATCATGCCCGTGCACTGCCAGCGCTTACACAGGATATATTGACGTCGAAGCTCGACACCTCTTCTTCTACTTCTTCGAGAGTCGCCATGATCCTGCGACGGACGACGTCATCTTCTGGACCAACGGTGGTACGTTCGAGCCTTCGATGCAGAGCACGATGTCGTGTAACAAGTCGAATAGGTCCAGGTTGCTCTTCTAGTATGGGTCTCTTTATGGAACTCGGTCCATGCAGAGCTCTCTCCGGAAACGGCACGACCTTTCACCCTGAGTCATGGAACACCAATGCAAACATTTTCTTCGTTGATCAGCCCATCGGTGTTGGTTTTTCATACGCCGATTATGGCGAGGACGTGGTATGTAGTATGTTTGGTGGACACGGATTCCCTGCGTGCCTAACCCCCTCCCCGATAGAGCACGACTGAAGAGGCTGCCAAAGACATTGCTTCTTTCGTGGCCATATTCTTTGAGAACTTTAGCCAATTCAAGGGCCGGGGTTTCCATATGGCGGGTGAATCCTACGGCGTACGTTCCCACAAACTTTGTTCTCTTGAGAATCGAGCAAATTGTCCTGCCAGGGTCGTTACATCCCTGTCTTTGCAGCCGAAGTGTACGATCAGAATGCCAAGCTCGTTGCGGCTGGATTGACGCCCATCAATTTGCAGTCTGTCATGATCGGTAGGTCGATGTTCTATTCAAGTTCCACTGGCCAACACGTATGGTCAGGAAATGGCATGACAGATTATTTCACTATGGATCCGGCTTACGTCGACATGCAGTGCAGCGCTGCTTCCGTCTTCCCGATTGCGAGCATTAGGTGAGTTGAGTAAAATCTGACGGCAAGGTCCGTGCCCAACCATTATACAGTTCGTGCGTGCGGATGAAGCAAGCTGTAAGTCTTCTTGATCCTGTAAGGATGTCAGCCGTTGATGTTGGGTATAGCTGCCCCGGTGCCGGAAATGGACCCTCGAGTCGTGCATCAACCAATACGATGCGTTGAGTTGTGGCGCCGCCCGCACCTTTTGCGACAGCGAACTTTCTGATCCGTTTTTTGCTACTGGTATAGTATTCGAGAAATCGGGAGCAGGATGATCTTGATGGATGATTACAGGGTTGAACCCATATGACGTGAGCAAGAAATGCGAGGGTGACCCCGACAGCCTTTGTTACCCTGTCACGAAGTAAGGTGTCATGTTGCTTGCCTGAAGCACTCTCTTGACAGGTTTCAGAAACGTGCGAGATTACCTTGACCTTCCTTCTACTCGTACATTGCTGGGTGTAGACCCATCCATCAGTTCAAACTTCAGCTCCTGCAGTGATGCTGTCGGGAATGCATTCGCCATCTCTCAAGATGAATACCACCAGACGTATACCCATATTTCTCAGCTCCTCGAACGTGGTGTCCGCGCGCTGATCTACGTCGGGACATACGACTGGATCTGTAACTGGATCGGTAACGAGCGTTGGACACTCAAGATGCCGTGGACTGGACAAGAGGCATTTGTCAGCCAGCCACTGAGGGAATGGGAGATTGACGGAAAGGTCGTCGGCAAGACGAGGAGCGCGAACGGACTGACTTATGCTACCATCAATGGAGCTGGACATATGGTGGGTGTATAGTGGTCTGTTGAGACGTGATGCTGATGCGAGGTTCAGGTTCCGTATGATAAGCCCAAGGAGGCGCTGGAGCTCGTGCAGAGGTGGCTGGGAAAGCAGGACCTTTGAAACGTAACCAAATCGATGTTACTCGGATCCCCCCTGCACTCCCGTCATCCCCTACCATACCTGTGCTGCTACTACATACTAGGCTTCTGATCAGAAAAGTCTCACACGATGATGATCCGAATACAATTGCTGTGTGGGTTGCCATGGCTTGATCATGTGTATTGTTACACGGTAGTGCGGGTGACGCGGTGGCGTTCCGGGGGTGACGTTGATGCGGAGAATGCGGCATTTGTAGGCAATCTCCGTAATTGTGACCAACCACATACTGGCGATGGTCCCTTACTAGGCCTTAAGAGTTAGCTCGTCGATTCTGTTACAGTCGACACTCTAATAACACATACCACCTCGGGATAGGGCCAGGGGTGTGAGAGAGTATGGATGGATGATGAAATCCCTGCAAATCTTGAGGCTGGGGAACCGAAAATGCTACTATGGGTTACAATGGGTATGTGTTATCAGAGCGTCGACTGTAGACTGTCGAGATTCTATTGTTTGGCCTGACACTTTCAGATGGAGTATCAGGCCTCAGGAACCTTAGGTCACCTGTACATTTAATATTGGCAGGAACTCGGGAGCCAAGAATGATCTTACCTGAAGAATTGACGTCAAGTCACTTGTCAGACAACTCCGCCGAAAGTTTCGTTGCAAAGACTCCGTAGATGGGTAGATGCTTTATACGATCAACTTGATGCTGAATGGATCGATCCCTGTCACGGTATTGAGTGGACTGACTCAGTCACTCAGTGTTCGTTTCAGAGACCTCGATATTTTATTTTTTGGTGACTTGTCTGGCTGAAACGTTTCCCTGCTTTAACCATCACTTTCGGTACCACTGTCGTCGTCAGAGTCCCCCGGCAGACCGGGTTATTTTATGCTAACCGACGGACGTACATAGTAGTACATAGTACTAGAACAACATCATTGCGAAGAGAAGCCTTCGATGTTCGGTACTCAGCATTCCCGGACACCACCACAACGTAAATAGCTGGCTTCCATTCGAGGCCTTTTTGCATGGGCCGTCAGAATCTCATAAGAGGGAGGCAACTCGTGGGTGGCGTGTTTCCCCATCTTTCTCTCGCTCGCCAAAATGTTTCTCAGCTCACTTGGCTTGCTGTCGCTGGCCGTTTTTAGCCACGCGTCGTCGCAGACGGTCCTGGGCTCAAAACGGTCCAAGGCTGCAAGTTCTCATGCCCAATCCGCGTATGCTGTGCCATACGACGATGGCCTGTTCACGCCTATTGAGGACCTGAGCGTGCTCTCGTTTGATAGCTTCACCACCTTAAGCCACCCGTCCTTCCCAGAATACAGTGTGAGGATAAAGAGGACAGTCTTTGAGTGCGAGCCAGATGCAAAGTTGGTCCATCTCTCTCGCATGTTGTTGTATTCCAACCTCACGCATTGCACGTTGTTCTAGTGCTTACACGGGCTACATTGACATTCAAGCAAAACACATCTTTTACTACTTCTTTGAGAGCCGCAACGATCCTGAAACGGACGACGTCGTTTTCTGGACTAATGGTGGTACGCCCAGTTGTCGGCACACACGATGTCATCATAGATAAATGTTCCGACACAGGTCCTGGATGCGCTTCCAGCGTGGGTCTCTTCATGGAAAACGGTCCATGTCTACTTCATGAGCCGGGCGACCCGGTCTACAACCCGTATTCGTGGACCACCAACGCAAGCATGTTCTGGGTTGACCAACCTGTCAATGTTGGCTATTCGTATGCCCAGTACGGTGAACATGTGGTATGTACCACGTTTGGTCCAAATGAATGTTCCGCGTATCCTGATCACTTGGCAGAGCACGACTGAAGAGGCTGCCAAGGATATTGCTTCCTTCATCGCCATATTCTTTGAGAACTTTAGTCAGTTCAAGGGCCGTGCTTTTCATATGGCCGGTGAATCATACGCCGTAAGCTCTGATTACATATTTTCGGTTTTTGAGGGGAAATGAAGTAATGTATCTTTCCAGGGTCATTATCTCCCTATTTTTGCCGCAAGGGTTTACGACCAGAACGCTGCCCTGGCCGCGGCGGGACAAACAGAGGTCAATCTGAAATCCGTCTTGATTGGTATGTTCAGATTCCTGCTTCAGTACGACTGACCGATGGCCGTGGTTAGGAAACGGCATAGTCGACTTCTTTAGCCAGACTCCGTCATACATCGACGTTCAATGTACCACCGCGTCCATATCGCCCCCGATTTCGAACATCAGGTGAGCCCCGTACGTGTTTGTATTGGCCATCTGTTTAAGCATAAAAACAAAGTACATGCATAGAGATGAAGAAAGCTGTGAGAGCCATCGCTCTTGTCGAATTCCACTGATTGATATTGGGCGTAGCTGCCTCTGTGCCAGAAATGGTCTCGTGAGTCGTGTGTCGACCAATTCGATGCCTTGCGTTGTGGTGCAGCACGGGATTTCTGTGACAACACGATTTCACTACCATATGAAGAATCTGGTATACCCCGCTAACTTGTGGAACGTATTGACAGATCCGCTGACCATTTCCAGGGCTAAACCCATACGACATCACCAAGCAGTGCGAGGGCGACCCATCAGACAACTGCTACCCTGTTATGCAGTAAGGAGTCGCACTGACCTTACCGCGAAATTGTGATGGTGACCGCATTTTAGGTATTCCATGGACTACCTTTCCAAAGACTCCGTCCGCGAGCTGTTCGGTGTAAGCCCAGAGGTCCCCGCGGGTTTCCAGGCTTGCAACGACGACGTTTTCGCCGCGTTCTCCAAAGCGTTGGACGAATACCATGAAACATATACCTATGTCGCTCAACTGCTGGAGCGTGGCGTACGCGTACTAGTCTATGTTGGGACGTACGACTGGATCTGTAACTGGATCGGCAACGAGCGTTGGACACTCAAGATGCCGTGGACTGGACAAGAAGCGTTTGTGAGCCAGCCACTGAGGGAATGGGAGATTGACGGACAGGTCGTGGGTAAGACGAGGAGCGCAAACGGACTGACTTATGCTACCATCAATGGAGCTGGACATATGGTGGGTGCATCGTGGTATGTTGGGACGCCGTGCTGATGCGAAGTTCAGGTTCCGTATGATAAGCCCAAGGAAGCACTGGTGCTCGTACAGAAGTGGCTGGCAGACGAATCACTTTGAAACCCGTTACCATGCCGTGTGCGCATGTTCTCGAAACGAGTTTATAGTAAGCTACGGAACATTGATCTTGTCATGAAATTGTACAGGGTTGGTTGAAATGGAAGGGTTGCATTATCTGTTCATGTGGTGATACGTGAAATGGATCTTCCTCTTGGACAGCTTCCTCGGCTGCAAGGACGCCATGGAAGGACATGATCGAGTATTAAAAATTAGGTGCGAGTCGTGTGATGGATGATGTCTAGACCAACCCTAGATGATACTGGTCCACAATGCGCAGACATCGAGGTCAGAAGTGTACATCTGCCCTCGAACGCGATCTCGATAATGTCAATGTCGTCCAGAGGTGGACGAGGTGATTAATCGACGAAGCAAAGTAAACATTGCAATGACCTAGAGCGGAATTACCGCAATCTTGGAGACAAGGTACACCGTTGGTTGTGTGGAATCCTGTCGATGAGAGGTTTATGTTAGAGGCCGCCACATCTTGGTCCCAACACCTAAACAATATGACAACGATTTTCTCGTGGGTCTTCGGTAAATATAGGTGGCGCGGTGGCCGATCGTGCAGAGTGGTCTACATGTTGTATAACCCTAGACAACCTAGACCTAATGGGATTTCTTGAGGGTGTGCCTGGGCCTTTCGACTCTGGAAAAAAAAGGGGCCAGTCTAGTACAGATTCAGCAAACTCGGGCCGTAATGTTATCCATTGACACAGCGGAGCACTGGCAATGATCTGAATTGACGGAAAGGTCTTGCGAGATTGGGATTAATGACTGAGATCAGTTCCATTTAGGAGCGTGTCAGTCTTGGTGCGATGGTCGCACCCAAAAGGGTGCCAACTATGAGTATTGGGAACGTTGCGTGGGGATGTTCGGGGTAAGTGCGGTTCGGGTACAAGTTCGCTTCCGGTGTGAGTTTATCATTGGCCTGCCAAGTCGGCCCAGGAAGGATTGGTGGCTGCCCCACCATGGCAACAAGGTACCGGCTGGTAGCAGGAGACAAACCCGACCTGGTGGACGTAAAAGTCGGCACGATCGTTACACGTTTCGTACGCGGTGGGGGTGGAGACTCGCTCTTCAGGTGGCATCCTTGAAATGCTGATTGGACGTCGTCTGTCCATAACAGGGGATATTTTTGGACCCTTGCGAGCGTTTGTGGGTGGTCTTTTACTAACCATTCGGAGTGCCACGTATATTGACAGTAAGCGCAGCATCGAGATGCCGTTCCACCAACGCATAACTCCGCAGAGAGGCGAGGACAGAGCGTGTGTCAGCGATGCAATCCGAGCGGGTATCCTATAAAACCGAGCGCGTTCAGCAGTTACGCCGTTCAAATCCTCCCGTTGCTGACGTAATTATCGAGCCCCTGCCGAAAACTGTGTGCAGTCCCACAGCGACTCCATTTCTTTGACCGCTACCACCACCGGTCCCAGGAATTCGTCCACGACCTCACGACCCACATTTTAACTCGTTAATCTTTTTCACAGAGTCCATGTCATGTTGTTTCACCCAGTGAGCCTTACCACTGCCGTCGCATGCGACTCGCTCGCTCATCCTCGAATAGCTTAGTCCGACCATCCCCCACATCGCATATGCATGTTTGGGTGGTTTTGTTGTAGTGGTCAGTCCATAACCATTTCCCGAAATAAATCCGCTCATTGCATCCAGTTTGGCATGTTTTCACTCTTTATTCGTGAAAAAGTTGGTCTTGTTTGAACGACTTTTTATGATGATGCTCACCATCCCTCCAGCTGTATATTGGGGAAGCCTGTTGGGCCTTTCTCTTTGGTGTCATTATAGGCAAGCGTACTCGTACTAGAGGTTACTTTGACCGCTTATCGTTCAACTCAGGACCCTATGGCGCTGGAGTGTTCGACCCTCGCAGCTGGGCGGGTGGTAACGAAGAAATATCAAATACCATTACTCTCGAGTTTACCCGTGTCGTTCTTGCTATCGGTGTCTTTGCTATCGGTGTCGAGCTTCCAAAAGCCTATGTTGCCCGGCATTGGAAGAGTCTGTTCTTCTTACTCGGTCCTGTGATGGCTTGGGTACGTCGCATTCATCTTGCTTTTCATTTCACACATCAAATCACCATCGTAGGGGTGGTTTGTGTCCGCAGGCTTAATTTATGCCTTCATCCCAGGCCTTGACTTCCTTTCTAGCCTTGCCGTCGGTGCATGCCTAACTCCTACGGATCCTATCCTCGCTGCGGCCGTCGTTGGTGGAAAGTACGCAGACAAGCACGTGCCCGCGCACATTCGCCATTTACTCTCCGCAGAATGTGGATGTAATGACGGAGCCGCTTATCCCTTCCTTTTCCTTGCACTTTACCTCGTCTTGGATTCCACCACCGGCAGTGCAGTCGCAGATTGGATTTTGTACCTCTGGCTTTGTCAGTCTTCTCTTTCATCTCCGGGTATAATGCTCATGAATTTATCTAGTTGAGATTGCCCTCAGCGTGGTCTTTGGATCAGCCTTGGGCTTCGGATTTCGATACCTCATGAAATTTTGCCAACGTAATGACTTGATTGATCGTCAGTCATATGTTGCGCAGTACGTCTCGCTCGCGTTTCTTACCATCGGCATCATGACAATACTCGGCTCCGACGATCTCCTCGCTGCCTTTTGCTGTGGGACAGCCTTTGCATGGGACGGATTCTTCAACCGACAAACGGAGGAAGCAGTGTTCAGTTCAGTAATAGATTTGCTGTTCAACGTTGCTTCGTTCGTGTACGTAGGTGCATGGATGCCCTTTGATAGCTTCTCCAACGAGACTTTGACACTGAGCGTCGGCCGCCTTGTCCTCGCCGCCTTGCTCATCTTGATCCTCAAACGACTCCCTGTCATGATAGCTCTGTACAAATTCATACCGGACGTGAAGAATTTTCGGGAAGCCCTTTTTAGCGGTCATTTTGGACCCGTGGGTATCGGTGAGTCGAACTCGTGGCTGTCTCTGGGTCATGCTGACTCGCATTCAGGGGCCGTGTACATCTCTACTTTCGCAGTTGGGTACCTCCCTAAGCCCTCCAACCCTCCCGCAGACCAAACGGAGTTCCTCGCATCCACGATACAGCCCATCGTTGCTTTCGTCGTTCTCTGCAGCGTTGCCATACACGGGTTATCTATCCCGTTCTTCTCCCTCGGGCGTCGTGTTCATTCTGTTTCTTCGCGCACGTGGTCTCGCCATGCATCTGGCCCTGACTGGGCTACTTATACGCGACACATTACGCGTGGTGAAGATGTCGTCATCAATCGGGATCACGACGTAAACGCTATGGAAAATGGTCGCGCTGGGCTCGCAGAGGAAGAAAAAACGATCATGGAGAGCAGACGCACGAGCAAGGAGGACATCGTGAACGGCGATGGTACGGTCAAGGAGCAAACGTCTCCCGATGGCACTGATTCCTTGATGGAATGGAAAGAGGGTTCGGATATAATCGTGGAGAGGCGAGCAGGACCTGGAGAAGAGGTGGGTGTGGCCTAGAAATCGGTTGATGCGTGTGCTGATGCGGTTGTATGCGAGGTTGATGTCGAGGTCATTCATCACGCATATACGCGCGATGGATCTCCTGGCACCATCGGAGATTCTTTGCGGACGGTCCGTTCTTACGTTCATCATCTCCGTCATGCTTCCCAAGGCACTCCGAACAATGCAGAAAAGACAAGGGAGGGCGCCGAACACGCCGTCTCCACCCCTGGAGCTCAATTGCAAACCGAGTCCGCTACTTCTGAGGCATTACCTCGAGAAGCCTCCACCGTGGTGCATGCAGAGGGCGAGCCAAGTGACGAAGAAGGCTGGGCTTCTGAGGACAGCGTGGACGGTCGGATCACTAATTCTTCCGCGGAACCCGAGCGGAAAAAACGCGTCAGACTGAACAAGGGCAAGGCGGTGGTAAAGCCCGCCGGGAGTGCATCGAGCAAGAAAGGTCGCCGGCGATCGTCCACGAACGAGCAAGGTCGTCCTTCTCCCCAGCCATCCTCGGAAACGACCCCCACAGTGTTTCCCGTTGCGAATGAGCCTGAACGAGCACAGGATACACCCGAGAACGTTGTTCAGCGTGGCAGGAGCACGCATCCTGAGCGGAGGAGCAACGGTCTCTCACCTCGTCCGTCCATTCAACACCGACGGCTTGAGTCGCTCAGACTCGCTCAGCACGTTCGCGACGCATCTCCCGCACGGTCTATCCGGTTTGCGGACGATCCTCGATCTGGCACAAACACGCCACGCAACGGCGTGTTGCAAAATGAAACTTCGTCACCGATAAACCAGGTTAACGAGTCCCCCATGGATGAAGACGAGTCTGCGAAAGGAAGAGTTACTTTCGAGCTTGGCGTCAAACATTAGATTGTTGCATTTATCTCTTAATGATCCCACTGTGTCCATAGAATATCCTGCATCTTGTGAAAAGGTTATATTTTTTATGGCGTCGCCAATATGGTCGACCACCATCTTATCTCTATTGCCTGTGTATCCGTTGATTTACATAGGCTTCCACCACCTGTAGTTAGAATCGTCTACCTCGACCTGCTTCCAAGTTTACCAAGACGAGTCTGCCCAACAACGCGAGGAAGAACGAGAAGATCCCACCAAGCACGTTCCTCGCGCCGCTCCACTCGAGCACATCAAATACGCGCGCCGCATAGACCTCGCGAACGGGTCTGTTTGGCAATGTGATTTCGAACGGGAGCTGGACGCCATAGATGTGGTGTGCGACAGCACGCAAACCGGACGTGAACCCGTCTTCGTGGAAGCCGTACCCTAGCCATGCGCCTGCGTACAGGATGCCTCTGCGACCCTGAATCTTGCCCATCTCTCTCATTGAGGCAAGGGCCTATGGAGATGGAGTAGAGGTGTGGTTTTGAATTGCCGTGCGTATCTCCAGTCCATGACATGCACATCTGGAAGAAGTGGACGGGGCTTACCTCTGAGTTTAGCACGGGATGGTCGTACAGGAATCGTGCTGCAACTGCGCCACTAGCTGGCTCCGCGGGTGGGTTTAGGGTCACCAAGACTGGTCCGTATTTGCTCGCGGAGATGTTCTGCAAGAGGTTCATATTATCTATGGAACGCCGAGTAAACGTGAGTCCTTCTACTTGTGGTGAGCGGGTACGAAGCACATACATGTCCTGCATCAAGGCATGTTCATTGTAAACCCCCTTGATACAACACAGCCCGTGGAGCAAGAATTGTAGAGAAAACTCACAACGACACCTTGTTCACGTTGGTCTTGTGTATGCCTTGTCTTTCGGGCGCGGAACACGTCAAATAGTTCCAGCACGACCAAGCAGATCGGCTTTTCGGCATGAACTATTTGGGAGGATCCAGAGTTTCAGTGGTACGAAGGATGGTCACCTGAGGGATCATGAGGCTTACGTTGATGTCGTGGTGCAGGATCGTTTCGCACCGGCTCCACGTAAACCGACCCAAGATCCGTTCCTCCTCCTCGGTCGCCCCACAGCCTGCCTTGAGTAGCGCGAGTGTCGTATTCGAATGACACGCCATGATGACACGATCAAAGTTGAGGGGGCAGCCGTCTGCAGTCGTGACTTGGACTGGGGTGCCGTCAGGAGCGTTTCCAACGGATATGATGGATGTCGACAAGTGTAACTGGTTTTGTGGGAGCTTTTTCCAGAATGGCATTGACATACTGACGACTGGAGAAAACAAGTACGGGACTTCAGGTTTGTAGAATGGCACCAGAAAAGATCTGTACCTTCCCCCTCTGATCGTCAACCAGGCGTGTTTCCCCGTGAACTGGAGCAAATGATGGTTGCTCATGAATCTCACCTTGGTATACACGCTTAGCAGATGGGACCTGCACATAGCAAGTGGCGTACCAATGTTTGGGCCGGCATCTCAAGAGGCGTACCCCAGATAGCAGCAGTCATTGGCTGGGAGCACCGGGAACATTAGATCGAAACAACGAGAAGAAGAAAGGTCGTACAATGAGATAGTCATCGCGAAACGTATCCGAGTACCCCTCTCGAGCGAGATACTCGGCGACGGAACAATCTTCAAAGCCACTATCCTTGACGACCACGAGCCCTCGAGCGCAAGCGTTGAACCGCAGGATGTCATAGAGCAGTCTCCACACGCTCGGGTCTAGCAAACGCGAGGGTTGACAAAACATCCCTGCCAGACCATTACCCGCCCACTCGAACACGCCACGGTCTCTCGATACGCTGAATGTCATCTGTGTCGGGACAAGTGTGATTTCTGGGTAACGGTCCAGGAAACGAAGGAAGTTTGAATACGCGGTTGAATTAAAAGCGACCTGGTGCCAGGTAAATCCACGTTCAGACTCTTGTGCAGTGGGCGACTTACGAAGCCACTGAATAAAAGAGCATCTCAGTGGAAAACAAACAGCGGTATGTTTTAGTCTTACATGTCCACATAGACGTCTGCGCCGTCAACTTGATAACACATTGTGTTCGCATGACCACCAGCGCGGTCGTTGGCTTCGAATAAATGAACTTCATGGCCACTGTGTTCGTTAAGAAGCTGTGATTGCAACGGGCAGAGCATGCTTGGAATTGTCGGATCTTCTGAAATCATAGGACACTTACCCACGTTGCAGCGAGCCCAGAAACGCCGGAGCCAACAACGGCGATCTTCATGGTGATGCTATCAGGAAGCTGATGAGGGAAGTTAATCGAACGAGAGCCATTTTCTGGCTTGAACCATTGGAATTCAACAACTTGGAATTCAAGAATGGCTAATCCATGAGCCGATTGAGCACTCGACTGAAGTGACCAAAGCACAGCAGAAGGCTCATCGTGCACCAGATATAGCATTGGACAACCTCCGACATCGATCCGAGTACACCTCCGTACCTTTACTCCCTACCTGCCGCTGACCACCCCGGGTTATTCAACTCGATACTTCCGACGCCTCCTTCATAAACGCCATCGATCGTCAGTTCCAAGGTAGGCGAAATTGGGTCAGGTTCCATGGCCCATAGGGCCACCGCAACGGTGCTAGTAAATCGTCAAGACAGCACAAGGACCAATTAAGTAGATCGACGTACTTGGCACCATTATAGTTCAGAATGCCTTGCGGCACGGGGAATTTGTACTGCGGCCTACAAGTGTCTCGAGTCAGTCGAGCCATGGGCGTCAATATCTGAACTGTACTTGCCCGAGGTTTGCTACTCTCTTTCCCATCATCCACCCATTCACGTACAGCTGAGCACGGTAAGACTGGGAAGATTGATCAAAAGTGAACGACATGGGGACATCAAGTTCCTCCGAGATATTGAGGTCAAATGTGGTCACGAAAAATCCAACTCCTGCAGTAGCGTTGGGCAGACCTTCGGAAAGGTCCCTCGTCTCCCATGACGAAGTGTCATATCCTGGGAGGTGCCAGCCCAGTCGCTCACCATACAAACCACCCTCGTTGAGCACACCTCTGACTTTGTCCGAAAAGCTAGCCAAATTGTCACAGAAACATTCCAGACGGGTTTGAATGTAAAACGAACTTTGAATAACCTCCGACTTTGCCTTGCACTTTCCACTCGCCGAAGTTGCCGGTATTAAGCGCAAACCCACGAACTCCCCGAGGTGACTTCTCTTCATCAACATTGGCATCTGTAAACTCTAATGGGCTAATTGAGACGACCAATGACGACAATCGTACTTACCTCCGTTCTCGTTCAGGCCCATGTTATCCTAGTCAAGATGTAAATACGTTATAAACCGTAAGATGCAACTAACCTGCAGAATGGTGATGATATTGTCTTGATTGTAATGTAGGGAGCCAGGCGGGAAGTAAAACTTCTCATCAGTCTCTTCCAAGATGTTCCGGTTGTTAGTCGAACTTGATGGGTTGTCTGTCACGTCAGTGCATCATCATAGTAGACCACGTGACCTTACTTTCCATACGAAGTATTCATAAAAACATCGTTCACCCAGACACTCGCAGCGAAAGCTGGTTAGTGGACGTGTGAGAAAGCCTCTTTGTGTGAGAAGATCCGGTACGAACCTTCACCGCCATTAATGGACAGGTTAACCGACTTTGTATCCTCGGCAGCGATGAAGTGTCCACGCCAAAGGACAATGTTTTCACAACTATTACATATAATGAGTCGGTGAACGGTGATAGAATTTGCAGTTACTTACTACTCGTAGTCGCAACCGTACAGAACACGTCCGTCTCCATAGTAAGGCTTGAAGGGTATGTTGGTTTCTGTGCGATCTGCGACGGTCCAGTTTGCATCCGAGAATGCGGACTTGATTTCCGGCAAGCTATTCGCATACTTCCAGTTTGTCAATTGGGGGGCCATAATTCCCCTTGCAGAAACAGACGGAGATATCTGAGCAGAGAATCCACCTTGCTGGGTAATAGCGGCAGCTGCCGCGACATCGGGGGAAACGGGTATTCCATTCCAGGTCACTGCATTCAAAGCCTCTGGCGCAATTACGATCAACCTTACATTCTCGTATAGGTCACCGCGGATAGCGAGTGTCGAGCCTAAAATTGTCGCGTTCCGTACAAGATAGGGCCCCCCGATCAGGACGGAAGTATCGGTACCGTATTGCCAGTAATTTGCGAACTGATTTGATGGGTTCGTAGGGATTTCAGGGGACCAGAATGTGCCTGCTGTGGTGGTGTCACTGTAGAGAACCAATTGCTCGCTTGAGTCCCAGACGGTTACGAGGCCCTGTATTCCCGATAAGAAGGTTACCGTTGAGACACCATTGGTTGACGTATAGGAAATGCTGGCACTCTGCGCTTGCAGTCGTGGTACCCCCGTGAGATGAAGAGCAGCTTCGTGCTCCTGACTGGGGTCGCCATACAAGAAAAGGACGTCTCTGTTACTAATTGTGCCTGCATAAAGGACCTGGGCGGTGGAGTAAAGGACTTTGGACGAGCCAAAGGAATAATCGGTGACGACGAGTTTGGATTGCCGACCACTGAGGGTGATCGCGGAAGCAATTCTTGGAATTTGGAACGAGCCAGCTGATGTGGTCACGTTGAGCTTGAAATTTGTCGTTGCCCTGTACGTGGTTCGACTGTCAGTTGCGTTCAACAACAGATGAGGGCGCTCACATTGAGGTAGAATCATTTTGTCTCGCGATGAAGAACGACGTGCCTATGTCGGGATTGGTTAACAAAGTGACGAATGCAGATTCATTTGTCACCACAACAGCACCATTTGTGCTGTCGCCAATGTGGTCAGTCTTGTAAAAATCTGGAGAACTACGGAGGAAGAGCCCTTCTCGTTTGAGTTCAGGATACTTGTTGGTCAGCACTCGATTCTCGGCAATCGCACTTCCGTAGTCGTATGATGCTGGCTAATCCGTCACGCACTAAGAAAGGCCAACATTAAGGAATACTTACTGTAAACCCCCGGGAAGGGCAGACCACCCCATGAAGTACCTCTATAAGAGTATTGTAAGCGCGGTCCAAGCGAGAGGGCAAATTCATACCCGTAGAGCATGTAGTAGTTAATCAACTTGGCATTCGCCGCCCAAAGGTTTAGATTAAAGACATTCTCGAAGTCAGCTCCAGTGAGGACTTGACACTGAGCATAACCTGCACCATGTTAGCCCTGTCCTCTTGCACAAGTCGACGGGTTATACCTGGTGCCGTAGGACCCCATGCATCGAAAGCGCCAGCCTGGAACTGAATCGTGGTCACTACGCTATACAAGTGCTGTGAATACAAACCCAACTTCGGGAAAATACCAGGGCTGAGCAGGATTAACACCTGGACTCGATGTGAACAAACTCTGAACGAGGGGAAGAAATCCTCGACAAACTTTTATGGTAACTATGATAATCTGTCTCCACTTGATTCCACACCGTTGGGTTTGAACAATCAAACCCTTGCGGGTAGGCATCGATACTTTGCGTACGAACAAATGGTCAGCAGATGCCCTTCAGCAAGTGATTTACAAATACCCGTAAATATCGACGGCACCCTGAAGATAAGAGTCAGATGAAATTCCCGAAAGGAGATCACACGCACAGTCCCGTTTATCCAGTTTCTCTTTGCTCCTGCGTCGTTTGCTGTTAATGGCACGACAATACTAGAATTGTAGAAGGCGGTCTTAAGGTCCACGAAATATTCGGCGTGCGAGGGCGGTGACTGAGAGTATTCATTATCTGGAAGAAACGCAAAGGGTCGGCCATGGTGCACTTTGGAGATGAAACATAGCACAGACCAATTTGAATCGCTAAGGAAAAGCACCAAGTTAGGCTTCTTTGAGAGATGTAGAGTAAGGTCCACTCGCCAATAACCGACCCTCCATGGGAGATCTGATATGGAACTGTTTCTCTGATGATTCCTTGGATATAGTCTTGCCACGCCGCCTTCCAATCCGTCGTATTTGTCCTGAGCTCACCAGCCACTTGGGACGTTATCCAGTGGGAAATGCCTCCCGCTGTTGTTTCAGCGTTGATGTACGGACCTACAGATGCGTGACGACGTGTTCAATACCTAAATGAAAGAGTACCTGCCAGGACGAAGGACAACCCATATGCCCGTCTGCTTCGCAGCTTCATAAAGTGGTCCAAGAGCACGGTAATGATTGAAGTCAATTACTCCAGGTGAGGGATTGATGAGTGCCATGTGTGTATAGATACTGATGGCGTTGAATCCGGCGGCCTTGATTTTTTGAAGAATATCAAGCCATAACCCAGGAACTGGTAAACGGAAAGGGTGAAACTCCCCGGAGCTGCCAGTATAAACCTATAAACTGGACGCACAACTTGTGTGCAGAAGTAATGAGTGAACGCACTGAATAAAGATGCGTTGTCCTTTGAGCACTAGACTATACTTGTCCCACAGGACGTCGCTTGTACGTCCGTTCCCGGTGAGACCAGTACTAGAAGTTACCGTAGATTGTGCTGCGGTTGGCTTTCTTGTAGTAGCATCAGCTAGGAATGTAGAAGATCTCAGCCTAGGCGAGAGCAGGAAACATAGCACTGAAAACATCGCGACGAATACCCATGGCAGACTAGCTCTCTTCCGCTTGCCACTGGTACTAGTAGTACCACCTAGAGAGGGTATGCCGTCCTCTGCCTTTGTGTCAATGCGTGTCTTTGACATCTCGTGCACGGAGTTCATAACACAGTCATTCGCAGATTTCAACTTCTCATTATTCCGGATGAAAAAAAAAAACAATTTCAAGCAAGTTCGTCACAGCTTTTGCTCATGGATTGACTCTGTGCCAGGAATCCTATGCACATGGCGATGACGGCGCTTTGATCATACAAGGACGTCGACCAACAACGAGGAGACCCAATCGATGCAAGGACCCCACAGCAGCCAGTGGCAGGAGCAAGGCGGGGAAACTCATGACGTATCCTCTTCCCTGGGCTCCGTAGCACATGCAGACAAGTATAAAGAAATGATCATTACGTGTACGAGGAGTCTATTTCGTAGTTCACAGACCGTATCGCTGAAGACAAGCCTCTAGGTATCCGGGCAACGGATGTTACTGTTGGTCTTAGACGAATACCCGCTGGCTTTTACATCGCGGTGCAACACAGTGGCTTGAAATGGAGAACTACGCATAAGGCCGTGTCAGTGAATAACGAGGTCGTTGAATGGGACGAGCCGATCCCAATGTGAGACCATCCTTCTTTTCTTCGCATTCGTTCTAACAGAGACCACAGACCAGGCTCTGACTTGTCATCTACTGTCCGTCTTGGCATATATGCATCCTTCGAATTTGAACCAATACTGGGTGATGGCGAGCAGCTACGCAGCGTGGAAACTACCGTGGAACAACTATTAGACCAGAGTTTCAAAGATCTTCGTGAGCAGCATAGCGTCTAGTATATGGGTCTGGGCACTCACAACATGTCAGCATTTGCCTTCTTCCCACAGAACGGGGATGTCGCGTCTCCGTGTTCATCCCTTTTGGTGACTGTCGAACGAAGACACCACAAGAGCAGCGATTCATTGGCATCAAGGGCCCTTGACTTGCATTGCATAAGTAGGCGAGCCACGTCAGCACTATCGTCGTTAATCGGTGTATGTTCGCAGTCAGCTTTGGATTCACTCGGCGAGCTAGAAGAGGCGACGAACTACGGCCACAGGGCTCTCTCGCGTTACCGCAAGCACGGCAAAAAAAAGGACCTCGACTATTCTATCAAACGATTTGAATATATACTGGTATTTGCCCGCCGGACCACCCTTGTCGTGCTGCTGCTCAATCAAACTTGGCGATGGCCAACTTTATCCGCTGGAGGGTTGATGGCACCGACCATTCCCTTGACGTTTCCTTCACCTTGTATCGTGATGCGCTTGCTGCCCGTCCCGTCGGACATCTTGACCGACCCTCCACATTGGTCCACCTGGCTATCGTGCTTTTGGCGCGGTTCAAGAAGCGACACTATGAGGGCGATGCAGCACAGGCTAAAGCATTACTTTCTCATGTGATGGACCTGAGCTCGGCAGAGTCACGAAAATCAAGTTGCGGTGCTCATGCTCCGGGTGCACAGTCGACATAGAGTGTACCCCGATCAGGCAGATCGTCGATCGGCCCTAGTAACAAACTCTACTCTAGCCTCAGCGGACAAGGATCTTCAAGCGTTCAGCATACAGTTGTTGCGCCGCTTCGAACGGTTTGGCGATTTAGCCCACCTCCAACAAGCAATCTCTCGTTTAGAGGCGCTTGCTACACCGGTTTTGGATCATTGGTACCCGGGAGTGCTGATGCGACTTGGCATTACTCTGTGGCTTCGATTCCGTCGCTTGGGTGGGCTAAGTGACCTCGAGAAGGCGATTTCGACACATAAGAAAGCATTGTGGCTCACTCCCAATGGCCATCCTGAAAAATCGGCCCGTTTAAACAATCTCACCATCTCTCTTGGCACCCGTTTCGGCCTTCTCGGCGAATTGAGCGACCTGGAAGAGGCAATTTCCAGACAGAAGGAATCCATACAACTCACCCCGGATGGTCACCCTGACAAACGCATCCATCTAGGCAACTACGCCAATTGTTTCGCCGCTCGTTGTCAGCGGTTCGGGGAGCTTAGTGACCCCGAGGATGTCATTTCGATACATAAAGAAGCCTTACGGCTCACTTTCGACAATCATCCGGACAAACCTTCCTGTCTCAACAAGCTCGGCTCCAGTCTCCACACTCGTTTCCACCGTCTCGGCGAATTGAGTGACCTCGAAGAGGCAGTTTCACGACAGAGGGAATCTATACAGCTCACCCCGGATGGCCACCCTGACAAACCTGTCCGACTAGACAATCTCCCCATCTGCCTTCACCATCGTTTCGATCATCTTGGAGAGCTCAGTGACCTTGAGGAAAGAATTTCAAGGCGCAAGGATGCTTTACGGCTCACCCCTGACAGTCATCCCCACAAACCTATCCGGATGAACCACCTTGCCGATGCCTTCAGAGCTCGTTTCGAGCGTCTGGGCGAACTGAGTATCATCGAGGAAGCTGTTTCAATGTATAAGGAAGCTCTACAGCACACCTCCGATAGTCACCCTGCCAAATACATCCAGCTGAACAACCTCGCCCAATCCTTGGTCACTCGTTTTCAGCATCTCGGCGTACAGCGTGACCTCGAAGAAGCAATCTCAAAGCATAAGGAAGCCTTTTGGCTCATCCCTGATGGTCACCCTGACAAGTTTATCTGTTTGGGCAACCTTGCGATCTCGCTCGGTATTCGTTTCGAGCGTTTCGGCGAGTCAAACGACCTCAATGATGCGATTTCAAAGTACACGGAAGCTCTCCAGACCGCCCCTGATGGTCACCCTGCTGAACGTGTTTGGCTGAACAACCTCGCCTTGCTCTTGATCTCTCGTTTCCAGCGTCTCGGTGAACTGAGTGACATCGAGGAAGCAATTGTAAAACATCATGAAGCGTTATTGCTGACTCCTCATGGTCACCTTGACAAGCCCGCGTGTTTGAGCAATCTTGCCATCTCCTTTTCCCATCGTTTCGAGCGCCTTGGCAGGCTGGATGACCTCAAGGAAGCAGTTTCCAAGTACAAAGAGGCCCTACAGTTCTTGCCCGTTGGACACCCTAAGAAGCCTGGTTTTCTGGGCAACCTTGCCGCCTCTCTCAATGCTCATTTTGAGCTTTTTGGCTTGTCGACTTACCTTGAGGAAGCAATTTCAATACACAACGAAGCCGTTCGACTCTTACCCGAGGGTCACCATGACAATGCCCGCCTTTTGACCAACCTCGCTACTTCCTTTGCCAATCGTTTTATTCGTTATGGCGAGCTAAGTGATCTTAAGGAAGCAGTCTCGAGCCATAGGGGAGCTGTACACCTCACCCCTGATGGCCACCCTGACAAACCCACCTGTCTAAACAACCTTGCTCTCTCCTTTATCATTCGTTTCCGGCGTCTTGGTGAGCTAAGTGACCTCGAAGAGGCAATTCACAGGCACAGGGAAGCCATACAGCTCATCTCAGATGCCAGTCACCTTGGTAAACCTCGCTTGCTGAGCAACCTTGCCAGCTCTCTCAATACTCGTTTCCAGCATCTCGGCGAGCTGAATGACCTCAAAGAAGCAGTTTCAAAGGATTTGGAAGCTTTACAACTCACTCCTGACGGTTACCCTGAGAAACCCAAGCGTCTAACTAACTGTGCCAACTCCTTAACCAATTGCTTTCAGGCTCTTGACCTATTGACATTCCTCGAGGCAGCAATTTCGAGGCGCAAAGAAGCTCTACAGCTCACTCCTCATGGTCATCCTGACAGACCTCTCTTTCTGTGCAACCTTGCAAACTCTCTTGTTATCCGTTTCCAGCATATCGGTGCGCTCAGTAACATCGAGGAAGCAATTTCAAAGCATACGGAAGCTTTATTGCTCACTCCCGTGGGTCACCCTGACCATCTTGCACGTTTGAACAACCTTGCCATCTCCTATACCGCTCGATTTGAGCGTCTCGGTGAGCCGAGCGACCTTGAGGAAGCGATTTCGAGCCACAAGAAAGCCATACAGCTCACCCCTGAAGGCCACCCTAATAGGCCTGTCTGGCTAAACAACTTCGCTAAAGCCCTCTTTACGCGCTTTGAGCGCCTCGGTAATTTGGGCGACCTCGAAGAGGCAAATTTACAATATTCGCATGCTGCCGGTGCCTCTACAGGCCCTACTACCATTCGATTCGCTGCATCTCAAAAATGGATTGTTTGTGCTCGCTCTCTGGGACATCACACCCTTCTTCAAGCATATTCCGTTGCCATTGATCTTCTTCCTCAACTCGCGTGGATAGGCTTGTCCTTCAGAAACCGTTACCACCGACTCATGCAAGGCGCTGACATAGTGCGGGAAGGCGCGGCAACAGCGCTCGACTTGGGGCACCGTGAAACTGCTATTGAATGGCTCGAGCAAGGACGCTCAGTTGTGTGGGGGGAGCTATTTCGGCTGCGCAGCTCCTTCGAGGATCTGTGGTCTGCTCATCCAGCTCATGCCCGCCAACTTCAGCAGTTGTCAGCTGCATTGGAGTATACCAGTACCACTTGCGACAACTCCTTGTCCTCACCATCAGGGCAGGGTAGAGGTACAGAATATCGCTCGAACCTGTCCTTGGAACAGGAGACGGACAGCCACCGCGCACTTGCGATCAAACGGGATAGCCTTCTTGGGGAAATACGAAGATTGCCGGGTTTTGAGCGCTTCCTCCTCCACAAGGAATTCTCTCAGCTCCGTGCTGCAGCTCATTCTGGACCTGTCGTCATACTCAATGCTGCCGAATGGCGCTGTGATGCATTGATCGTTCGTGCCGATGTTGAGGATGTGGCTCACGTCCCTTTGTCCAATTTTACCCTCAGGCATTGCAGAGCTTCATTGGATAGTTTACTTCGCCAGGCTCGCTGTGACAGAGAGGGGAAGCCTGCACCACTGGAACATGTTAGCTGGGAATCCGTCCTATCTGCCTTGTGGAAAGATGTTGTCAAACCAGTCCTGGATGCCCTCCCTGGGGCTTTTTCGGTACGTGATATCACGTTGCTTGACTTTGAGGCAGATCTGTTCATAAATGAACAGACACCTGGAAGTCTACCACGCATATTTGGTGTCCAACTGGGCCTTTCACTTTTCTTCCTATCCATGCGGCTGGCCTCTATGGGATCCAGTCTTTGGGTCCTGGACACCAAATATCCGATTTCGTTATTTCGTCATACATCCCAACTCCCAGTATCCTCATGCCACCATCCAAACACACCGACACGACCTCTAGTGGTAACCTCCGTTTTCTGGTCGTCCCACAGCCATCCTCAGATGGCCAGTCCCAGCTTCCCGGCGTTCATACTGAGTTGGAATACATCAGAGCAGCGATCAAGAACTCTCCATTCGCACAGACAACCCTCCTCGAGTCCTCCACAGGAACGGTCGAGGAAGTACTCGCGTTGATGAAGGACACGCACTGGGTCCATTTCGCCTGCCATGGGATTCAAGATACCGAGAGCCCCACAGACAGCGGACTCTGCCTCGCTGACCAATGCCGCCTGAGACTGTCGGATCTCGTCTCCTTTTCCCGTCCCCGTGGTGGACTCGCCTTTCTCTCTGCGTGTGAGACGGCGATGGGCGATAGGAAGCTCTCCGACGAGACCATGCACATCACTGGAGGAATGTTGTTTGCGGGTTACGGAGGGGTCATCGGTACGATGTGGTCAATCAAGGACAACGTGGTGCCCTATGTGGCAAAAGAAGTGTATGAGCGACTTTTCAGGAGAGACGGTGGACTGCCAGATCATCGGGAGGCTGCGCGTGCGCTGCATGATGCTATCAGATGTTTGAGAGAAAATGGCGCGTCATTCGTCGAGTGGCTTCCGTTCATCCATGTAGGTCTCTAAATTGTATTGTTATGGAAGCATTAGTGGAGTTGGTCGGACCCGTATTGTTGGAACTGGCAAGCGTCACCCGGTGGAACAAGACACTCAACGAGTGACTGATAGGTAAGAACTACTTGCCTGCACAGTTGGAATGGAACAACTTCCGCGCCTTTTCAGTCGATCTACATGTGAGTTCGAAAGAACGACCCATTATACAAAGGGAGACTGCTAACATTCGTACAATTCGATCCGAAAACTTTGAAATAGATTCCCCCCTGGGAATGTGGACTGATTAAACGTAGAAAGAAAGTAGAGTGAGATGGCAGGATGACGTGACGTGACTGAACATAAACGACATTGAACACTCGACGAATTGGAATGCATGCACAAGCGAACGGATGATGGAATGGTAGTTCAGAACCAGAGTCGTCTTCAATGCTTCAAGCTTACCATCCGATAGTATAATCTGGTCTCTCTTGTCTCTGCACACACTTGATGATGATGAGTTTAGACTATGGTCCGTCCAGATAGAATCGAGCGATTTGCGTACCTCCAAGTTTTCGCTAGAAGGTATCGGAGTGGAAACAGCGATCTGCTATCGTATACGTCAACCATGAGATTCAGAGATTGTTGACAATGTGCGAACCTCTTCTGCCGCGTGGCGCTCTACATCCCGAGTTTCCCTTGGAGTTTCCGGGGTTTCCAAAGGGACGTTGAGGGTGGGAGTTCGTTGGGCTGTCATGTTTTGGAGTGACGATGTCTTTCTCGGTTCGTCAGTACTCCTGCCTCGTATAGTTTGGCGTGTGTTGAGCCTATACAAGTATAAAGCCCTGATGTTGTACGAATGGTGTGGGGACGTACGCTGCCACGAATGACACCGCGTATACTAAGTTATGGGTCAATGCACAGCTCTGGATAAAGAGAAAAAACTCACTTACGCTTGCTCAGAACAAAGTAGCAACTCCCGAAGATCAAATTGTCCGGCATAAAATTGTACTGTAGGGAGTTGGGTGTAAGCGACCCACGTCAAGCTGTAGGCAATACATACAATGATTAACGTGGTAAAGCTGAGTGCACTAGACAACAGTGTCAAGCAATTGGAAAAACGGCCTTGTTGAGGTCCGACATACCTTGTTAGCACACCTGTGCTAATTGCGTAAAGCGTCAAACTTCTGATGAGGGAGTTGCTACTTCGGATATGCTATCAAAGTCTGAACACAAAGTACGCTTGAAATTGAAGACTTACTGTGTGTAGGATGACCGCATGGTTTGCAAGTAATAACAAAGAGAAATAGCTATGCTAACGTCGTTCACAACGCCCATAACGAGCGCAGCAACGCCCACAACCTGAAGCGGTAACGCCAAATCAGCAATAAAGAGACAGATATGAAATCAAACTAACTCGTAGGTTTTTAATATCAGGTAATGCAGGGAGTTCATAACTGATAGGAATGTACGCATACTCAGTTCATGCGACCTTGCAGGATTTGAGAAACTGATACCTTTGCACCGCGAATGCTATCAAATACGTTGGCGTTCAGCAAGAGTTGTGCAAGTTTTCATCCAAGACTTACTGATAGCGAGGCCTACAATGAAGTTAAAAAAAACAATAAGAAGAAACATCCAGATTAAGCCCAAATGCGTGCAATCACAAAGACGGTCCTCACCCAGTTGTCCAAAGTCCAGAAGTAACTTGCCAGGAGCTTGGTAAAAAAGGACATGATTGGCATGCGTGGAAGGACTCACCAGGAACGCCGTGAGCCACATGTTTCCATAGCTAACTAAAAACAGTGAGTCGTTAAAGATATTAGTGCGGACGGAGGAATCCCTACATCGCCAGACACGCAGTGCGAAGAGACTGCCCGGTGATAAAATATAGAGTATGGACATCAATAACGATTACATACAACTTGACAACGAATCCAACCAATGCCTAGACAGTAAGATGCGTTCTCAGATACAAAAGTCAAGAATAGAGGTATCACACTCACCCCGATGAGAAGTTGAAACTGAAAGACGCGACGTTAATTGTTTTGAGATCATCGTTAACAAAGCTTACGTACGGCGAGAGACCTGCAATATTGTTAAATGGCGAAGAATAGATGAAAGAACCAAGCGCACCAAATTGGTTTGTTAATGAGGGCAAGCAAATTCATGAAGTTTCTGAGCTGCAATTAGATTGTAAGGAAACAACGGTCAAAGACACTCACGATACGGTGTAGTAGTATACGCAGTGCGCGATGAAAGCCTGGTGCGCTGTGACCAATAGCCTGACTCGGAAGAATAAGAATCTATGATGAGTTTAACAGACACTGAAGGGGTACGGACAATAGTAGTACAACCTATTTGAATTAGATATGAAAACCATGCGAGGACCCATTCCTAGAGAAGAACTCACGATTACTTTGTATACAACCTTGTCCGAAGGATATCGACGGTAATAATCCAGCGACTGAACGAGAAGTATGCCATATAGCCTGTTAAATGATCAGGGCGACTATCTTGTAGACATACGTTGTACATGCACTGTGGACACACTGAGGCCAATGAACAGGGCACCCAGCGTGTTGTTGAGACTGGGAAACGTAGCCATCGCTGGCACGAAGGGGGACCTAGAAAACAAGGGGAAGAGTCGGGGGAGGAAGCTGGAGCGGCAGCGGAAGGGACCGGATGTTGATTTCTAGAAGGCGAGAATGCGAAACATCCTCATGCTGTGAGGGGCAAGGCTCAGCTCCGGTTTCTAGGGTACCAGCATGGGGAACTAAAACTAAAAGGCCAACTTCGTCAGAAATTAAGCCATAAAAGTCTTATTAAAGGACTGGCAGAGCACATAACTAACGTTACACTGCCCATGTTGCCTTCATGATATCGATAAACTGTCAACATACCCCTCCTGTAAACGTCACAATTGATCATAGATCAGGTGGAACCTTTACTGGTCGTGGCGTGTGTGACACTCGGAACACTTACTGTAACTGGCATATCGCAACCTCAGCAGGCGTCTACCCGGGTCCCGACTCCCGGGGCTATATCAAAATCGCGTGGGGTATTCGGATCATGGACCATCTTTGAAGGCCACTTCAAGGATCGGTAGTGGTTTTTTCGACCAACTGCCCGATTAGTATTGCACCAGTTCAGAGCAGCGTTGGTAGGCCTTTGGACTTCGGATGCTGAGGGATTCCCAAAGACTGCTCGGGACACGGCAACGACTGTCGCACACAGTGAGTGCATGGCAATGCATGGTGGTAACCTCAGTTCAAGTTGATCATGACTTTTTAACCGAGTTCGGAACAACCCCACACCTTCAAGTTCAACTGATCGGTTATCAGTGTCATTGCAATGATCGAGTCCATTCCTGTAAAATAGTTATCATTCATGATTGGTCGGGCACTGTATCCGAACAATAATTTGCGAATGGCGTATGTAGCATGCCATCCGCGTAACTATCAACCGCCACTGAAATGAAGATAACTTCGTGACATCAATTCATTGGAACCGACGGTCGTGTGGATCTACGCCCCGCATTAGATGCATCCAGGTTGACAACATCGTGGCAGAAAACCTTGTTCGTTATCTGCCGGTCACGAGTAGATCGATGCTCAGGCCTTCAGGTACAATATGCTGAAGGCGGAAGTATGTAGACAACCGACTCAGACAAGGACGACGTATCTGGCCACGCATGGATCCCTGTCACTGTCCCTCTTGTCATTCTGGCTCCGCTTTTACAGCCGTGTTGCGCCCCATACTGCCTGTGCCTGGGACGTCCTTGCCGAAGTCAAGACGAACACCAAGCTGCGTCAGGCACAATGCCGTGAATTCTCTCGCCCGAGGGTCACAGCTCGGCGCAGTTCGCGCAACGTTCGAAACAGCTTTGAGGTTATTCACAGAATAGAGCCGCAGCCCGCGTAATATGTGTCCGGGCGTTAGAACGAACGACAACTTTTTCACCCTCCTTGCGTGACCATCCTTCATTCCCGAAACAATAGATGTAGCGTCCTGTTTGGCGATCTCTATCGCCGATCGAAGGAGTGTGGAGATAAAGGGTTTTAAGGTGGCTGACAATAGAGCCGCAGGAGCTAGACATCGTTCAGTGTCTTCTCTATTGATCAGAAATGTGGGACTTTCTCCGTAGAGCACAAAGTCAGGGGACGCAGGAAGGCACAGCTTGGAAACGACCTTGTGAACAGCAAGAATTAATTCTGGTGGGTTGAGTGCCGCAAGATCACGTGGGGTATGTTGGTAAGGCGGTAAAAGTATCTGCGGAACGGAACTCGTTGGTGGTGACGGAAGAACCCGTACTGCTTCCTCAAGTCCATTTGGCCATGTGAGAATTTTGGCCAAGTTAGTAAGAGGAAACCTTTGCCCATATTGTTGTTCCGCTGTTGGAACAGCCGTGCATGTCCATTGGACCGCATCCTCTTCGCTCTTGACGTCGAATCCAGGATGCAAGCGCCTTCTGATGCCACAGGTCGGGCAGGACTCCTCACCCAGAACTGGTGTCCCATCTTTCTCTCTCCTTTTTTTCTTCGGCTCAGGGGGTAGCCCTGAAGTAGGACGCGAAGGACGAGGAAAAGACGATGTATCCTCAAGAAACATATACACATCACCCACGGTCAGCGTAGTCCGCCGAGGTAGTGGAACTGTAGCCATATGCTCAGCGTAAAGCGCATGCAGTGCGCGAGCGCGAGCCCACTTCACCATACATTCAGCACAAGTGGCTCACAGTGGCAATTGGGGCTACGCACCTCGATAGCTTTCCGTCTCCCAGGTACGAGAGCGAGTAAGTGTGCAGGCCCAGCAACCAACTTGTACGGTACTTGAACAGTCATTCGTGGCTTGACGTCTGAGCATCTCCTTCAGTATACGGTGCATCGAGCATAAAGAAACTTGCCCTTCGCGGTCATCGGCACCTTCTGGAGGAGATCTCGTAGGACCTGTTCATAATCTACAAGATAGCATTCGTCTCAATGGATTACTACGCTCGTAGAACATGATGATACTCACCTTCTTCCTTGGTCGTCGAGGTGTCTCCGCGCCCCGCGTCGATCTGAGGTGCGTTGTGAAGCAGAGAGTTGGTTGTAAGCAGTCGATCAAGGGACGGGAGCGGGGGAGGGCTTCCCTTCGGAGCCGGAAGCAATGATACATTACGGTCGAGCTCCACATCAAGCAATTGTTCTGAACCGAAAACAGAGGAATGGGAGCGAGATTGATCAAGCTAGACAAGATCGGAAATTTATAGTTCCATGTCAGGATGAGGCTCAGATATGGGGTCCGGAGCGGGGTTTACATACTTCGATCCAATGCTCAACTTCCATTGTCCCCCCTCCAACCCATTCAAATATAACCTTAGCCATAAAAGGTTCATTTGCAGTACCAACGACCGCAAAAGGCTGTTGCTGGGCAGTGAGAAACACGGGTGAAACCACCCTTGGTGGTACGACCGTGACACAGGTCAAGAACGATGATAAGAGGAGTGACTACCGAACGAACTCAGCATACAGGCTCCAGGGAAATACAGGACACGTACATAGGAGGGTGCCGTGACGCCTAGCATCCAACGATACCGATCGGCAATGCCCAACTGGGTACGTCGGTCTGCGTGCGTAAGTTCGGGCAGTGATGTATACCGCGATGGCTAACCTTCTTTCAAGTACAAACTGCGATCCTCGATACGGATGCGCGCAGTGACGTGGAAACGCGATGTTGTGACAGCTGGGAGGTTTGCGGGAGTTGAGGCGTTGTCTGCATTTGTGGTCTCAGCTCCGGTGTTCAAATCAAGTGCAAGGTCAAAATCCTTTCGTGCTGTATTTCGATGTGGATAGCGCATACGGAAAGCCTTCTTGGACTGTGCTGGTTCTTCAGGAACTGGTGTATCTGACCGCGCCCTCGTACTGTCAAGAGTCGTAATGTCAACGTGCTGCTCTTCATTGTAAACATGAATACAACGACGTTTGGGAGCACGACCAAGGAATTGTGCGAGAGCAGGAGAGTCTGCATGAAGGCCAAGGGTTCGCGATAACAGAGTGCTTGGTGCTGTCGCCGAATCTTCCAAGGAAACATCCGATGCAGCATTCACTAGCGGGGAAGTGCGTAGGATACCATCAACGCCCACTGCTCGTTCGAATAGCCGACGTAGCCCAACGACGCTGCCACCCCAAGGCACTTCTAGCCCGTCTTTCTCGTACGTCTCCCGATCCTGGGGGTCTGCAGAGACAAGGACAGCGCAGGCCGTAATGCATGCATCATGGCTGGCCCACTCAACACCATGGGCCAATCGTGCATGATTAAGGAGCCCTTGGAGAGTAGTGAACTGTGTTCTGCCGCAGATCGGACAGGCAAGAATCGCAAGCCGGCTATCAGACGTGCTGGAGGCCAACTTCATGTACAGGTGTTTCTTCTGCTGTGACGGTTTAGGGGTCCGGGAAGAACGCGTTTTTGGTGCACGTTGGCACGCTGGTTGATTCGGTACAGTGGGGGAGAATATGGAAGGTGGACTTTGCTCTTCGGAATACCCGGAGTCAAATAAAAATGCTGAGGGTGCCTCCACTGCCTCGAGAGCGTCGAGGGCAGCGTCTTGGAAATCGTCCGCATCCAGCTGCTGATCTTGTGGCTTGGCATCTGACAGTCCGTCCAACATTTGGAGCGCCCATTGTATGCGACCTTCAATGGTGCTCGCTAGCCGTTCGCGGATGGCTACCTCCAGGCCGAGTTCATCGTTGATATGTTGAAAAATGTCGAACATCCTAGAGTCTACGAGCAAGTGGCACGGTTCAGCTAAACTTGAAGGATCCACGGCAATGAGAGCGACGCACCACTGTGATCACCAACTACTGAATTAGCATTCAGCTCCTCGTCTGAAAATGCAAAATCTACCTTCCTCTTGAATAGTCCAGGTTGTGGAGTGGAGTCCGCATAGTACGAGTGGCACATATGTACGTACTTGGTCCGAGTCACCGTCGTCTCAAGGGAGATTATAACCCCTTCTTGGCAGCGTCTGCTACCATAGTAGTAACTGCCAACTTCAAACGCTCCCTAGAATTTACTACAAGTATTCTTGAAGACTCATCTTCATCTATAGCAGTATCAGGCCTAATTCTAGTATGTAAACCACCGAAATGCAACGAGAAAAGTACAAATGTAAGGCGAAGCTAGTCTATCTACTTAGGAAACCACATTCGTGACGGTGGCACTTCTCAAGTTGAAGGGGTTTACCCGGAACCCGCCTTGTAGACACGACCCCAAACAAGAGCTTGGAATCTTAGACCGAGGATGAGCTGGTAAGAGATACAGCAAGTAGACACTCACTGATCATACAAGGACAAGGCACCGGCTGCAGCAATACCACGCAGGATATTTGCACCAGCTCCGTCTGAAGTTGCAGCACAATCAAACTCGCTACGCTATCCAAAAAGTGATTAGCACATACTGAATAAAGCCTTTGCACCTTCTTTCGCGACAATCTGCCTCGCCGCATCGATAAAAGACTTATAGCGGACCTAACGAGAATGATGTCAAGTGGAGACTAGTCTGCCAATAATGCAGCACTTGCCTTTTCTCCCGACGTCATCATCATACGACGCCGGATTGTATCCATAGGATAAGACGCGAACGCAGCACCCTAAAATTGCTCAACAGATAGCCCGGTGACATCTGTAGAACCTTCACTGACTGTGGTGCAAGCCCAACCCACGGCAAAAGAGGCTAAGAAATTGCCCTGGAGGCTTCCAACAAGGAAGGTATCTCTGATGGTATCATAGCCTCCAAAGCTAGACGAAAAGGCTTGATCTTCAACGCAGAAATGAATGAAACATATTGACTTACTATAGCCCTCGGTAGACAATGATACCGAGGATGTTAGGAGCGAAACCTCTATATAGGCCAAGAATTCCGTCCGTGCGGAGTGTTCGTCTATAGACATCTATGATCCCGGTAAACTGGCGTTGTCCCCCCTTGGCTGCACTCTTCCCGTCAGCAGAGAGCCGCGTTCGAGCACTGATACGACAGTTATATGAGAACCGTGATAGTAATGGGAAGACGTCGAAGCGTACTAGTCAAGGGAATACACGAAGACGGCAGAGGATGCCCCAGCACCGGCACCACTGGCAACATTACCTGTCTCAACAAAGTCAGCCTATTACTTCATAGACTGCCTCCCGGACACTTGCCAAGGACCCAAAGCCCATACCCATCTGACCTCTTGTAACCAAATCTCCTCTTAAATTCGTCCTTGAAGGCAAAGTTCAAGGCTTGCGTGGGGAAGTACCTCAAAATATTGGCACCATTCCCCCTCCAAACTAGCGCACTGAGCACCTTGGATCGTTGTTTGGAAAAGATGAAGTCACATACAGCTCAAGAGTCCTTCTTCCGCATAAGTTCTTCTGAAGCAATCTATCACACCACGATATGGAGAGCCCAAGCGGCCCGCAGCGATCATAGCTCCCTGATTCTGTATCATCAACTTTACCCGCTCGATGGGTGCAGCGACCGTTTTTGAGATGGCTGCAGCTGTGCCTCCCATCATGAAATCAACTGGATGACTTCTTCAGAGAAGTGGAACTGCAAGGGAGAGTGTAACTTGCCAAGGAAATCACTCGAACCCGAGGCATTACCCTTTGGGATGTCGGCGCCATCAGCCACTGGCATGGTCTATCAGTGTGCGGAGAGGAATCAGAATAATTGACTGAGTGGGGATTTGATGGGATGATGGAACTTTGACGGGAGGGGGGACTCAATGCCCAGCCTCTTATGTCAATGCCCTGTAACACTCATAGGAACAACCCGGAAACAAGGACGGAGCCAGGGGTTTTGAGGAGACCGAGCTATAATGATGAGGAGGCTCAAACGGTCATCGTTGTACGATGCAATGCCCGAGGCAGTGAGGATTTTTCCGTGTTTACCCGATTGCGGTTAGCATTGTCAACGCCGATGGTAACACGCGCTACATCTCTCCATCATTTGCTTGATATGTCCGACTCGACCATTTGAATGCAGCGAGACCACTTGGACTCAGGAGATCTCGCTCACCAAGACTTGACCAGGCAGATGCATCATTATGCAACAGCACTCTACACAGGAAGTTGAGCAGAGATTTAGTTAACAGGCAACCCAGAAAAACCCAAGATACGTATGAGGGCTAGCCTGAGCCTGAAGCGACAAGGCAACACTGGCGAGAGAGCATACAATGTTTGAGGCAGATATAAGAGCCCGTTCGACAACCTGTGTTCCTGGATATTCCAGGAATTTAGGCCTCGAACGGACTGCGAAATCTCAAACTGAAACATTTCCCTTCGCATCACATGCCACAGGAACATAATTCTGGCAGTGTCTGGATCATAGCAAGTGAGTGGTGCATAGATTGATCCTTTCTACTGAGTCATCATGTCCAATAGCTCATCCTCCAGTTGTTCCTTGTGCTCCAAAAGCCTTGCTGTAAACCCACTTGACCCCACAGGGAATATTGGTCAAAAGGTTCACAAAAAGGCAGCTAAGTGGACTGATGAAGGAACCACCGCACTTCTCAGTTTCCTCATCCAGGAGCTCCCCAAAGCAGGAGATGGTGGTACCTTCAAGAGGTCAACATGGACAGTGGCTGCATTGTTACTAGCAACAGATTTCCAGGAATTTAAGGGGGGCACAAAGGATGCTGAGGCATGTGAATGTAGGTTTGCACTGGTGAGTTTTTTTTTGTTATCATATTGTTCTGCTACTAATTATCTACTAGATGAAGAAGCAGTATGAGGCTGTCATTGTGCTCAAGAACACCTCTGGCTTTACATTCAGCAACAAAGATGGCATGAATATTTCACTCAAACAAAATGACATCTGGAATTGATACATCAAGGTATGTGTCATTTAAATCCAAATAAAATGATACTCTAATATGCTATCATAGTCACATCCACACGCAAAGCCATTCAAGAACAACAGCTTCATATACTTTGATCTTGTTGCCCCACTGATCCCCAACAAGAGCCAGGGCTCTTATGTATATCGGCCTGTGGCTCAAACCAAGTGTTCTCCCCTCGGGGATGATATCCACCTCACACCTACTGGGGATAGTGGTAGCATGTGGGGTGATGGTCCCTCCTTGGTGGCTGGTACTGCCCACTCATGAATCCAGCCAATTCTTGGCCTATGTCAGCTTACCAACACTGCTGAAGAGATTTCCTGAGCTGGTGTGCAGCTGGGAATCTTCCAATCTCTTGGCACTGCATCAAACAATGGCATGAACACAATGCTGCCTCCCAGCAACCCTCCTCTGTTCTCTCTCAGCAACACCCTGAATGCAGTGGCCTCATTGCTCTCACTGTCCCAACTACCCCCTCCAAACAGCACCACTGGTGGGAAGAGAAAATCTGTCTCTTTGGCCCCCTCAGAGACCAGCTCGCACAAGCGATCTTGCCTGCTGTCAGTGGTGGCACAAGCACAGTAGCAAGGTGGATCTGCCATGCAAGCAATGACTACTGTGGTTAAGGATCTCATCAGTATGATTGTAGTACTGCTGGTGTCAACTAACCCCCTCAATGATGCCATGAAAATTATCCATGAGAACAAGGAACTCATGTCAGCGCAGTGACTAGACATCAGTGACTTCCTTGCTAAGGAAAAGAACACCAACCAATCCATCATATTCATTGGGCTGTGTGAGAAGGATAGGAAGGGTTGGTTACTATGTAAACTATCTAAGATCACTGCAGAACATTTGACTGATTGATCTGTTGTACATTGTACCATATATTTTTTGAATCTGACAATGAGTTTCTTGGGTATTTGAAAATAAAAGGTATTGATGATAAAACAAAGATGTAAGACTACAGTCTGCAATGTAACAGCTTCTGCTGATAGTCCTCCCACATCTCCTGTGCAATTCTGTCATGGTGTGTATCCGCTCACCTCCATTCATCCATGTCTGCAGGTCTGTTGCCGAGAACACCACCATCCTCTTCTTCTTCAATGGCATTGTCGACACCAGTGAGCTCTGGATTGAAAAAATCATCAGGGTCATACCAGCAGATAAAATTGTGTAGTTGTTATGATTTGCTTCCCAGTATACACTTTTTCCTTTGTCCTTGGCTCCTTCAGATGGGGAATGACCCCACTGCAACATGTACAGCGTCTCCCTTGCTGAACACTTCACTTAGTGCTTTAGAACAGCTAAGTACTATGCTTATCTTTCTCTCTCATCATCTCGATTACTTACTGTCCAATACAACCATATTGTTAGTCATTCTCGCTTACCTTTCTTTGTTCTGCAACATTCTATGATGTTCCATATGACATCACTAGTTCCATGACTAATTGTTCTCCTTCCTTCCTTTACATTCCATTCAATAGTCATTCTTCCCACGTTCAACTTATATAAACCCTTCGCTACAACTGATGTATCCTCAGCTAGTCTTACCTGGCAATACATCCTTTATACCTCTTCTTCCTGGATCTCTCTAAGTCCTCATCCTACTTTTGAGTGGACACTTGCTCTTACTTCATCATAGCATCTGCTACTTGTTCCACTGCCTTCTAAGCAGAGTACCCTTCATCATCTCAGTCACCATTCAACTGCTAGTTCTTTGCCTTTGAAGCTTAGGAAGATCTCTCTTCATTGAGTAACATCTTGGATCTGTTATAGTTCAGGCATGCATATGCCCTATTTTTCACTTTATCTTTCACTCATATGCCTGGCATCACTGAGCACCATTTACTTAGTCAATTTCTCTTTCCAAAGTCATGTGACCAAGCACACATGACTGTGGGAACCTTCATGTGACATGAGGCTAGCCCTATGACATCATAGATGATGTCATACCTTGTGCTCCTTATCTTTCTCTCACAAATATCTCTGTTCACTTCTTTCCTTCTTGAACATTCCATGACCTTCCATGTTCTTGATCTACCCTTAACTAATTCGGACTCAGATGCCTGCCCTAAGGTACTCAGTAGTCCTATATAAACCCTTCCTGTAATTCCTTCATACCTTAGTCTTAATCACTTCATTCCACCCATCTCCTCTGGTGCCTGCAACTCAGTGTTTACCACTCCTTCCTTTCTCGCCAGCCTAGTCCTCTGTCAAGGGACCATATATGCTCTATCATCTCATCACTGTCGCCATCCCGATCTTTCAGCTTGTCCTTGTCATCCTTGTCAACGTCGACACCATCACTCGCTGCCTTCTCATCTCCGTCTTCCTTGTGGAGCAAGTTCTTGTTGCAGCCCACAACAGAATCAGTGTCCACCGTCTACCAATGGAAGTCCTCTGTTCTTGCCAGGTCTATGTTTGACCTCACCAAGGCCAAATGTAACAGTAGTGTGCAGAGCGCAATGGGAATGCAGGCCTGGATATACATATTGTACTTGAGGGGGATCTGGAGGACACAAAATTGGCGCTTTAAAATGCCAAAAATGTGCTCAATAATGTTCCAGAGTGCAGTGTGTTGTAAATTGAACAATTCTTCTTGGTTGTGCAGTCTTTTATGATTGATAAGCACATAGTAGAATGGAGGTTAAAATAAAAATACCTTAGATTGACCTGACACCATTCTTTAAGATGGTACTGAATCCTCTGATATGGTATGAGAAGTGTGTCTGATGTTCCAAAGCCAGCATCGGCAAGGAGGTACTTGCCATGTGGCATTCGCAAGTCATGTGTATGAGCATCATTCCATAGTGTTGCATTGGCAGTCGAGCCATCCCAACCAGTGAGTGCATATGTAAAGAAGAAGTTGAAGTTGCATATGAATACAAAGTTTTGAGATAAAAATCCTTTTCGATTGCACATATATGGATGGTCATTGAGAGATGTGAAGGCATGGATATGTGTGCTGTCAACAGTGCCAATATAGTTGTGAAAGAAATGAAATTGCAGATTATCAATAATGATTGGTGGTATCAGGGTGTGTTGCATTAGGAATTGGACCTGGGAGGTATAGAATGGTGGGCTGGCTGTTGTGGACTGCAATGACAGGTTCAATGAGGTATATGGATATGAGGAGATGATGAATATTGGTGTTGATGTCAATGAAGATGATGAGGATGAGATTGAAGATCGGGATGGTGACAGAGACAATTCAATATAATATGCAAGAGCCCCTTTGGACAGAGGGCAAGGCTGGCAGAGAGAAGAGGAGTGGTACCACTGGGTTGCAGGCATTGTAGACAGTGGGTGGAACAAAGTGATTAGGACTAAAGTACAAGGGAATTACAGGGAGGGTTTATATAATAAGACTGAGTACTTTAGGGCAAGTATCTGAGTCTGAATTAGCTTTAGGGCAGGTGAAGATAAGAAGACGAGAGAATGTTCTGGAAGAAAGGAAGATGATGGAGATGAATGTGAAAAGAAGATAAGGAACATGAGGTATGACATCATCTATGATGTCATGGATCTAGCCTCAGGTCATGTGAAGGTTCCTGCGGTCACATGCACTTAGTCATGTGACTTTGGAAGGAAGAATTTGACTAAGGTAAATGGTGCTTAGTGATGCTAGGCATATGAGTAAAGGTAAAGAAAAGAAATAGGGGCGTATGCATGCCCAAACTATAACACTACCCCCCATTCACCAGATTCAAGGTCCAACTGCAAGTCTGCAAATTCAGTATAGGAGGGTCTGAATGGAGAAAACAGGAAGAGGAATTGTATGTTGGAGATACCCCAAATGGGGTGGGGTGCAGAGGGATGTGTACAGTGAAAGTCGTTGATAGCATCCTGTGTGTGTTTTAAATGAGCTGCGGGTTCCCAGGTGTGATCCACCTCATCCCATCCTTTCCAATGGATGAGGTACTGTAGTTTTCCATGATGAAGCTGGCTGGTGGCTATGAAGTCTACCTCATATTCTTTGTGATGGTCTTCTGTGACTGTCATGGTGTCTGGTTTAAATATGGGCTGGCCAGCCAGTGGGGCTTTATAAGGTTTAATGCATGAAACATTAACCATAGGATGGATAGAGACAGAGGAAGGGAGGTGGAGAGTGATGGCATTAGGGAGTATGGCTGTGATTTGATATGGACCAATGAACTTTTGGGTTAATTTACAGGTGGGGTATGGGAGCGTGAGGTGGTCAGTGGATAACCAGACCAGGTCACTGATGGCATAATGTGGAGTGGTAGATTGTTTGGATTCTTGGTTTTGAACCATCTGATCTCTGGATTTAGCGAGTGTGGCAGTGATGTCATCATGTGATTTTGCCATAGAAGAAGCAAGCAACCCCCCAGGGGTAGTGGATGATGAAGGTTCAACCCCTAAGTGTGGTTGATAATTATGGGTGACTTGGAAGGGGGTTGCGCCAGTGGCAGTAGTGAGGGATGAGTTGTGCACGGACTGTGCCATTTTGAGCCAGTCACTCTAAGAGTCTTGTCATTTTGTGATGTATGCTCTAAGGTATGCCAGTACCTCACAGTTGATTTGTTCCGTTTGGCCATCCGTTTGTGGGTGATATGTGGTGGACAACTTTTGTTGTATCCCAAGCACCTGGCAGAGTTCTTTTGTGAACTCTGACATGAATTGTGGTCCCCTATCTGAGACAATAGTGTTAGGAAGTCCATGTGTGCACCAAACATGATCTCTAAATAAAAGTGCCAGGTTGGCGGAGGAAGTGGTTTTGTGACAAGGAAATAAAATGATTTCTTTAGAAAAATGATCAACTATGACACCAATGGCATTGTATCCTTTGAAGGTAGGAAACCCTGTAATGAAATCGATAGATATATCCATCCAAGGATGGGAAGGTATAGGAAGAGGCATTAACTTTCCTGCTAGTGGCTTTGACGATCCCTTTGTGAGGGAGCACACCTGACAGTGTTCTACATAAGATGAAATATCTTTCGCTGCTCCAGGCCACCAGTAAAATTGTTTAATGGCACTGATGGTACGGTCTCGACCAGGGTGGCCTGATGTGGGAGAGTTATGAAATAGGGAAATAAGTTCGGTACATAGCAAAGGTGGCATGAATACTATGCCATTTGAAGTTCTGAATAGTTTGTCCTGAGCGTAGTATTCATATTCATTAACAGTGTCAACACTGAGCTTTTCTGATTCTGTGGTTAATTTAGTTTCAATGTTCAATGTAAGAGATGTGGAAGATATGGTTTGCACTTCTGTGGAACCAAATCCTTTTTTGTTTCATTGTGATTCGTCTAAGGTCGTGGTTTCTGTTAATGTTGGGTTTTCTATTTTTTCAATAATTAGTTGTGCAATATGATCATGTTTGGAGACATGAAAGGAGGTATCGGAATGATTGAATAGGATTACCCCAATTTCTCCCCTATAATCAGCATCAATGACTCCAGCCATGACATCAATTTTATGTTTAAAGGTGAGGCCCAAGCGGGGGGCAATCCTACCATAAGTACCAAGGGGGAGTTGGATCTTGACATAGGTGGGGATGAGAAGCTGATTGTGGGTGGGGATGTTAAAATCTGAGGTAGAGTACAGGTCGAAACCTGCCGCAGCAGAGGTGCCCTTGGTGGGGAGGCGTGCATCTGAAGAGGTAAGTGCAACAGGGATAGATAAATTAGAAGATTGGAGAACGGCGGAAGGGAATACAGTGATGTTTTCATTAAGATTATCGACTGCTTTGCCATGATCCAGATGTCAAGACAGTGTGTCAGCATGTCCATTCATGTTGCCTGGTTTATAAATGAGGGTATAGTTGAACTCTTGAAGTAGTTCATGCCAGTGGGCTTGTCTCCCTGAGAGTGTCTGAGGTTTTTTCCAGTACTTGAGATTTTTGTGATCTGTCCAAATCTCGAAGTCAGTTTTTCCAATGAGATAATGATGCCACTCCTCAAGAGCATGTATGATTGCCAACAGTTCCTTGTCATAGACAGGGTAGTTGCATTCCGCTGAAGAAAAAGAATGCAAAAGGAAACTGCAGGGGCGCCATAACTTATCCTCCCCTTGTACCAATAACACTGCTCTAGTGGTGATGTCACTTGCATCAGTTTCTAGTCACATAGGTTGAGAGGAGTTGGGATAGGCTAATAATGGAGCCTTAGTGAATTGTTTTTTGAGCATGTTGAATGCGTTTTGTTGTGCCTCCCCCCAAATATATGGTACATTTTTCTTTGTGAGGTCATTAAGGGGGCAGACAATTTGTCTGAATCCTTGAATAAATCGTTGATAGTAGTTACATAAACCCAGGAAAGATTGGAGTTGTTTGAGTTTCATAGGTGCTGGCCATTCCAGAATGGCGTTGACCTTTTTGGTTTGTATGGTTACTCTGTCCTTGGAGATGTGTATGCCTAGGAAGTCAACATTGTCAGCGTTAAATATGCATTTCTCCAGTTTGGCACAAAGGTTGTTTTTGTGAAGGCGCTATAAAACTTCCTTAATGATCTCTAAGTGTTCTTCATCCATCTTTGTATGTGTGAAGATACACATATCATTGAGATAGATGATAACAACAATGTACATGTTGTTGAATATATCATTCATCATCTGTTGGAAGGTCAGAGGTGAGTTTATCATACCAAAATACATTACTATGGGCTCATAAGCCCCCAAAGGAGTGACAAATGCTGCTTTCCACTCATTGCCTTCTTTGATGTGGACATTATTGTGTCCCCATCTCAGGTCTAAACAAGTGAATTTGTTGGCGCCTTTTAATCAATCTACAAGGGAGGAAATTAGTGGTAATGGATATGAATTTTTTATGGTTCCTTCGTTTAGATAGTGGTAGTCCATGACCAGTCATTTTTCACTGGTCTTCTTGGGGATAAAGAATACAGGAGCCATTTGTGGTGATTTTGATGGATGTATATAGCCCTTTTCTTGTTCAGATTGGATGAAGTTTCTGACTTCATCAATTTCAGTATCAAAGAGTGGGATAACCCAACCCTTTTTTGGAATAAAGTCGGGTTTGAGGTTGATGGTGTGATTCCAAGATTTGCAGATTGGCATCTGTTTGGATTCCTCTTTGCTAAATACGTCAAGAAATTTGTGATATTGTTTTGGGACTTTTTCCGCTAGGCCTTTCTTAATAGATCAGACCAGGACCCAATGTTTGGTTTGGTTGGCTTTGCAATTTTTTGTACATCTGTTGAAGGTTATGGTTTTTTCTACCCAATTGATGAGTGGATTATGTCTATAAAACCAATCGTATCCAAGGATCACTTCGTGGGATTCTAAGGTTGCTACCACTGCGTCCACTCCTTCAGAATGTCCATTGTATGAAAGAATGATAGAAATGTATTTGTGGATCATTCCATGCTTTGAGGAAGACCTGTCTGTGTTTGTAACATTCATTGGGTTAGAGAGGGGGTGTGTCATAATCCCCATCTCTGTTACCCAATGCTTGTTGACAAAAGTTTGGACCGCGCCCAAATTGAGTAAAGAAGATGTCGTTTGGAAGGTCCATTTGCCTTCTTTTGTCTGAAAATATATGTTAGTATCAATATTGAATTTGCCTCCTTGAGAGGCATCTGGTTCCTGATGAGAGAAGGATGCTTGGGGGGATTTGTAAGAGGAAATTTGAGAAGAGCATTCATTCAACAGGGAATTAAGCGCACTATTTTTATCCAGTGCCATGCTCAATTGAGATGCCCTTTTGGATGTAAGTCCATATGTAAAATTGTTCAGAGAAGTATCAACATCTGCTTCCCTGTCTATCTCCTCTTCAATTTCAAGATAAGAAAAATGATTTGGAGAAGAAAGAGAAAATGGAATAGTAGAAATGAAATCTTTGTTCGTGGCTGAGTAGGTACCCTCTGGATCTACTTGGCTTTCTCTTTTCCCTTAAGTCCTTCAGCTGCTAACTGCCATGCTCTAGTAGTGAACAAATCAAAATAGTATGCTTGTACCTCCTCGTTTTGCCAATCGGGAATGGAGGAGGAGGAGGAGGAGTTGGCTGTGACTGAGGCAATGGCCATTGTGGGTGCAAGCAGGATTTCACAATTTTGGCATGGTTGAGGATAGAATATTCTTCCCATCATGGGGTCAAAAGCAGGATGTGCCCTTGGTTTTCTTGGTTCTTTACAGTTCCAAGAGATGTGTTCCTTTTTGCCACAGTTGTAGCAATCCTGATTGTCTACTCAAGGGGGACTTTGGACAGTGCGAATGTCCTGCATTGGGGCCCCTTGACCAGGTTGGGTCCCAATGGCAGTGAAGTGGGGTTCAGACTGAGGTTGGTTTCTGGGGATGAAGCTGGTCCTGCTTCACTCTAGATGAATATGATGGAACATTTTGCCGATTTTGATGGTGGTGTCTTTCCAGTCCCTGAGGGTTTCCACTACAGCAGGTTGACGGAGATAGACCTGTAGGTAAATGTTGTAGTTGATGCTTTCCTTGAAGAGCTGCAGTGTAATGCTGGGCTCCCTCTCTGTATTGATCTGTAGGAGGTTGAACTGCTGGGTATATACCTCTATTGGGAGGGTTCCTTGTCACAGTGCTACCAACTTCTTGTACACTTCAACTTTTAAAACGTCTATGTAGAAGTGTTCTTCCACATGTTCCTTCAACACTTTCCAGGAGGGCCATAGTCCATTTTTGTTGGGGTATTGCTCGATGATGACACGAGTGAAATCTACAGCCCTCCTGTTCATCCATAGGAGTACTGCCATGGTTCTCTGGTGGTCATCCAGATTGGATTGGCAGTCGATCCAAGCACCCATTTTCATCCACCAAATGCAGAACATATTACAATTGCCATCCTAGGTGCCAGGATCAACAAAAGCCTTGTAGGCATTAGAGGAGATGGGGTTTGTCACTTTCGATTGATTTTTTATTAAATCCTGCATGACTGCAGCCATGAGGGTCATCTGCTTTGACAGGTCATCCCATAACTGGTTGCCAGACATCCTTACTGTCCATTATCTTCCAAATGAACTCTGGGGATTTATTGGTAATGAGTAGATTTGACCAACTGGGATCGGGGACAGAGAATGCAATGGTCTTTGGGGAATTCATCGACAGGACGAATGTACTTTGGGTGTCAAGCTTTCTTTACTCAGGGGATTCTTTTCCAATGAAGAAAGAGACCGTTGGTTCCTTTGGGTTCAGGTGTGTGGTCATTCAGGTCAATAGATGGAGTGGGGGATGGTTCTCTTTCTGGTGCTTGAACATGGTTTTTGACATTTAGGTGGTAGAAGGCTAGTGCAGTGGCTTCTCTCTGAACTTCAATACATTCAAGCCACTTAGTTTATGTCATAAAAGATAGGAAGGGGGAACGCAGCAAGGTCCAGCTTCCAATAGTCCTAATCAAGTGTTGTGGACTGCAACGATGGGTTCAACAAGGTATATGGATATGAGAAGATGATGAATATCAGTGTCAACATCAATGAAGATGATGAGGATGAGATTGAAGATCGGGATGGTGACAGAGATGATTCAATATAACATGCAAGAGCTCCTTTGGACAGAGGGCAAGACTGGCAGAGAGAAGAGGAGTGGTACCACTGGGTTGCAGGCACTGTAGACAGTGGGTGGAACAAAGTGATTAGGACTAAAGTATGAGGGAATTACAGGGAGGGTTTATATAGTAAGACTGAGTACTTTAGGGCAAGTATCTGAGTCTGAATTAGCTTTAGGGCAGGTGAAGATAAGAAGACGAGAGAATGTTCTGGAAGAAAGGAAGATGACAGAGATGAACATGAGAAGAAGATAAGGAACATGAGGCATGACATCATCTATGATGTCATGGATCTAGCCTCAGATCATGTGAAGATTCCTGCAGTCATGTGCACTTGGTCATGTGACTTTGGAAGGAAGAATTTGACTAAGGTAAATGGTGCTCAGTGTTGCGGCTGCAACCAGGACTTGCTCCACAAGGAAGACTGATACAAGGAGGCAACAAGAGACAGTGTCAACATCGATGAGTACAATGAGAACGAGCTGAAAAATCAGTATGGCAATGGCAATGAGGCGATAGAGCATTCATAGTCCCTTGACAGAGGACTAGGCTGGCAAAGAGAGGAGGAGTGGTAATACTGAGTTGCAGGCACCAAGAGAGGTGGGTGGAACGAAGTGATTAGGACTAAGGTATGAAGGAATTACAGGAAGGGTTTATATATGATAACTGAGTACCTTAGGGCAGGTGTCTGAGTCTGAATTAGTTAAGGGCAGGTATAGAACATGGAAGGTCATGGAATGTTCAAGAAGGAAAGAAGTGGACGGAAGTAAACATGAGAGAAAGATAAGGGACACAAGGTATGATATCATTGGTGATGTCATAAGGCTAGCCTCGTGTCACGTGAAGGTTCCCATGGTCACATGCACTTGGTCACATGACTTTGGAACGAGAAATTGACTAAGGTAAAATGGTGCTCAGTGATGTATGCATATGAGCGAAGGTGAAAAGTGAAAAATAGGGTGTATGTGTGCCCGAACTATAACACTCAGTGATGCTAGGCATATGAGCGAAGGTAAAGAAAAGAAATAGGGGTGTACGTGTGCCCAAACTATAACAAGTGATGCATAGCATATGAGCAAAAGTGAAGAAAAATAAATAGAGAGTGTACAAGGAACTGAACTATAACACTCTCCCCTATTCACCAGATTCAAGGTCTAGCCACAAGTCTGTGAATTCTGTATATGAGGGTCTGAAGGGTTGAAACAGAGAGAGGAAAGATGATGAGTCAATATCCTGAATGGGTTATGGGGCTGACAAGTACTTAGAATGGAAATCAGTGATAGCATCCTGCACATGCTTTAAATTAACAGCAGGTTCCCAGGTGTGATCCACCTTGTCCCATCCCTTCCAGTGGATAAGGTATTGTAGTTTTCCACGATAAAGATGAGAGGTGGCAATGAAATCAACTTTGTATTCTTCATGATGATCTTTGGTCATGGTGATGAGGTCTGGTTTAAATAGTGGTTGTCCGGCTAGCGGGGCTTTATAGGGTTTTATGCAGGAAATGTTAACTGTGGGGTGAATAGAAATGGTGGAAGGGAGGTGGAGGGTGATGGCATTAGGAAGGATGGCTGTGATATGGTTTGGCCTGATATATTTTTGGGTTAATTTACATACAGGATACAGGAGTGAGAGATGGTCAGTGGAGAGCCAGACTATATTGCCAATGGAATAGGAGGGAGCAAGGGAACATTTGGATTCTTGTATGTGGGACATCCAATCCCAGGTTTTTGTTAATGTGGCAGTGATATTGTTATGGGCCCAGCCCAAAGAAGAAGCAAATGACCCACCAGGAGCCATAGAGGAGTATGGAGGCTCAACCCCCAGTCGTGGTGAATAATTACACATTACTTCGAAAGGAGAGGCACTAGTGGCTGTGGTAAGTGATGTATTGTGGATGAATTGTGCCATTTTTAACCAAGAGGCCCAAGAATCTTGTTCTTTGGCAATGTAGGCTCTGAGATAAGCCAGTATCTCTCAATTGATGCATTCCATTTGTCCATCTGTTTGCAGGTGATATGCTGTAGACAGCTTCTGCTGAATTCCAAGCCCCTTGCACAGTTTGCAAGTAAACTCAGAGATGAACTGTGGTCCTCTGTCTGAAACAATAGAGTTAGGTAGTCCATGAGTGCACCATATGTGATCTCTAAATAATAAAGCCAGATCTGAAGAAGAAGTGGTTTTGTTACAGGGGGAAAGAACTATTTCTTTAGAAAAATGGTCCACTATGACACCAATAGGATCATATCCTAGTGATAAAGGGAAGCCTGTGACAAAGTCAACAGAAATGTCAGTCCAAGGATGAGAAGGAACTGGTAAAGATAGAATTTTTCCTGCCGGTGGCTTTGATGATCCCTTTATGAGGGAGCACACCTGGCAATGAGAAATATAATTAGAAATATCTTGGGTGGCTCCTGACCACCAATAGAACTTTTTAATTGAAGCAATAGTACAGTTATGGCCAGGATGACCTGTAACTGGAGAGTCATGGAAGAGGGAGATAAGTTCATTGCATAACAAAGGTGGCACAAAAACAATGCCATTAGAATTTCTGAATAACTTGTCCATTGGATAGTACTCATAGTCATTGATAGTGTCCAGATTCATATTTTCTGATTCTGCACATAATTTAGTTTCAAAGTTTGACATTAAAGAAGTAGAAGAAATGGCTTGAACTCCAGTGGAGCCAAACCCTTTATTGTTACATTGGAACTCTTCTAGAGTTGTTGTTTCTGTTAGTGTGGGGTTTTCTATTTTTTCAATGATTAGTTGAGTGATGTCATGTTTGGAAATTGAAAAAGGAATGTCCAAGTGATTGAACAGAATTATGCCTATTTCTCCCCTATAATCAGTGTCAACAACTCCTGCCATGATGTCAATTTTATGTTTGAGGGCAAGGCCTGAATGCAGCACAATTCTGCCTTAAGTACTGATAATAAGCTGAATAGATATGGATGTGGGAATGAGGAGCTGGTCATGAGGGGGAATTGTAGTGGTGGTGGAGGAGTAAAGATTGAAACCAGTGGTGGAGAGAGAGCTCTTAGAGGGTAAATGGGCATCAGAGGAATTAAGGGTGATGGGAATGACAAGAGTGGTGGAGTGTAAGATGGAAGAAGGGGGGAAGATGTCAATGTTTTCATTTAAATTAGCAATGACATTGCCATGATCAGGTCAATGAGAAAGTGTGTCAGCACATCCATTCATGGTGCCAGGTTTATAAATAAGCATGTAGGAAAATTCCTGGAGGAGTTCATACCAGCAAGCTTGTCTGCCAGATAACATCTGAGGCTTCTTCCAGTATTCTAGATTTTTGTGGTCTATCCAGATTTTGAAAGTAGGAAGACCGATTAAATAATGTTGCCATTCCTCCAGAGCGTGAATAATAGTGAGTAATTCTTTGTCATAAATGGGGTAATTTCATTTAGTGGGGGAAAGGGGATGGGAAAGAAAGGCACAAGGACACCATAGATTATCGGTGCCCTGTACAGAGAGAACAGCTCTGGTAGCAATGTTGCTGGCATCAGTTTCCAAACACATAGGGCAGGAGGGGTTGGGATAAGCTAAAAGTGGTGCTTCAGTAAAACATTTTTTGAGGGTATTGAAGGCGTGTTGTTGTGCTTCACCCTAGGTGTAAGTGACACCCTTTTTTGTAAGGTCATTCAATGGCCATGCAATTTGGCTGAAGCCATTGATGAAGCACCTATAATAATTACAAAGGCCAAGAAATGATTGCAGTTGTTTTAATTTAGTTGGCGCTGGCGATTCCAGAATAGTATCAACTTTCTTGGTTTGCATGGCTATACCGTCCTTGGAGATGTGCATGCCCAAGAAATCTACATTGTCAGCATTAAATATGCATTTCTCTGGTTTAGCATAAAGATTATTTTTGCACAAGCACATTAATACCTCCTTTACAATTTCAGAGTGCTTTTCATCAGTTTTCTTTTTGGTGAAGATGCACATATCATTGAGATAAATGATGACAACAGCGTACATGTCATTGAAAATATTGTTCATCATCTGTTTTAATGTGGAAGGGGAATTAGTCATACCAAAATACATAACCACTGGTTCATAGGCAGTGGGGTGATGAATGCTGCTTTCCATTCATCATCTTCTTTAATGTGAACATTATTATAGCCCCATCAAAGATTGAGGCATGTGAATTTATCAGTGCCCTTTAGGCAGTCCATAAGAGAAGAAATAAGAGGAAGAGGATATGAATTTTTTACAATACCCTTATTTAAATACTGATAGTCCATGACAAGTCATTTTTCACCCGTTTATTTTGGGAAGAAATAATACAGGTGCAGTTTGAGGGGATTTTGAGGGGCAAATATACCCCTTTTCTTGTTCAGATTTAATGAAGTTCCTGACTTTCTCAATTTTGGCTTTGGATAAAGGAATGACACGACCCTTTTTGGGAATGAAGTCTGGTTTGAGATTGATCACATGATCCCAAGGTTTGCACACTGGCATGCGTTGTGACTCATTTTTACTAAAAACATCTAGAAAAGAATGGTATTGAGAAGGAACTTTGTCAGCCAAACCTTCTTCAAAGACATGAATGTCCAAAGTTTGCCATAAATGGTCGACTAGTTGTGCCAATTTCTGAGCATTGCAACTTTTGGTACATTGATTGAATATGATTGTCTTTGCCACCCAATCAATGAGTGGGTTGTGGTGGTGAAACCAGTTGTAGCCTAAAATAATTTCATGAGAGCCAAGGGTGGCTACTAAAGTGTCTATGGCTTTGGAGTGTCTATCATAAGAAAGAACAAAGGAAACATATTGAGATATACAACTGTGTTTAGATGTTGATCCATTGGCATTCATGATGTGCATTGGTCTGGATAAAACCTTGGTTTAGATCCCAATGTGTTGAACCCAATCTTTGTCAATGAATGTTTGGATGGCTCCAGAGTCCAATAGCGATATGGTGGAACAATGGACCCACTCCTCATTTTTCTGAAAGAAGACATCAGTCAGAATGTCAAACTCTCCTTCTTGAGAGGGATCTGGTTTATGATGGGAAAAAGAAGTGGGGGAGGATTTGTAAGTGTTATAGTTTGGTTCCTCATATGCTCTCTATTTATTTTTCTTCACTTTTGCTCATATGCTACACATCACTGAGCACTGTTCTACCTTAGCATTTCTTTCTTTCCAAAGTTATGTGACTAAGTGCATGTGACCACAGGGACTGGCACATGATCTGAGGCTAGACTTATGATGTCATCAATGATATCATACCTCATGGTGTTCTTCTTCTCTCACAGTTATTACTGTTTCCTTCTTCAATGTTCCATCATATTCTTTCTCTCACATTTGCCCTAAACTATTTAGAACTCAGAACCCTGCCCTAAGATACTCCCTCATACTATATAAACCCATCCTGTATTTCCTTCATGCCTTAGTCCTATTCACTTGCATTTGTTACTGGTTCAACTAGTGTGAGTGCAGTGGAAATGGGAATGGAGGACAATGAGCTTAGCACTAAGGCAGAGGGCACATGAAGAGTTCAGAGAGCTTCTATATGAGTGTGAAGACCAATAGTTGGGTTTGGAGAACCAACCAAAGGGATTCAGACAAGTATGATGAAGACAATAGGATTGAATCCCTAAGATGAAAGTTGACAGAACTGGAGAGTACTGGCTACTGTAGTCTAGGGTTTAAATATATTAAGAGCTTGCTGACTAATAGTCCATGAGGTGGTTGCATGTATGACCATGAGGAAGACATGAGGAGTGGAGTGGGAGAACATGAGGACAGAGAATGGAAGAGAAGTTGAGAAGCTTGTAATGAGGCAGAGGCATGGAGTGGAAATGAAAGAGAAGCCCAGCCTTGAAGTGATCTCGATTAGATCCCCCAGATCCAATCTAATGATGAGATTGAAGGTCTAACCATGTGAGATGGATGTCTCATGGTCACATGATGAAGAAAGAAAGAATGTGAGCATAAAGTAAGAAGTAGGGGAAAGCATACTTGTAGAAGGGGAAGGTGAGGATGACCTGTAACAGCATTCCCTCCTCTCATAGGGGCCCTCTGCTCTTGAGTACCGCTCTCTTGCCTTCACCAGTCTCACCCTCTGTCAAGGGGCACATTTATGCTCAGGCTCACCACTATATACCTTCCCATTGCTCATCTTATCCTCGTCATCAACATCATCACCAATCTCACTCCTCATTGTCTCCTCATCACCACTTTCCTT
>QFEQ01001621.1:0-10165 GCA_003316335.1 Hemileccinum impolitum
ACCAATCACACACAGTCTTTGCATCTCAAGGCATACAACAGACTTGTCATTTCACATTCAACAATCAAACTCTGAACCCAGGTTCTAGGGCTATACCCTTTAGTATGCACAGCCTTCTTTTAATTTCTGTGCTGTGCTATGCTTCTTATTTGCAATATGGAGTCACTATAACTCATTTCTCTTGGCACATAGCTTCATTTCATATTCATGGCTGTGTGCACAGCATCTATTTGATATTGGGCAGAGGGTTGACCTTTATATAGTTAAACCCTTCTCACACAGAGTCACTATGACTTGACATGAGTCACAGCATAGCCTCATGTGCATGGACCAGGACCATAATATGTACAAACACTGTAACAGTATATAAGGACCAGAAATAGTGGTCAGAGAACCCTAGAAAAGTTCTCTTGGTCTTTCCCCTATGAATCAGGCCTTGAGTTCCACTCAAACCTAGTTACCTATTCCATTCCCATTCCCCTCTGGTGGAATAGTCCTGAATATGTCTCTCTTGGGAGTATAACCATCAGGGTTATTTCAGGTGTCTTTCAAGACCTCAAAGTGTAAGTACTCAAGCTGCTCCATCCTCTCCAATACACTCTGCTAGTCCTCACACTCCTGCTCCAAGTCCTTCTACAAATCCTGCTTCTTTCACACTGGATTCAAGAGATCAAAGTGCTCAACTCAATGAAGCACTGATCTACTACTCTGAGACTCTTCCAAGACTGATTACTGACACTAGGATTTGTTATGTTTGGCCTTGGTGAGGATGAACATAGATCTGGCAAGAGCTGAGGACTTCCATTGGTAGATGGTGAACACAGATTCGAGACATCACTCAACAAGAATAGGTCTTCCCACACTTCAAAGGTGAAGGACAAGCAGTTAGGCAATGACCAAGACAACAAAGGTTACTCCACTTGAAAGGTGGTGAGGCAGGTAGCAAGCTACAATGAAAGAGCAAGCGTCCACTCAGAAGTAGGACAAAGACTTGGAGAGATCTGGAGGGAAAGAGGACAAGAGATGTATTGCCAGGGTAAGACTAGCTGGGGATACATTGGTTGTAATGAAGGATTTATATATAAGTAAGACCTGGGAATAATGACTAATCAGATGGAATGGGAAAGAAGGAAGAAGAATGATTAGTCATGAAAAAGATGATGTCATATGGAACATCAGGGAACATTGAAGAACAATGAGAGATAAGCGGAAATGACAAACAATACGATCATATCAGAAAGTGTGTAATCAAGATGACAAGTAAGAGATAGACATGGATACTTAGCTTAATCAAGGTCGCTAAGTAAAGAGTTCAGCAGAGGGAATGCTGTACATGTTGCAGTAGGGTCGGTCCCCATCTGAAGAGGTCAAAAATGAAGAGAAAAGTGTATGAGGCAAAGCAAATCATAATAGGATTATCTCTCCTGGTGTTCCATTCAATCCCTTGTTTGATCTGCCAAGGCACAATCAAGTGAGGAGAAATCTATCATCATGGTGGGAGAGATATTATTAGAGAGAATACATGGAGATTAACTAATAATCCTTTTGTGGTTACTTGGTGAATCCAGTCTCCACAACCTACTGAATACCCAGTAGAGAACAATAGGATTTCCTTTAGAGTTCCATTGGATCAATCCATTCCTCCAACACCTCTTCAATCTGATCAAATTATTGCACCAGTTCCCACTCAGCCTTCTAATTCTCAGACTGAAGATCTCTCTAATACCATTGCATCCTTCTCTGATATCAACACATCTCTCACCACTTCTATCACCCTTATAACCATCCAAATCCCAACACTCCCAATCCCTCCTCCTCCCTACATCGACCAATATGGAAGCCAACCACTAATCTATCATCAACAATGTCATCTGCCAGTGGTATGCCCCCAGGGATCTCCAAGGGGCACACAGCTGCTTTCCTCCAGTCACCAGGCACATTCCCTTCAATCCTCCTCATCCTCCATTCAACTTTCTGGTGTACCCAGTACTCTGTCCTCAACTTCCCTTTGTGGTGGACCCTCAGGATCTCCTCCATAACTACAAAAGAGAAGAGGAGCTATTCAATCAAGGGGAGTAGCACCTACTTCACTCGGAAGATCTCCCTCACCCATACCATTCTGACTCTCTGGTTGGAACCAACCCAGCTCTGAATCTTTATCAGCTGGAAGCAGTCCCTGTCCATGATGTAGCTATCAAGTACTCAGGAACAGCATTCTACATGTTGTTCTTTCCAGTAAAGAGCCTAATCGATCAACCTCCTCAGGAAGTTGAGGTGGAGATCAACGACCAACTCTACCAACAGTTCTTCATGGACCCAGTATACCCACACCACCTGATACTGCTCAGCCTTCTCCAGGTCTATTGGTCTTAGAGACAAGTAGTCCCCTTCCAGATCTGCCCTGTTGAAACAGGGTTCCTTATCACCATCAATGGTCTTAGATACCTTGACAAGACAATCTCTCAAGCCTTTGAGGGAGCAGGTTGGGCATTCTCCAGTTGCTGTTATGGGAAAACAAAGACACTTGTGGTACATGGACAGGGATATGAGGTATTCAGATGAGATATCTTCTCTCCAAATTATGTGAACATTTATCTAATGAAATCACTATATCTGAATGATCATTTCGGAGACAAGGAATGGATGGACAACTGGCCAGGAGGATAGGAGATGGGAGATGATGTGAGGCATTACAATGCCTTCAGAGATATGGATGTAAGAAGGTGGAATGAGCTGTTTGACAAAAGGATGAGATCCACTCTTCAAGAGGATGAACCAGAAATCTACCAATGCTTCCTCTCTATTCAAAAACTGATCAAAGCCTCTATAGGTACTGATCAGAAGGATGTCATCTATGCAGCACTGGCTGGAAATTACTGACCAAGAAAATGAGCAGCTGTAGAAGAAGGCAAGCAAAAACACAAGCTTCACCACCTTACTTAAAAGCAGTAGATATTTAGATTCTCCTGTTCCTTCTCTTTGGCCAGTTTCTATTGCATCTACTCAAATGTACAACATAGAAAACAAGGATAAGCCTTTATTTAGCACCTTTCTCAACTTCAATGCCTGGACTGATAATCCAGAGAATGTAATACTACTGTACACAAATTGTCGAGAAAGAGATCTTATCCTCAAAAAGGGTTTAATGATGGACATTACCATATCAAATCTGCATTACTTCCCTTCATTATACTTTGATCACTTCGAAGCAATATCTCATTTTCTCACTTCTTACAAAGAGACTTATGTATATCACCAGTCAAAAGCCAAGTGGAGAAATCTCTGGATCTCTAGGAACAAAAAGGCAAATGGAGCTATCCAATCTAGGACCAGGATCTCTGGAGATGTAGGAGCAACATCTGCAAGCGGAACTAGCAGTTTGCTTTCACCATTACCTTTTATCCTTCTTGATTACCTTTATCAAGATCTGATTGTTAACAAAGGTTTTCCAGATATCCTACTATTCCTCTAAAGAACAATGACTACTCTTGTGATCTCTCCGGACTTCAAAGTCAAAAACACTGTCCTCAACTGCATTCCTATCCTCACTGGTCCTCTCAACTATCCTATCTAGTCTGTTCAAATCTAATCCATCCTACATTCCCTCTCTGTTTGGGGATTTGTAGAGGGCACTACCACCTATGCTAATACAGCAACCACTGATCAAAGCAAATGGATTGTGATTGTTACCAGTACAGCCAGTAGATACGCAGTGGTGACAGAAACAGACAAAGAGGCTCGAAGTGAGCGATGATGAGAGCACGTGTGGTGAAGAAGAGCTTGCTATGAGGTGTGAAGACTGGTAGTTGGGTTTGATAACCAACTGAAGGGATTTGACAACAAGTAGGGCAAAGTGATGGATTAGAATCCCTAAGACGAAGTTGACAGAACTGAGGGAACTGTCTACTATAGTCTAGGGCTTAAATATGAGTAAGTGTGTGCTGACTAATAGTCCATGAGGCGAACACATATACAACCATGAGGACAACATGAGGAGTGGAGTGGGAGAACATAAGGTAGTAGAATGGAAGAGAATATGAGAAGCATGCAATGAGGCAAAGGTGTGGAGTGGAAATGAAATAGAAGCCTAATGTCTAGAGATCCCCCAGATCCGAGAATTGGAGATAGGAGATCTGTCATGTGACATCTCACATGGTCATGTGATCAAAGAGATAAGAAAAGAACAAGAAAGGTGGGGGCAACCTATAACAGTGATTGATAAAAAGGTTTATGGCATAATTGCTACATCCATTTCTGATGCCCTTGTTGCAAATATCTCCTATGAGTACTCCAATTCCACAATCAAGCCATCTGTCACCAAAACTCTCTGGGACAGAATGAGCATTCTTTTTGTGTCTTGTGGCCTATTTGGCCAGTTCCACTTGTTCCATCAAGCGCTTTCAGCACATATCAATCCTAAGAATGTCAGTGCTGATATCAACAAGATCACATCACTATTTGATCAGATGCAAGCAGCCAGACTGACCCTTCCAAAATCATTCCACACTATGTTTCCTCTCACTTATCTTCCAGATGATTTCTTTTCCTTTTGCTCTACAGTAGCTCAAACTACTGAGCAAGCCAATTTCACCATCAATAACATTTCCAGAAAGATCCTTTCCAAGATTGACCTATACAAGACATGATATCCTCTGTGTGTCTATATTGATCATACAGAGATCAACGAGGTTCATACACATTCTGTCTATCATACCAATGTGATTTGGTGAGAACTTCCTTGGACTAATACTTGGAAGAAGCCTCAGGGTCAATTTTATGGTCCACCAAGCACACCTTCTAGTACTGGGCCCAACAAGCCCTACCAGAAGAGACAAGGTCCTTACAATGGATCTAAAGGGCAAAAATGACAAGCCTTTGAAAGAAGGATTGCCAAGAAAGGAAAAGGAAAGGCCCCTCAGGCCAATGAAGTAGAAGGACAAGGTTTCGTTCATGAAGTTAACATGTCCAAATCTGATCTAACCATCTATGAAGTAGACAAGACCATGGAGGCAGATCCTGCTTTACAGAATCACCTCTTCAAGTATATGATCAATGTGGAACATGCAAATCATAATCAATGAGAGACTCCGGAGATAGACATCATGGGCACTCCACAACCAGAAGAGGACACAGGTATGAATGTGGACTCCTCTGCTCCCTTTCACTGCAGCTCCTCCTTCCCTCTCTAATGTCTCTCAAGGAGAAGCAGGACTGTCTAAGAGACATGAATTACCAGTGGAGATTACATCTACCATTAAGACAATGCTTCCAATGAAGCAAATGAAAGAGCAGAAGAAGAAGAAACCCAAGAAGGTGGTAATACCCCTTGGAGGACTATTATCAGACAAGTCTCACTTTAATTCTATGGATACACATTTTCCTGATCCACCTACTCCTTATACTCAAATGGAAGAATTTAACAATTCTGCTCTGCTTTCTGTTTATTGCAATGACTTCATTCCTACTACTCATGCTACTCATAAAGGTCATTTACCAGTTAAAAACTGAGATATAGGAGATCAGAGACATTTACCTTATGATAGAGGAGACAATAAGTGTAACCTTACCTCATTCTATGATGATGAGAGCAATGAGATGTTTTTGTTCTATATTGGAGCATTTGCCCTAGAGGGAAATTCAGTAAGCTCTGAGTTCAGTAAAACTCACTAGATGATTAATAGTGGTTGTACCGATCATCTATCACCTTACCTAGATGACTTTGTTCATCTAGAGAATGAGAAATGTACTGCCTCAGTAGCAAATGGAGCTAAAGTCTTCATGTATGGTCCTGGAACCATTCTCATTAAACAATCTAGTACTGGTGAAACTAATAATTCTCCAATAGTGACTCTGGATCACATCTAGTATGCACCAGATGCATCTCATCGATTATTGTCAGTCCCAAGCCTGACCAACCATGGCTATCACTGTGAGATTACAAATAAGGGTTCAAGAATCCAGGACAAGAGAGGATGCTTAGTGATATAGGCTTCTGCTTTATCACCAGCTAACAATCTCCATTGGTTTCAGTCAGACACGATTACTCCAGTCTCAGGGGTTATTGCCTCTCTTTCAGATGACCAATCTTATCAGATCTGGCACCAACACTTCAGACACACTTCCAAGAATGCCTTATGCCATGCCTCTACCAACCTCTCTGGTATACCAGCTTTTGGATCATCAGATCAACTGAATAACACCCCTTGCAAAGGATGTTCTCTTGGTAAGATGCCTGATCACTCCTTTCCTTCCTCTCCAAAACAGAGTACTCATCCTCTTACTCTGGTACACATGGATCTCATTGGTCCCATGCCAGTCAAGCCTTAATCTAGGGCTCACTTCATCTTCACATTCATTGATGACTACACAGAGTATGCAGTTTTGTCCTTCTTGTGGGCCAAGTTGGACATCAAGTCCAGATTTAAGGACATGGTCTCATGGGTTAAGACCTTTACTGGTCACACTCTTACCTCTGTATGTTCAGACTGAGGGGGTGAATTTATGGGTCAGGAGTTTCAAATGTTCTTCACTTCCAGAGGAATTACTCATCAAACAACTGTCTCTCATATCCCTCAGTAAAATGGACATGCTGAGAGATTCAATCAGACCATTTTAGAAAAAGCAGAAGCTATGCACCATCATACCTGCCTTCCTAAAGCATTCTGGCAAGATGCTGTGGAGACTGCATTACACATTTATAATAGACAACCCATGCATTGCCTTGAATGGAAAACTCCTATCAAGTTATTCAATGGAAAGCAACCAGATGCATCATACTTTCGAGTGTTTAGAAGCAAAGCATATATATTCATTCCTCCAGAACAAAGGTTGGACAAACTGTCTCCCAAGTCTAAGGAAATGATATTCATAGAGTATGAACCAAATACCAAAGGTTGGAGATTCTGGTCTAAGCCTCATTATCGTATCTTTGTTGCCACTAATGCCACCTTTGCTGAGAACAGTTTTCCATATTGTTCTGGTAACCAAGAAGACAAACCTGCCCCTATTTCTTTGGATGATTCTGATAACTTAATTGTTAATCCAGATAATCCAACAGACATTCTGGAAGATCCGGAATTACCTCTGGAACCAATCCAAGATCTTTATCTAAATATCCCACTTCCTCAAAATGATTGACTCAATCCTGGTTATCAAACACCACCAGGATTTCTTTGGAATACTTCATCTCCACAAATATCTCCATCAAGTACTAGTGATACCAAATGTCCACTATCTCCAGAAAATCCACCATCCTATCACTCTGATTTCACTCCAAATGAACCTGCTACTAGCAGAGACAAATCAGAAAATAGATCTAAAAATGATCTTGAGGATATTAAAAAGTATCAGACACCTCCAAGGCAATCTGATATTCCTGACTTTCGAATCTGTCCTGTCTGTCCTTCCAAGGATGAGATCAATCATCCAGTAAGACAATCAGGTAGAATTCCAAAACCACACTTTCTACCTGATAATACCTATGGTGAAAATCGTCCCATAAAGATTGAAAGAAATCTTCAGAGACTGAAACCGATTCAGGAGGAGCAAAATGCACCTTCAAGTGCAGAGCAAACGGGAGAAATACCCACTAATGAACAAGATGATCTTGGTGAAATGTACAGTAATAAGTGGATCAAACATCACTTCTCCGCTGCTGTACAAAATGGAGAATGGGAAGTACCCAAACAATTTTGTAATGTAGGAAAGCTACCTACTGATCAAGTGAAAGTATGGAAAAGTGCCATGAATGATGAGATCACATCATTACACGAAAGGAAAGTATGGGATTTAGTCAACCTTCTAAAGGAAGAAATCCTATCAAAGGGAGATGAGTTTATGCCATTAGACCTGGCAATCATGTAAAAGCCCACTCTGTTGCAAAAGGCTTTACACAAATCTTTGGAATAGACTATGAAGAAACCTTCTCACCTATAGCACAGTTTGAAACCATATGCCTTGTGCTTGCACTATCCACTCTCCACAATTGGGAGATTGAGGCACTTGATGTCAAAACCACCTTTCTCTTTGGAGAATTAGATGAAGAAATCTATATGGTACAACTAGAAGGATTTGTAGTTAAGAGTCAGGAACAAAAGGTTTGTCACCTCAAGAAAGCCATCTATGGCCTAAAGCAAGCTGCCCTTCAATGGAACAAGCTGCTTCACAAAAGCCTTGTCAAATTTGGATTCAAGAGATGTATCTCTGATTCTGAAATTTATATTAAATTCATTGGCAAGGATCTTATCATAATTGTCATTTATGTTGACAATGCTCTTTTCATTGGATCAAACAAGAAACAGGTCCTCTCTCATAAAAAACAATTCATGTCAAAATGGGAATCTCATGATCTAGGCGAAGCTAAGGAGTATCTTGGCATTCACATCACCAGAGATCACAAAAAGCATACTCTGATCCTTGATCAAAACAAATATGCTGATAAAGTTATTAAGTGATTTGGTCAAGAGAATTGTAAGAAAATATCTGTTCCTCTTCCAACTGGATATAATCTGAGACCAAATGAAGGAAAGGAGAATCCATCTCTCCAATCTAAATATTAATCTGTTATTGGTTCCATCCTATACATCATGCTTGGAACTAGACCTGATATAGCTTATGCTGTTATCAAGATGTCATAGTTCTCTGCCAATCCAACAGAAGAACATCTACAGAAGTCAATTCAGATAGTAAAATATCTGTCTCATTTTTCATCACTGTGCATCAAATATTCAGCTAAAGGTGATAACAATGGATTGATTGCCTATTCAGACACTGATTGGGCTAGAGATGTTGAAACATCCAGATCTACAACTAGATATGCCATGTTTTTGACAAACAGAATAGTCTCTTGGCTTTCTAGGAGACAGAAGTGTATCAGACTCTCTTCAACTGAAGCTGAGTATTGTGGAATGACTGAATGTGCAAAGCAAATTCAATGGATTCATAACCTCTTTGGAGAGATTAATATACCATTGGGTCACATACCAATGTGTGTAGATAACCAAGGAGCTATGTTCCTTACATCGAATCCAGCACAAGAAGGTCGTACCAAACATGTTAGAATTCCAGAACACTACATATATAAAGCTGTGGAAAATAATGAAGTAGAGCTATTCTATGTCTCTACTAACACACAGTTCAGACATCTTCATAAAGAACCTAGAAAAGATAAAATTTCTAGAGGGAAGAAAGATGCTTACCCTTATACCATTCCCATCATGAATGGTAAGGAGGAGTGTTGAGAACATACCTAAAACACCTATAGAACATCCCCAAACATCATTTGGAATGAACAAAAATTACCAGGTTTTAACCCTAAACAAGTTTGTAGTATGTTCATAGTATGTTCATAGTAGGTTCGTAATGCATTTGTAGTAAGTTCATAGTTACTATGAACCTATTAGGATAAGAACAGTAGTGTGTTTGTAGTATGTTCATTTTTTCCCATGGTCCAGAAAAGTGGTTTCCAGTACTTACTGATTACACCATCTAAAACAGCTCGACTTGCAATGTACATGCTTGTCACCTAGGTTAGTGACACCCATGGCTCAACTCCCAGAAAACTCTACAAGATATCTTATCTTATTGGGTCATGTGACCTAATCTAATCTCCAACCAATCACACACAATCTTTTCATCTCAAGACATAAAACAGACTTATCATTCAACTTCAACATTCAAATCCTGAACCCAGGTTCTAGGGCTATACCCTTTTAGTATGCACAGCCTTCTTTTAATTTCTGTGCTGTGCTACACTTCTTATTTGAAATGCAAGAGTCATCATGACTCACTTCTCTTGATGCACAGCTTCATTTCATATTCATGGCTGTGTGCACAGCATCTATTTGATATTGGGCAGAGGGTTGACCTTTATATGGTTAAACCCTTCACATGCGGAGTCACTATGACTTGACATGAGTCACAGCATAGCCTCACACACACGGACCAGGACCATAATCTGTATAAACACTATAACAGTATATAAGGACCAGAATTAGTGTTATAGTTTGGGCACACGTACACCCCTATTGTTACAGACTGCGATGGTGATGGGTTCGACAAGGAATACTGATATGAGGAGATGACGATGTGTGGTGTCGATGTCGACGAGGACAATGATGACGAGATTGAATACGGGTATGGCGATGGAGACAAGTCGGTATAACAT
>QFEQ01000225.1:0-11477 GCA_003316335.1 Hemileccinum impolitum
GAAATAAATGTGAGAGAAAGATAACAAACATGAGGTGTGACATCATCTATGATGTCATAGGGCTAGCCTCAAGTCATGTGAGAGTTCCCATGGTCATGTGACTTTGGAAAGAGAAAACGACTAATTAAAACAGTGCTCAGTGATGCATGCATATGAGCAAAGATGAAAGTGAAAAATAGGGTGTACACATGCCCAAACTATGACACTACCCCCCATTCACCAGATTCGAGGTCTAACCTTGAGTCTGTGAATTCAGTATAGGAGGGTCCAAAAGGAGAAAAGAGGGAGAGGAATTGCGTGTCGGATATACCCTAAATAGGGCAAGGGGCAGAAGGATGAAGACGGTGAAAGTCATTGATAGCATCCTGTGTGTTTTAAATTAGAGGCCGGTTCCTAGGTATGATCCACCTTGTCCCATCCCTTCCAATGGATGAGGTACTGTAGTTTGCCTCGAGCTGGCCTGCTGGCAGCAATAAAATTTACCTCATATTCTTCATGATGGTCCTCTGTGACCATGACAGCATCTGGTTTAAATACAGGCTGGCCAGCCAGCAGGGCTTTATAGGGTTTTACTCGGGATACATTGACCATAGGATGGATGGAGATGGAGGAAGGTAGGTGGAGGGTAATGGCATTAGGGAGTATGTTGGTGATACGATATGAACTGATGAATTTTTGTGTTAATTTACACGTGGGGTATGGGAGTGTGAGGTGGTCAGTGGATAACCAGACCAGGTCACTGATAGCATATGATGGAGTAGTAGAACATTTAGACTCTTGGTTTTGCACCATCCGGTCTCTGGATTTAGCGAGCGTGGTGGCAATTTTGTCATGTGATTTTGCCATAGAAGCAGCCAGTGACCCCCCAGGGGTAATAGAGGAGGAGGGTTCAATTCCTTGTCGTGGACGATAATTACAGGTTACTTTGAAGGGGGTGGCACCAGTGGCCATGGTGAGAGAGGAGTTGTGTATGAATTGCGCCATTTTGAGCCAATCGCTCCAAGAGTCTTGTTGTTTTGTGACATATGGTATGCTAGTACCTTGCGATTAATTTGTTCGGTTTGTCCATCCATCTGCAGATGATATGCTGTAGACAACTTCTGTTGGATCCCCAATACTTTGCAAAGTTCCTTTGTAAACTCTGACACGAATTGTGGTTCCCTGTCCGAGATGATGGTGTTAGGAAGTCCATGTGTACACCAAATATGATCTCTAAATAAAAGTGCCAGATTGGTGGATGAAGTGGTTTTTGTACAAGCGAATAAAATGATTTCTTTAGAAAAATGATCGACTATGATGCCAATGGCATCGTACCCTTTAGAAGTGGGGAAACCAGTAATGAAATCAATAGATATGTTGACCCAAGGGCCAGAAGGGATAGGAAGTGGAATTAATTTTCCTGCTGGTGGCTTTGACGATCCCTTCGTGATGGAGCACACCTGACAGTGTTCAACATATGAAGCAATGTCTTTGGCTGCACCAAGCATAGTATTCATACTCATTAAAGGCGTCAATGCCCACTGTTCAGATTCATTTATTAGTTTCATTTTGAAGTTAGGATAAAGGGAAGTGGAAGTTATTGCTTTGACTCTGGTTGAGCCAAAGCCTTTTTCATTTCTTTCTGACTCTTCTAGAGTTGTTTCTTTGGTTAATGTTGGGTTTTCTATTTTTTCGATAATTAGTTGTGCAATACGATTGTGTTTAGAGATGTGAAAAGGAATGTTTGTGTGGTTAAACAGAATAACCCCAATTTCTCCCCTATAATCAGTGTCAATGACTCCAGCCATGACATCAATTTTATGTTTGAATGCGAGGCCTGAACGGGGGGCAATCCTGCTGTAGGTGCCAAGGGGAAGCTGGATTTTGACATGGGTGGGTATGAGTAGTTGGTTGTGGGCAGGAATGTCAAAATTGGAAGTAGAATACAGGTCGAAACCTGCTGTGGTGGTAGAACCTTGGTGGGGAGGTGAGCATTGGGTGAGGTAAGAGACATGGGGATGGAGAGATTAGAGGAGCAGAGCACCGCAGATGGAAAGACAGTGATATTTTCATTTAAGTTATCAATGATGTCTCCATGGTCAGGGTGGTGAGATAATGTGTCAGCATGTCCATTCATGTTGCCAGGTTTGTAAATCAGTGTATAATTAAATTCCTGAAGTAGTTCGTGCCAGTGAGCCTGGCGGCCTGATAGTGTCTGTGGTTTTTCTCAATACTCAAGATTTTTGTGGTCTGTCCAAATCTCAAAATCAGTTTTTCTGATGAGATAATGGTGCCACTCCTCAAGAGTGTGTATAATAGCTAACAACTCCTTGTCATAGACAGGGTAGTTGTGTTCAGCAGATGAAAAGGAATGAGAAAGAAAAGCGCAAGGGCACCACAAATTATCCTCCCCTTGAAATGATAATACCACACCAGTGGTGATATCACTGGCATCTGTTCCCAACTGCATAGGACACGAGGAATCGGGATACGCCAACAGTAGGGCTTCCATAAAATGTTTTTTGAGCATGTTAAACATGTTTTGTCGAGCGATCCCCCATGTATATGGTACATTCTTCTTGGTGAGGTTGTTGAGGGGGCATGCAATTTGTCCAAACCCCTGTATGAAACATCGATAATAATTACACAAACCTAAGAATGATTGCAGCTGCTTGAGCTTTGTTGGTACTGGCCATTCTAGAATGGCATCAACTTTTTTGGTTTGCATAGCAACACCATCTTTCGAGATGTGCATCCCTAAAAAGTCAACATTATCAGCATTAAAAACACATTTTTCTGGTTTGGCATATAGGTCATTCTCACACAGGCACTGGAGAACTTCCTTAACAATCTCCAAGTGTTCTTCATCTGATTTCTTGCGGGTGAAGATACACATATCGTCAAGATAAACGATAACGATGGCATACATGTTGTTGAAAATGTCGTTCATCATCTGTTGGAATGTCAGAGGAGAGTTAGTCATCCCAAAATACATTACAACTGGTTCATAGGCGCCCAAGGGGGTGACAAACACTACCTTCCATTCATCGCCTTCTTTGATGCGGATGTTGTTATAACCCCATTGGAGGTCAAGACAAGTAAACTTGTTGGCGCCTTTTAAGTGATCTACGAGAGAAGAAATGAGTGGTAAGGGATAAGAATTTTTTACAGTTCCTTCATTGAGATATCGATAGTCCATGACCAGTCATTTTTTGCCAGTCTTTTTTGGAATAAAGAATACTGGTGCTATTTGTGGTGATTTTGATGGGCAGATATAACCCTTTTCTTGTTTGGTCTTGATGAAGTTCTGGACTTTTTCGATCTTGATATCAGAGAGCAGAATGACTTGTCCTTTTTTGGATATGAAATCAGGTTTGAGATCAATGGCATGGTCCCAGGGTTTTCATATGGGCATGCATTTGGATTCTTCTTTGCAAAATACGACAAGGAACTCATGGTATTGTTTTGGTACTTTTTCAGCAAGACCTTCTTTGATGGTTTGAACTGGAACCCATTGTTTGATTCAGTTAGCCTTGCAATGTTTGGTGCATCTGTTGAAGGTCACGGTTTTTGCCACCCAGTCAATGAGTGGGTTGTGCTGATAAAACCAGTCATATCCTAGGATCACTTCATGGGACCCTAGGGTTGTGACTAGTGCATCCATGCCTTCTGCATGTCCATCATAAGAAAGAATTATAGAAACATACTCATGGATCATTCCATGTTTGGAAGAGGATCCATCCACATTGGTGACGTTCATTGGGTTTGATAGTGGATAAGTTGTAATCCCCATTTCCGTTACCAAATGCTTGTCTACAAAAGTTTGAATGGCTCTGGAATTGAGGAGTGACAAGGTAGTACGGAACGTCCAGTTCCCCTTTTGATCCTGAAAGTAAACATCAGTGTTGATATTGAATTCACCTCCTTGAGAGGCATCAGGTTCTTGGTGTAAAAACAATGCTTGGGGGGATTTATATGAAGAAATTCGAGATGAACGTTCTTTTAATAGGGAATTAAGCGCACTATTATTTTCCAGTGCCGTGCTCAATTGAGACACCCTTTCAGAAGTAAGTCCATAAGGAAAACTATTATAAGAATCTGCTTGAACAATCCGGTCAGCTTCAAAAGCTATATCAAAGGATGTAAGAGCAAACTTATTCAATGAAGTTTTGTCAGTTCCTTCAGCCCGTGAGGCTATATCATGGATATCTGACTCTCCTTCGACTTTGAGACAAGAAAAATGATTTGAAGAAAAAACGTCAAAAGGAATTTTAGAAATGAAACTATTGTCTTTAGCCGAGTAGGTACCCCCCAGATCTACTCAGCTGGTTCTTTTCCCTTCAGACCTTCGGCAGCAAGGTGCTGGGCTCTTGTTATAAAGAGGTTGAAGTAATAGGCTTGTGCTTCTTCATTTTGCCAGTCAGGAGTTGACGAAGCACAAGAGTGGGAGGAGGAGGATGAAGTGTTGGCCATGACAGAGGCAATGGCCATAGTGGGAGCGAGTGGGATTTCTCGATTCTGACGAGGTGGGTAAGTGGTTCTTCTGGTCATGGGATCGAATGCTGGGTGCTGTCTTGGTTTTCTCAGTTCTTTGCAGTTCCAAGAAATGTGGCCCTTTTTACCACAATTATAGCAATCCCAATTATCAACTCAGGGTGGGTTTTGGACAGCACAGATGTCCTGCATTGGGGCCCCTTGACCTGGTTGAGTGCCAACTGCCATAAACTGTGGTTCTGAGCAGTATTGGTTTCATGGAATGAAGCCACTTTTGCTTCGTTCGAGACATATTTTGTGGAACATTTTGCTGATCTTGATGGCAGTGTCTTCCCAGGTTTCGAGATCCTCTTTAATGGCGGAATGGTGGAGACAGACTTGGAGGTAAATGTTATAGTCAATGCTCTCCTTGTAGAGTTGGAGGGCGATACTGGGCTCCATCTCCACATCGATTTGTAGCAAGTTGAACTGCTGCATGTACACCTCTATGGGGAGGGACCCTTGTCATAGCGCAACAAGTTTCTTGTATGCTTCTACCTTTAGCACATCGATTCAGAAATATTTCTCTATGTGCTCTTTGAGAATCTTCCATGTCAGCCAGAGACCTTTGACCGGGTACTGTTCGATCATTACTCGAGAAAAGTCTGTGGCTCATCCATTCATGTGAAGGAGTACCGTGACAGTTCTTTGATGGTCATCAAGGTTCAGTTGACAGTCTACTCATGCATCTATCTTAGTCCACCAGATGCAGAACTTGTTTCGATCGCCGTCCCAGGTGCCAGGATTGGCGAAAGCCTTATATGCGTTAGAGGAGGCAGTGGAGGTTGTTGTTTGATTCTGAATGAGGGTTTGCATGGCCGCAGCCATGAGGGTCATTTGTTTTGATAAATTGTCCCATAGCTGATTACCAGACATCCTTACTGTCCATTATCTTCCAAACAAACTCTGGGAATTTACTGATAATGAGCAGGTTTGACTATCTGGGAGTGGGGATGGAGAATGCAACGGTCTTCTGGGAATTCCTCGATGGGGTGGATGTACTTTGGGTGTCAAGCCTTTTTTACTTGAGGGATTCTCTTTCTTCATAGGTACAGTCTGTTTGTACCTTTGGGTTCAGGCATATGGTCATTTGGGTTGATAGAAGGAGCTGGTGATGGTTCTCATATGGGTGTCGGGGTATGGTCTTGAACGTTGAGATAGTAGAATGCTAGGGTGGCGGCCTCTCTCTGGACTTCGATGTATTCGAGCCACTTAGTATGTGTCATAAAATGAAGAAGGGGGAATGCAGTGTGGTCCAGCTTCTAATAGTCCTATTCAAGTGTTATGGACTGCAATGGCGACAACTTTGATGAGGAAGACGGATACAAGGAGACGGCAATGAGCAGTGTTGACGTCGATGAGAAGGACAAGGATGAGGTTGAAGATCAGTATGGTGACGGATACAAGGCGATATAGCATACAGTGGCCCCTTTGCAGAGGGCTAGGCTGGCAGAGGAGAGGAGAGTGGTATCACTGAGTTGTAGGCACCTTTAGAGGGTGGGTGGAATGAAGTGAATAGGACTAAGGTACAAAGGAATTACAGGACAGGTTTATATACTGCAACTGAGTACCTTAGGGCAGGCATCTGAGCCCTAATTAGTTTAGGGCAAGTAGAGAACATGGAACATCATGGAATGTTCGAGAAGAAAAGAAGCAAGCAGAAATAAATGTGAGAGAAAGATAACAAACATGAGGTGTGACATCATCTATGATGTCATAGGGCTAGCCTCAAGTCATGTGAGAGTTCCCGCGGTCACGTGCACTTGGTCACATGACTTTGGAAAGAGAAAACAACTAAGTAAAACAGTGCTCAGTGATGCATACATATGAGCGAAGATGAAAGTGAAAAATAGGGTGTACGTGTGCCTGAACTATAACAGGAAGGGTTTATATATGATGACTGAGTACTTTAGGGCAGACATCAGAGTCCGAATTAGTTGAGGGCAGGTTAAAGAAGTGGAATGTTATGGAAGGACATAGAATGAAAGAAGTGAGATGGAGATGAAGGTGAGAAGAAAGATAAGGACATGAGGTATGACATCACTGGTGATATCATAGGTCTAGCCTCAGGTCACATGTCAGTTCCCAGGATCATGTGCACTGGTCACATGATCTGGAAAAGAGAAATGACTAAGTCAAAACATTGCTCAGTGATGCAAGCATATGAGCAAAAGGGAAAGAAAAGAAAAGAAAATAAGGGCATATGGTGCCTGAACTATAACACATTCCTAGGTGGCACTACCACCTATGCCAATACAGCTACTACTGATCAAAGCAAATGGATTGTGATTGATAAGAAGGTTTATGGTATAATTGCCACATCCATTTCTGATGCCCTTGTTGCAAATGTCTCCTATGAGTACTCTGATTCCACAATCAAGCCATCTGTCACCAAAACTTGCTGGGACTGTTATAGGTTGTCCCCCCTTACCTATCTCTTGTGCATATGTTCCTTATTTAATCTTTACCTTACCCTTTTTTCCAGTAGCANNGACTGTGGGAACATAGCACATGACCATGAGAGATGTCACATGACAGATCTCTTATCTCCAAACCATCAGATCTGGGGGATCTTGATGCCATCACCTTGAGGCTAGGCCTTCTACTTCTATTTCATTTCTGTTCTATACCTCAGCCTCATTGCGCACTTCTTAACTTCTCTTCCATTCCTTGTCCTCATGCCTTCCCACTCCACACCTCATGTTCTTCTCATGGTCGGCATGTGTTCTCCTCATGGACTATTAGTCAGTGCATATCTCTATGTATTTAAACCCTTTGACTCAGTAGCTAGAACCCAGTTCTGTCAACTTCATCTTAGAGATTCAATCCATCTCCATTGCTTCTTGTTGAATCCCTCCGGTTGGTTTCAGCAAACCTAACTATGATACTCGCTGTTGTCCATAACAAACTCATTCATCTTACCACATGTCATATCAAGATATATCTTGCCCCTCCTCACTTATTCATTAAGTCTTCCATATTCCATCACTACCACATTCCACTAGTTGTGCTGTAACAGGGACAGAATGAGCACTCTATTTGTGTCTCATGGCCTATCTGGCCAGTTCCACTTGTTCCATCAAGCACTTTCAGCACATATCAATCCAAAGAATGTCAGTGCTGATATCAACAAGATCACATCAGTATTCAATCAAATGCAAGCTGGATTGACCCTTTCAGGGTCATTCTGAGCCATGTTCCTTCTCACTTATCTTCCAGATGATTTCTTTTCCTTTTGCACTATGGTTGTGCAAACTACTAAGCAAGCTAACTTCACTGTTGATAACATCCCTGGAAAGATCCTTTCCAAGATTGACCTATGTAAGACAAGATGTCCTCTGTGTGCCTGCATTGATTATGCAGAGATTGATACACTTCATCCTTGGTGGGACTAACAGAGCCCTTAGGAGCACCATGTAGTTTAATTAGGTGTGACAAGAAACAAGGATACTCATGTTGGTGTTGTGAAACCATATTGGTCCCAGATTGGTTGAACTAAGAAGACAGCAATGAGGAGGTGATAATTGACAATATTGGCAAGAACATCGATAACAATGACAAGGTGTGTGATTGGAAGGTAGATCGTTGCGAGTTGAAACATATATGTGCCTCTTGACAGAGGGCGAGGCTGGCAATGGAGAGAGGAGTGGTATTCAAGAGCAAAGGGCCCCTTTGTGAGGAGGGAATGCAAATGAATAGGACTAAGATATGAGGGAATTACAGGAAGGGTTTATATAGTATGGATGAGTACCTTAGGGCAGGGTTCTGAGTTCTAAATAGTTTAGGGCAAGCATGAGATAAGGAATACGATGGAATGTTGAAGAAGGGAATGGTGATAACTATGAGAAGAGATAAAGGACCATGAGATATGATGTCATTGATAACATCATAGATCTAGCCTCAGGTCATATACCAGTTCCTGTAGTCATGTGTATCTAGTCACATGACTTTGGAAAGAAAGAAATGCTAAGATAAAATAGTGCTCAGTGATGCATAGCATATGAGCAAAAGTGAAGAAAAATAAATAGAGAGTGTACAAGAAACTGAACTATAATATGTTGCCAATGAGCAGAGGTCCAGTTGATGAGGGTCAGGGGTGGACAATGAGAGTGAGGAAGGTCAAGAGCATTCACTTGAAGGTAGGATGAAGACCGATATGGGAATCACATGAAGTGAGGCCACAAACAGGAATGGATTGCAAGACAAGAATAAGGAATAACAAAGCTAAGATACTAGAGTGAGGGTTGCACCTCTTATATACTACAGGTGACTAGTTTAGGGTAGGTCAGCTAAGTATGAATGTGAAACAAGTCATGGTGAGTGAGAAGTGCCATTGGGCAAAGGAGCTCAGCATGTGAAACAAGAGAGTAAGCAAGAATGAGTAATCAGCCAATGATGACAGATACTCAGTAAGTGTTAATGACAAAGAGGGAAGGCATGATGATTCATGCATGTGAAAGGTGCACTCCTATGGGAATGACTGTGAATGAGTAGGGTTGGCCCTACAAGTTGTTATAGTTTGGTTCCTCATATGCTCCCTATTTTAATTTTTATACCTTTGCTCATATGCTATGCATCACTGAGCATCATTTATCTTAGCATTTCTTTCCTTTCCAAAGTCATGTGACCAGTGGATATGACCGCGGGAACTGGCACATGACCTGAGGCTAGATCTATGACATCACTGGTGATGTCATACCTCATGGTTCTTATCTTTCTCTCACAGTTATTACTGTCTCTTCCTTATTGTTCCAGAACATTCCTTCTCTTACATCTATCCTAAACTATTTCATACTCAGAATCCTGCCCTAAAGTACTCATCCATACTATATAAACCCTTCCTGTAATTCCCTCGTACTTTAGTCCTATTCATTTGCATTCCCTCCTCTAGTAGGGGCCCTTTGCTATCAAATACTGCTCCTCTCTCCTATGCCAGCCTCGCCCTCTGCAAAGGGGCTCATTGATGCTTCGAATCACCACCATCTATCTTCTGCTCACATATCTCATCATCATCATCAACATACTCACTGACCTTGTTAACCATTGCTGTTTTCCTTGTAGAACCAACTGTAGAGCAATATGGTTTCATGAGTGAGCAAGCAAATGAGAAAAGAAAAGGAAATCATAACAGAGATTGATAAGATTCATACACATTCTGCCTATTGTATAAATGTGATTTGGTAAGGACCTCCTTGTACTAATACTTGGAAGAAGCCTCAGAGTCAATTCAATGGCCTACTGAGCACACCTTCTGGTTCTGAGCCTAACAAGCCCTACCAGAAGAGACAAGGTCCTTACAATGGATCTAAAGGGCAGAAACATCAAGCCTTCAAAAGAAGGATTGCCAAAAAAGACAAGGAAAAGGAAAAGGCCTCTCAGGCCAATGAAGTAGAAGGACAAGGTTTCATTTATGAAGTTAGTATGTCTGAACCTGATTTGATCATCTATGAAGTAGATGCAACCATAGAGGCAGATCCTGCTTTATAGGATCACCTCTTCAAGTATGCAATTGATGTGGAACACACAAATCATAATCAATGGGAGACTCCAGAGATAGACATCATGGACACTCCACAACCAGAAGAGAACACAGATATGAACATGGGCTTCTCTGCTCCCTTTCATTGCAGCTCCTTCTTCCCTCTCTAATGTCTCTCAAGGAGGAGCAGGACCATCTAAGAGACAAGGATTACCAATGGAGATTACATTTACCATTGAGGCAACACTTCTAATGAAGCAAACGAAAGAGCAGAAGAAGAAGAAACCCAAGAAGGTGGTAATACCCCTTGAAGGACTGTTATTGGACAAGTCTCACTTTAACTCTATGAATACGGATTTCCCTGATCCACCTACTCCTTATACTCAAATGGAAGAATTTAACAATTCTGCTCCACTTTCTATTTATTCCAATGACTTCATTCCTACTACTCATGCTACTCATGAAGGTCATTTACCAGTTAAAAACTGAGATATAGGAGATCAGAGATGTTTACCATATGATGGAGAAGACAATGAGTGTAACCTTACCTTATTCTATGATGACAAGAGTGTTGTGGACTGCAATGAGGATCTGCTCAATGAGGAATACCGAGATGAGAAGGTGACAAGTAATAGTGTCGACATCAATGAGGATGACAAGGATGAGCTGGAATATGGGTATGGCGATGGTGACGATATGATAGAGCATGCAACAGTCCCTTTACAGAGGACTAGGCTGGCAAAGAGGAGAGGAGCAGTAAGCACTGAGTTGTAGGTACCAAGGAGGTGGGTGGAACGAAGTGATTAAGACTAAGGTATGAAGGTATTACAGGAAAGGTTTATATATGAGTGACTGAGTACCTTAGGGCAGGCATCTGAGTCTGAATTAGTTAAGGGCAGACAAGGAGCATGGAATGCGATGGAACATTCGAGAAGGAAAGAAGTAAATGGAAATAAACATGAGAGAAATATAAGAGACATAAGGTATGATATCATCAGTGATGTCATAAGACTAGCCTTGTGTCACGTGAAGGTTCCCGTGGTCATGTGCACTTGGTCACATGACTTGGGAAAGAGAAATTGACTAAGTTAAAATGGTGCTCAGTGATGAGCGAAGGTAAAAGTGAAAAATAGGGTGTACACAGGCCTGAACTATAACACTACCCCCCATTTGCCAGATTCGAGGTCCAACCGCAAGTCTGTGAATTTGGTATAGGAGGGTCCAAAGGGAGAAAACAGGGATAGAAATTGTGTGTCGGAAATGCCCTGAATAGGGTGAGGGGCTGAGGGATATGAGTGATGAAAATCATTAATAGCATTCTGTGCATGTTTTAAATTATCGGCTGGCTCCCAGATGCAATCCACCTTGTCCCATCCTTTCCAGTGGATGAGGTATTGTAACTTTCCTTGAGAGAGTCTATGTTATAGTTCGGGCCCGTGTATGCTCTATTTTTCATTTTTACCTTTCGCTCATATGCTTGCATCAC
>QFEQ01000226.1:6312-191033 GCA_003316335.1 Hemileccinum impolitum
ACAGCCACTGGCACCTCTTCTTTTGAAGTTACACATAATTATTCACCATGACTGCAGGTTGTGCCTCCATGCTCCTCTATAGCTCCTGGTGAGTCATTCGCTTCTTCTTTGGGCCAGGCCCATGACAATATTGCTGCTACCTTAATGAAAACCTGGGATCGGATGTCCCATACACAAGAATCCAAACATTCTCCTGCTCCCTCCTATTCTATTGGTGACATGGTCTGGCTTTCAACTGACCACTTATCCCTTCCTTACCCCACATATAAATTAACACAAAAATATATCAGACCGTACTGTATCACAGCTGTTCTCCCTAATACTGTCACACTTCACCTTCCTTCATCCATCTCCATCCACCCTATGGTAAATGTTTCCCATGTAAAACCATATAAAGCCCCATTGGCTGGCCAACCTGTATTTAAACCCAACCCCATTACCATGACTGAAGACTGTCACAAAGAATATGAAGTTGATTACATTGCCATCTCTCATCTTTATTGCAGAAAACTATAATATCTCATTCATTGGAAAGGATGGGATGAGGTGGATTGCACCTAGAAACCCACTGCTAATTTAAAGCATGTGCAGGACACTATTGCTGATTTCCATTCCAAACACCTGTCAGCCCCATGACCTATTTGGGGTATTGACGCCACATCTTTCCTCTCTCTGTTTCAACCCTTCAGACCATCCTATATGGAATTCACAGACTCGCAGTTAGACCTCAAGTCTGGTGAATAGGGGAGAGTGTTATATAGTTCAGTTCCTTGTATGCTCCCTATTTTATTTTTCTACTTTCACTTATATGCTCTGCATCACTGAGCACTGTTTTACCTTAGCACTTCTTTCTTTCCAAAGTCATGTGACCAGTGCATGTGACCACAGGAACTGGCACATGATCTGAGGCTAGACTTATAACATCACTGGTGATGTCATACCTCATGGTCCTTATCTTTCTTTCACAGTTGTCACCGATTCTTCCTTATCATTCCAGAACATTCTTTCTCTCATGCTTGCCCTAAACTATTTCATACTCAGAACCCTGCCCTAAGGTACTTGGTCATCACTATATAAACCCTTCCTGTAATTCCCTTGTATCTTAGTCCTATTCATTTGCATTCCCTCCTCTCATAGAGGCCCTCTGCTTCTGAGTACCGCTCCTCTCACCTTTGCCAGCCTCACCCTCTGTCAAGGGGCTTGTCTATGCTTCGTCTTGCAACCATCTACCTGCCACTCACATATTTGATCCTCATTCTTGACATCATCAACTGCCATATCCTCATCACCATTTTCCTCATTCAACCAACTCAGCCACAGTATTGTTTCAGTTTATGAATTCCTTTAGGAGGGTTTTCATGCTCTGCAAGCCTCCTTTTAAGCCATCCCCAAAGATGCTCAATAGGATTGAGGTTAGGAGACTGTGCAGGCCAAACCATAGTCCTAAATTCTTACTCCTCTAGCCAGCTCTTGACCTTCTTGCAGGTATGCTTGGGGTCATTGTCTTGCTGGAAAATGATATCAGGAGGATTAAGACTATAATACTCCAGGGTTTATTAGAGCTCATCCTTCAAAATTTGAAGATAGAGATCCCCATCTATCCTACCATCAATCTTGGTGGCAAAGCTAACACCCTCCTAAGTCATACAGCCCCACATCATCAAAGAACCTCCCCCAAACTTAAGAGTTCCTTCCACTAGTCTGTCACTAAGCCCCTCACCTGCCTTTTTCCATGCCCATTTATGTCCATCTGACCCTAGGCAATTGATTTTGGTCTCATCAGACCATATCACCATCTTCCAGTCCTCTATAGTCCAATCTTTATGGGCATAAGCAAAGTCTAAATGAGCCTTGCAATGCCTAGCAGAAAGGATAGGTTGTTTGGACTTCACCATAGCTTTCATACCAGATTTCTTCAAATAAAGATAGACTGTGTTGGCAGAGAGAGGCTGGTTGATGATACTTGCAAGGGATTTGGTAACCTGAACAGCATTTTCAGCCTTGCCAGAGGTAATTAGATGCTGTGCATGACAAATGTTGGTAGGAGAAAGCCTGGAAGGACAACCTCCAACAGCTTTAGGAAGGGAAGAATGATGTTTGGAGCGAAGTTTGGATATGGCAGAAGGGCTAACACCAGTTTGCTTGGCAATGGCCTCACCAGAATGGCCAGCATTAAGCAAAAAAAAGGATGGTGTTTTGTTGAGTGAGAGAAAGAGATCTAACCATGATGGTGGTTGCAAATAAAGAAGTGTGTGAACTTTTTTAAACTCAGACATACTATTTACATATGTATATTTGTTTGTACAAACCAACAACATCAAATATTCTATGATTTGGTTATGATTCCAACCATTAACTCAAAAGTGAAAAAACCCTTTCTATGATATTGCTGTTTTAAATTGACCATATCTCCATGGTGTGTGAACCAAATCACATGCCCCAGGGGGCCCTTCCATAGCCAGGAGCAAGTACCAGATATGCCTCCACCAATGCTAAGCAAGCTTCCCACATTCTGTGATGATACATGCAGCACATTGCAATTCAGGCAAATATGGAAAGGGTTTTTGGAGTCACTGTAGTATGAGCGAGTACCTTATGGCAGGGTTCTGGGTTCAAAATAGTTTAGGGCAAATGTGAGAGATAGAATATAATGGAACATTGAAAAAGGAAATGGCAATAACCATGAGAAGAGATAAGAACCATAAGGTATGATGTCATCAATGACATCATAAGTCTAGCCTCTGGTCATGTGCCAGTTCCTGTGGTCATGTGCACTAGTCATGTGACTTTGGAAAGAGAGAAATGCTAAGATAAAACAGTGCTCAGTGATGCATGGCATATGAGCAAAAGTGAAGAAAAATAAATAGAGAGCATATGAGGAATCGAACTACAATACTCTCCTCTATTCACCAGATTCAAGGTCCAATCTTAAGTCTGTGAATTCCATGTATGAGGGTCTGAAGGGTTGAAATAGAGAGAGGAAAGATGATGTGTCAATACTCTGAATAGGTTATGGAGCTGATAGGTGCTTGGCATGGTAATCAGCGATAGCATCCTACACATTTTTTAAATTAGCTGCAGGTTCTCAGATGCAATCCACCTTGTCCCATCCCTTCCAGTGGATGAGGTATTGTAGTTTTCTGCAGTAGAGGCGAGAGGTGGCAATGAAGTCAACTTCATATTCTTCATGACAGTCTTTGGTCATGGTAATAGGGTCTGGTTTAAATACAGGTTGACCAGCCAGCAGGGCTCTATAGGGTATTATGCGGGAAATGTTAACTGTAGGGTGAATGGAGATAGTAGAGGAAAGATGGAGGGTAACAGCATTAGGAAGAATGTCAGTGATATGGTATGGCCCAATATATTTTTGAGTTAGTTTATGTGCAGGATACAGAAGGGAGAGATGGTCAGTGGAGAGCCAAACCATATTGCCAATAGAATAGTTAGAAGTGAGGGAATGTTTGGATTCTTGTGTATGTAACATCTGATTCTGGGTTTTCGTTAATGTAGTGGTGATTTCATTGTAGGCCCAGCCCAAAGAAGATGCAAACGACCCACTAAGAGCTATAGAGAAGTGTGGAGGCTCAACCTCCAGTCATGGTGAATGATTATGCATTACTTCAAAAGAAGAGGTGCTAGTGGCTGTGGTGAGTGACGTATTATGAACAAATTGTGCCATCTTTAACTAGGAAGCCCAAGAATCCTGTTCTTTGGCAATATAGGCTCTGAGATAAGCCAGTATCTCCCAATTGATGCATTTCATTTGCCTGTCTGTTTGTGGATGATACACCATAGACAGCTTTTGCTGAATTCCAAGCACCTTGCACAGCTTATGAGTAAACTTGGAGACAAACTGTGGTCCTCTGTCTGAAACAATAGAGTTAGGTAGTCCATGAACACACCATATGTGATCTCTAAATAAATGGTGAGATTGGAGGAGGAAGTGGTTTTAGTATATGGGAAAAGAACGATTTCTTTGGAAAAATGGTCCACTATGACACCAATGGCATTGTATCCTTTAGATGAAGGGAAACCTGTAATGAAATCAACTGAAATGTCAGTCCAAGAATATGAAGGAATTGGTAACAGTAAGAGTTTTCCTGCTGGTGGCTTTGACAATCCCTTTGTGAGGGAGCACACCTGGCAGTGTGAAATATAATTAGAAATATCTTGGGCAGCATCTGACCACCAGTAGAACTTTTTAATTGAAGCAATGGTACAATTGTGGCCAGGATGACCTGTGACTGGAGAATTGTGAAAGAGTAAAATGAGTTTGTTTTGTAACAAAGGTGGCACAAAAACAATGCCATTAGAATTTCTAAATAGCTTGTCTGATGTGTAGTATTCATAATTGTCCATAGCATCCAAGTTCATTTTTTCTGATTCTGCACATAATTTAGTTTCAAAGTTAGGTGTTAGAGATGTAGAGGAAATTGCTTGAACTCCAGTGGAGCCAAAGCCTTTGTTGTTATATTGGGGCTCCTCTAGAGTCATTGTTTCTGTTAATGTGGGGTTTTCTATTTTTTTTGATAATTAGTTGAGCAATGCAATCATGTTTAGAAATGGAAAACAGAATGTCCAAGTGATTAAACAGAATTATGCCTATTTCTCCCCTATAATCAGTGTCAATAACTCCTGCCATGACATTGATTTTGTGCTTGAGAGCAAGGCCTGAACATGGTGTAATTCTGCCATAAGTACCAATAGGAAGCTGAATAGATACAGAGATTGGAATGAGAAGCTAGTTATGAGGGGGAATAATAGCAGTGGTAGAGAAATGAAGGTCAAATCCAGCGGCAGAGAGGGAGCCCTTGGAGGGCAAATGAGTGTTGGGAGAATTAAGGATAATGGGAATAGTGAGGTTGGTAGTATGAAGGATGGAGGAAGGGGGAAAGACAATGATCTTTTTGTTTAAGTTATCAATGGTGTCACCATTGTCTGGATGACAAGAAAGTGCATTGGCATGTCCATTCATGTTGCTGGGTTTATAGATTAATGTATACGAGAATTCCTATAAAAGTTCGTGCCAGCAAGCTTGTCAACCTGACAGAGTCTGGGGTTTCTTCCAATACTCCAGATTCTTGTGATCCATCCAGATTTTGAACATGGGTAGACCAATTAGATAATGGCACCACTCCTCAAGAGCACAGATAATAGCCAAAAGTTCCTTGTCATAGGCAGGGTAATTATGCTCAGTAGGGATAAGAGAATGGGATAAAAAGGCACAAGGGCACCAAAGATTATCAGTGCTCTGAACTGAAAGTATGACACTGGTAGCAATGTCACTGGCATCAGTTTCCAAACATATAAGGTGGGATGGGTTGGGGTAAGTTAGGAGAGGTGCTTCTGTGAAATGTTTCTTAAGGGTATCAAAAGTGTTTTGCTAGACTTCACCCCAGGTGTAAGTGATGCCTTTCTTTGTAAGATCATTGAGAGGTTGTGTGATTTGGCCGAAGCCATCAATAAATCATCAGTAATAGTTACATAGGCCAAGGAAAGATTGTAATTGTTTTAGTTTGGTCAGTGTTGGCCATTCCAGAATGGTGTTGACTTTTTTGGTTTGCATGGCTACACCATCTTTAGAGACATGCATGCCCAAAAAATCTATGTTGTTAGCATTAAAGACACATTTTTCAGGTTTAGCATAAAGATCATTCTTGTGCAAGCATGTCAATACCTCCTTGACAATTGCTGAGTGCTTTTCGTCAGTTTTCTTTTTCATGAAGATGTATATGTCATCCAGATAAATGATAATGATGGCATAAATGTCATTAAAAATGTTGTTCATCATCTGTTGAAATGTCAGTGGAGAATTAGTCATTCCAAAATGCATAACCACTGGCTTGTAAGTGCTGAGTGGTGTGACAAAGGCTGCTTTCCATTCATCACCTTCTTTGGTTTGAACATTATTATAGCCCTATTGTAGATTGAGGCAGGTGAATTTATCAGTGCCCTTGAGGCAATCCACCAAGGAAGAGATAAGAGGAAGAGGATACAAGTTTTTAACTGTACCCTCATTTAAATACCAATAGTCCATAACAAGACATTTTTCTCCTATTTTCTTTGGAATAAAAAAGACTGGTGTGGTTTGAGAGGATTTAGGGTGGATATACCCTTTATCTTGTTCTGATTTGATGAAGTTCCAGACTTCTTCAATTTCAGCTTTGGATAAAGGAATGATGCGACCCTTTTTTGGTATAAAGTCGGGTTTGAGATCAATTGTGTGATCCCAAGGTTTGTGCATAGGCATGCATTACAACTTGTTTTTACTGAAGACATCTAGAAAAGAATGATACTGAGGGGGAACTTTGTCAGCTAAACCCTCTTTGAATACCCAAATGTCCAAGATCTTCCATAAGTGGTTGACCAGTTGCACTGAATCTTGTGCATGGCAACTTTTGGTGCATTGATTAAAGGAGATCATCTTTGCCACCCAATCAATGAGTGGGTTATGATGATGAAACCAGTTATATCCTAGAATAATTTCGTGAGAACCGAGGGTTGTGACTGGCACTTCCACAGCTTCAGAGTGTCCATTATAAAAGAGAACAAAAGAATCATATTCTAATATACAACCATGTTTAGAGACAGAGCTGTCTATGTTAGTGACATATATTGATTTGGATAGAGGTTTAATTTGAATGCTGATTTTCATTCCCAATCTTTGTTACAGTACATGGCTCATACTCACTATCTCTATCAGTTCACCTGACTAACATTCTTTTAACATTTACCTTAGTGGATTATGGGCACATGCTAAACTCTGCCCTTATCCTTACCCTACTCATGATTAGATCTTCCCATAGTTATCTTCGTTGATCAGAGATAGATCCCATCTGGATCTCTGCCATGATCTGATCTACAATTAGGTTTGGCTTACACCTTCACTTCCATTCTTCCACCTTCACGTGCAAGCCTCACTCTGTTAATCTTCACTCCTTCTTGTAGCCATACCTTCTACCTCGCCACTACCTCATGTATGGACTACCCTGTACCCTAGTCACTGTCACTAGTCATTGTCACTACTGTAGTTTGCTATATAAGCCTGGGGACTACAGTGGAGGATCCTTATCCTTTCATTGTGGTCTCTGAGGGATCATCCTTCATTCTCATAGGCCTAAGCCAGCCTACGTACAATGGCTCCTGACTCTCTCATTTCGTTGGATTGCCCCATCACCAAGTCCTCAGGGCATTGACACCGCCCTCCTCTCTATCTCATCACAATCTCAGTATAGGTATCAGGCTGCTCCTAGCTGAGTAGTTGCCCATGTTCTCATCATTACCTCGTTCCTCATTGATGCCTATAACAATCTTTGTTGACAAATGTTTGGATGGTGCCTGAGTTCAATAAGGCTACTGTTGCTTGATGGACTCAGTTCTCATTTTTCTGAAAAAAGATGTCAGTGAGGATATTGAACTCTTCTCCTTGAGAGGGATCTGGTTCATAATGAGAAAAAGAAGTGGGGGAGGATTTGTAAGAAGAAATATGTGATTTTTTGTCCATTAACAGGGAATTAAGTGCACTATTTTTTATTTCTGGTGCTGCACCCAAATGGGACACCCTTTTGGTGTTGAGATTATCAGTTTTAACTAATAATCGAGATGACTACACTTTGGACTAATGTCAGTTAAAGACTTATCCTAATGTGTCAGTCAAGTGTTAGTCATGCTATTAGGTTAACAAACCTAATGTCAGTAATATGTTTACTTAACATTAACTGCACTTACACCATCCATGATTATCATGTGATGAGAATATCTGATGAAAGATTAGATAAGTATGGTGCAATATCACACCATACAGAGAGCATTGTGCAATTGGACATCACACAATCATATCATTCTCTTTCTTCTTTATTTCATTGGTTAGAATGATATAGAATATGATAGATTGTTTGTTCATATGATCTCTTTGTTGATTAGAAACAAACATCCTGTATCATATATAAGATTGATCTTTAGGATCAATCTTTCTCTCTAACAAGTTATCTTTGATTCATTTGCTCCTGCTTCAATCCCTCAAATCCTAGCAAGACTCTCTGCCTCTTCTACTTGATTCACTCCATCATATCATCAACACTAGATGAGAGTTCCCACCTAAGACTCATTCTTCTGTCTCTTTGCATTGGAGTACCTTTGTACTTCAATATTCGGAATTATCATAGCTACAAACATTGTTCAATGACAAATCCTCAACCTTGTCACTGTCCATCTCCCCTTCAACAGACAAAGTAGAAAAATGGTTAACATAAGGAGAAGATGATGAAGATGAAAATGGTAAAGAAGAAGCAAAACTAAGGTCTGTTGCCGAATGAACACCTTCCAGGTTCACTCGGCCTTGCCTTTTCCCTTAAGTCCTTCTGCAGCTAATTGCCACACCTTGGCTTCAAACATGTCGAAGTAATATACCTGTGCTTTTTTGTTTTGCCAGGCAGGTGTTCCTGACATTGTAGAGGATGATGGGGTGGCCATGACTGAGGCAATGGCTATGGTGGGAGTGAGTGGTATTTCACAATTTTGGAAATGAGGCAGGGCGTATGTTGTTCTTCTGGTAAGAGGGTTGAAGGTAGCTTGTCCTCAACCATATGCACATCTTGGTTTTTTGCAGTTATGAGAGATGTGGTCTTTCTTGTTGCAATTATAACAGATGCAGTCATTGTGAAAATGTCCTTGATCTTGGACAATGTGAACATCCTGCATTGGTGCCCCCTGACCAGGCTATGTTCCAATGGTGGTGAACTATGATGGCTCCGATTTCATTGAAGTAGGGATGATGGTTTTAGAATATTCAAGCCTCATCCAGTTGAAAGTCTTGCCAACAATGATGACATGTTTCTTCCATTTAGGAAGGGTGTTGGCGATGGTGGGGTCTTGGAGGGAAATTTGGAAGTATATATTATAGTCAATGTTCTCCTTATAGATGTGAGGGCATAGGTGTCATCTACTCCAGCGTTGAGATGTAAGATATCGAATTGTTGGGTGTATACTTTGATGGGTAATCACTCCTGTTTAAACACAGTGAGTGATTTGTAGGCTTCCTCCTTGAGGACATCAATATGGAAGTGGTTCTTGATATCCTTTTTTACCATCGCCCAGTGGGGCCATACTGCTGCTTTGCTGGTGGCAGTGGTCTGCTGGTCCTCTAGCTCATTGTAGTGAGCCAGTTGGATCCGGGTGAAGTCAGATGCCTGTCCTATGAGCCAAAGGAAAGCAGCAGCAGTTTTTTGTTTGTTGTTGAGGCCCATCTGGCACTCAACCCAGGTAACTAGTCAAACCCACCAGTTACAGTAAGTCTTACAATCACCGTCCCAAGTCCCAGGTTTGGCGAAAGCCTTGTATGCATTTGAGGAAGGAGGGGGCAGAATGGTTTGTTGAGCCTGGATAATAGCAACCAGGCCATTGATGGCATTGATTAAGTTGAGTTGCAACATCCTTACTGTTCCCTATCTTCCAAAGGAACTCTGGGGATGTTTTTCAAAGGTAGTGTTGGTTTGGGCAGAGAGCAATGCATGAGCAAAGAACAGAGTGGTTGGGTGCACTGAGATTCCAAAGGTGGTGGTAATCCAAATGGATGTAGTGGAGGTCTTGTATGTACATGCAACAGGTACAGATTTTCTTTTGTCTCAGATAGAGACCATTTGTGCTGTCAGGCTCAGAGGTAGCATCGTTTGGGTCAATGAACTGTGCACAAGGGTGGACATTAAGGCAGCAAAAGACAAGGATGGCAGCTTCTCTCTGTACTTCAATTCATTCAAGCCACTTAGTACAACTCATGAAAAGCAAAGGAGAAACATAGTGGTTCAGCCTTTATGAAGTCCTATTCAAGTGAAACCGTACTGCAATTGAGATGGTTGAACAAGGAACACAGTGACAAGAATGCAACAATGAATGAGGTCAATAACAATGTCAATGATGAGTATGAGATGTGCGATGGGAAGATAGATGGTCCCAAAACAAAGCATAGATGTGCCCCTTGACAGAGGGTGAGACTGGCAAAGATGAAGGGAGCAGTACTCAATGTTGCAGCTGCAACTGGAACTTGTTTGACAAGGAACACAGATACAAGTAGATGACGGGAGATAGTGTCGACGTCGACAAGGATGACAAGGACAAGTTGAAAGATCAGTATGGCAATGGCGATGAGGTGATAGAGCATAGACAGTCCCTTTACAGAGGACTAGGCTGGCGAAGAGAGAAGGAGCAGTAACACTGAGTTGCAGGCACCAGAAGAGGTGGGTGGAATGAAGTGATTAGGACTAAGGTACGAGGGAATTATAGGAAGGGTTTATATACAATGACTGAGTACCTTAGGGCAGGCATCTGAGTCTGAATTAGTTAAGGGTAGGTAGAGAACATGGAATGTCATGGAATGTTCAAGAAGGAAAGAAGTGAACAGAAGTAATTGTGAGAGAAAGATAAGGGACACGAGATATGATATCATCGATGATATCATAAGGCTAGCCTCGTGTCACATGAAGGTTTCCCATGGTCACGTGACTTTGGAAAGGGGAATCGACTAAGTAAAACGGTGCTCAGTGATGCATGCATATGAGCGAAAGTAAAAGTGAAAAATGGGGCATACATGTGCCAGAACTATAACACTCAAGAGCAGAGGGCCCCTACTGGAGGAGGGAATGCAAGTGAATGGGACTAAGGTACAAGGGAATTATAGGATGGGTTTATATAGTATAAGCAAGTACCTTAGGGCTGGGTTCTGGGTTCAAAATAGTTTAGGGCAAATGTGAGAGATAGAATATGATGGAACATTGAAAAAGGAAATGGCAATAACCATGAGAAGAGATAAGGACCATAAGGTATGATGTCATCAATGACATCATAAGTCTAGCCTCTGGTCATGTGCCAGTTCCTGTGGTCACGTGCACTAGTCACATGACTTTGGAAAGAGAGAAATGCTAAGGTAAAATGGTGCTCAGTGATGTGTGGTATATGAGCAAAAGTGAAGAAAAATAAATAGAGAGCGTACAAGGAACCGAACTACAACAAGCACAAATCTCTCTCATTTTTGCATAAAATGGCCATCCTGTGTTGCAGAAACATGCTAACTCCTTGCCCTGGATTGAAATAAGTATCACAANNTGGATTGTGCATAGGGTACATACATTTGGCATCACAACATATTGATCCCAATTGATGACTTCCTCTGCTGAGGAATTCTCAATATTTGCACCACAAGTCTTGCTCCAGCGTCCACATCCAGAACCATTGTTCTATGTTGCTATTGCCTTGTAGGTTGGTTTGAGCTATGCAAATACATATATCAGTCGCTGCACTCTAGCTCTACAGAGACGTACCTGATTGAACTTACTTTGGACAGATGAACCTGCCCTGCCAGTTTTGAGTTGCTTGGCCACTTGATTGAATGTGGAGAGAGTGAAACTGCAGGCCTGTCCCATCTTCACCTTTTGCTTGAGGAGAAGGTCCAGCATTCTATGGACTTCATCCTCAGACCAGTTGTGCCGACTTCACTTGGGTAGTACTTCTTGATGCATCATTTGCTACACCTTGATACCACACAGAACAACAAAGGAGGAAAAGCCAAGGAAGATGTTGCACAAAGTCTGTATATTGTGTATTGGATGATGGTGGTCTGAAGACATGCTGGAACCATGGGTGCAAGTACATTGGGTGGAAAGTGAATCTTTGAGACTCTGCTGTGTTGGTTATGTGAAGGGCTCAGGTCTCCACAAATGGTAAGGCAGTTGATGTTCCTTAATTGAATACAGATGGAGCTGAATGCTGGGTTCAATCCAGACACAGCATGGCTCTAGCCAGCACTAACCAGGATACAGCCAATCTAATAGCCGACCTAACAGGTCTCTCGAACAGGCTCTAATAATTGACTAGTACTTTGTCTGTAATTCTCTGCCCTTTCCCCTTATACCCCATATACCCCAATTGGTCTTTACCATGACTCGTGGATCAAAGTCAGCAACCTCCCATTTCTCACTTCCGAATGGATTTTCACCAGGCGTAACAATCCATTCTAACTCGTCAGCAACGTCGGGGGCTCGATCAAGGGATCGGATGTCTCTGTCGATATCTGCCGGCGAGAATCCTGTGACAAAAATTGCACATCTTGTAGCGAGAAGGGCCGGGACGACTGGGCCCCATTCGTTGGGGGAGGCTATTTGCAAACAAGGGTTTCCGTCGAGCTCTGAGAGCGATGATGGTGATGGAAAGCCAAACCCGGGAGAGAAAAAGAAAAAAATATCGGTATAGGGGTCAAAAGTGTCCTGGAAGTGCGCATGGACTTCCATATAATTGGCTTGCATGCCAGTGATTGTCAATTGCGGAGAGTATGGGACTGTGTATGATGGGACCCCGTAAAGCTTGAGTGATGAGCGAGTCCGTTTCGAACGACTAATTGGCTTCGGAGTGGGAGGTTCGTAAACATTGGGAACATACAACGGCGGTTTCTCTTGCTCTGAGGTAGCCTTGACCGCAACCGAACCATCCTCAAATGATTGAGTAGATGTCTGTCCTTTGGATTCCAAGTCAACTCGCAGTCTCGGGAGAGATACTTGTGGCCCAATGAAGTACAAATGAAAATGACAGGATGGGAACAACATGCAGAGTTGCTCCCAGACATGTGGGGGAAGTGAAGACTCCGCACGTGCACCTAGAATAAATATCCTGATTTGGGGCTTGGCAGCACCAGCTTCTTCGGTATCGGGAGCGCCGGGAGCAACGTGTAGCGTCGTGCGTAGCGCTGGTGGAGATGGTACGTGAAAGCATCTCTCTAACCAACTATCGGACAACTTACCGGCCAAGGACCGACTACCTTCAGGCGTGACACGGTGATTGCTTAGGGTTAGTCCACTGTTCTGGTGGAGAATGGAACCTACGGTGAGCGGGTAGGTAAGCAACTTGCTAGCATGCCTCCTCGATCGTTCGGTGTCCATCGAAGGGAAACCACGCGTATACCAAAAGAGATCCCAATTGGCAAACGAGATGGCTTCCTCGTATGCTTGAGGCCCTTCGTGGTGAAAACGTCAAATTACACGCTTGACAATTTTACATTATACACACCTGGCAGCTCGAACTCGTATATTCTTCGACCACTCCGAAGATCATGTTCATCCTCATTGACCTCCAGAAGACGCGAACAGAACTTTGCATGATCCTCATCCATCTCCCAATGCTCTTTGCTACAATGAGTCGGCCAACCACAGTCAGGGCACTCGAACTTGACCGCCGACGGTTTCTCTCCGGATGAACAGATTGGACAGCGAGCAAGCGAGCAGATAGCTTCACCACGAGCCTTGACAGCAGGAAATGGGGATTCCGAGAACGGATGGAATAGGACATCCTCCCCAAGAACGGTCGTTCTTGCCGGTGTAGTGGGTTTAAATTTTCGAGCGAAATTTAAAAGATGCATCCGAGCACGGATTCCTTGAAAGCTGGGTCTCGGAGCACGGAGACATGAAGTACTGATATGTGAAAGAACTGTTCCACGGCATAGAGACATCGCGACGAGTGTTGGAATTTCTCACTAGAGGTTAAGCAGTCCAGACTTACGTAAGCGATGTATGACCTATGCCCATTATGTAAGTTTTGGCGACTCATTCAGTATCAGACCCAACATGACAGAAAGAACGGCTACGATATCTAGAAAAACAAACGAAACACAGATTGACGTATTCGTCAATCTCGACTGGACCTCTGGCTTGGGCCAGTTGCAGAAAATTGACGTCTCAACGGGCATCGGGTTTTTAGACCATGCACGTAGCATTTCCTTCATCTTCCGGATGCGTGGGCAGCTAATCAGATTTCCAGATGTATCATGCACTGGCAAAGCACAGTGGATTGTCCTTGATCATGAAGTGTCAAGGCGATCTGTGGATCGATGACCACCACACTGCAGATAAGTCTTGCTTTTTTTACTGAGAGTATGATCAAGATCCTCAGACTGGTGTACAAGATAGTGCGATAGCGTTGGGCACTGCATTTAAACAAGCCCTTGGAGAGATCAAAGGAATCAGACGGTATGGTACAGGTTTTGCCCCCCTCGACGAAGTGTGTAGTCGCTTTTAGGTGCAAGATCTCGGGTAGCTGAATGTTTTGTCATAGGCACTTTCCCGAGCAGTGATCGACATTTGTTCTCGCCCTTATTGTGTAACCGATCTCGGGTTGAAACGCGAGAAGATTGGAGAGCTCTCGACAGAAATGATCCCCCATATTTTCTATTCCTTCGCAATGGCGGCCGGCGTGACACTGCACGTTGATGTCATCCGAGGAGAAAACGACCACCATCGGTATGTTCCTATCCTCAAGCTATAGACCTACCTATATTCTATATAGGTCCGAATCCGCGTTCAAAGCATTGGCGCTGGCAATCAAACAGGCTATTGAACGGACGGGCGGAAGTGAGATCCCGAGCACGAAGGGCGTGCTTTAAGCTTGTCACTAGTGTACTTTCGGAATTCAGCTAGTTCATGGTCAAAAAAGTGACGCAATGGCACTGCATAGCTCATAACTGTGGAATGCGGGAGGCTGAAACGTGGAAATGAGATACATGTTAATAGTAGGACAAATTGCAAGCACTAAATCAAATGTAATACAAGCGCACTCAGGACCAGAAAATGCACCTCTTTCCCGGGGGCGGGTTCAGCTACTCCGAAGGTAAATGGAGATAATTCAAGAGCGGATAATTCGCTGACCTTTGCCCATTTGGAGCATTTGAACGCTTCAGCAAATTCGGGAATGTTAGAAACTGTACCCTCCGTGCGGTAGCGATTTGGTGAATGAGGATCCGTCCGAACTCGTTGTACCTGGTGGGGGGGATTGATTGAGCAGTCCAAGACTCAACGAGACTTCATGGTGAAACTCACGGCATCCGCTGGTCGATTATTCATGGCCCACGTGCGTGCAAAGGAGATAAAAAACAATTGTTCTCTGCATGTGGTCAACATACGACAGGTTGGAAGGGACAGTCAATGTTTTACCTCGTATAGTCTAATCCGGGAAGCAGATATTCATGCCCAGCGTCATACGAGTCCTCGTACTGGGCTTTCCATGCGCGGTAAGCTTGAATGAGGCCAGTATCACCGATGTTTTCCCCGGATGTCCTGCAACGCTAGAGTCAATGAGTCTAAAAGGACCGGACGTTTAACTCACAAATTGCCCTATTAAATCTGACCGTGAAGATTTGAACACCTGAAAAGGTCATGACTCACGTTGACATGTACAACACCACCTCTACCATCGTCAATGGTGTATGCTGTCTCTCGTCAGAAAGTTCACGGGACGACAATTGAACAGTATATACCGGAATACTGTTCGATAATGCAATCTTGACGAATTTGATAAGCATCGCTTGTTTGACGAGTCCACCACTCTTCCAATTTCCCTTGTTGATTGTAAAGTCGACCAGCAGAGTCAAACGCATGCTAATTATAGATGAGTTGTCGCGCGGAGAGAGCATCTACAAGCACGAACCGTAAGCTCGTGGGCAGCAACCATGCCGAATGAACCATATGATAGGTATCCTGGCCTGTATGGTTATGAGGATGAGATCATCGCAAGGGTAGCCACCACACACCATTCAAGGGAAAAGAAAGGTGGCTGCAGAATACCGGCGGGGAACACGATCTATTCCAGTATATACGAGTCTCAGAATGTATTTAGTTGCTCAAGATCCACGCACCTCATTGCCTGTAGGGTTATAGTACGCATTCACGGTCGCTGGTGTCATTTCCCACTCGTCAAGATTTCTCGACTTTCCTAGTTTTTGCCACATCTTGTAGACATCGGAAGCTCTGGGATACAACATCAGACAGATTTTTTTTCCTGATCAATAGGACTGACGCAGCACTCAGCACGTTCTCAAAAAATGTATCCACGTGAACCTTGACCAGTGTATAATAGCTCACTAGAGAGCGAGCATCACGGGTATCCGGAGACAGCGGGAAGCCAACCTTCTTTCGGATTGCCTCTGCCTTCTCACGGGCTTTCTGAGCCGATTGCTCGTCCATCCACTCGACCAGTTCCAGAGACTCTTCGAATGCTTCGACAATGTCTGTAAAAATATAGGAGCGATAGGGTGACAAGATAGAACCTGTTGCTCACTCGATATGATCCGGGTAGCCCATTCTTTCGAGTCGCTGGGGAATGTTGCATTGACAAAATACCTGCCTGTGGCGAAGCCCATAGCAGCTTCTACTTTACGCATGCAGAACTCGGATCGCTCTCCGATAGCTCCAGGTCTGAGTCCATTGAGCACTTCCTGCAATTGCCGTACTGCCTTCCATGCCTCTGTTGTCGTTCCCAAGTTAGGAGCATATTCCAGAGCGGCGCGGACGACAAGATACGCCTCAATGACGTCAGAGGATGTATGTGCCAGAATTCGCGACAAAGAGCTTGGATACGGCTTATAAGTAATGATGACACGGCTGGGGAAAAACCGCGGGGTAAATGTAGCGAAGTAATCGGGAAAATTGATCTGAGGAAGCGCAGATTTGAGCGTATTGATGCTAGTGGGGTTGTACGTGCCGAAGGGGTCTTGCTCTAGCCTATCTAGGTCCAGAGTGGCGTCTGCGATCTCGGATTCGAATTTAACAACTTCCCGGGCCAGTTCATGCGCCCTGAGGAACGGATCTTCGGCCGGCTTACGCGTATCACCATCCTCGTCATCATTCTCGCCGTCCCAGGGTGGCCATGGCCAAGGAGGCCAAACACGTTCCTCGTCTTCCAGCTGATCTGTTTGAAGAATACCGCGCAAGCGTTCACTTGGGAGGTTGGTCATGTGCATGACTTCATCATCGCGTAGGGTAACCAAAAGACGCTCAATGACGTCTTGATAAACGCTAAGCACGCCCTGTTCTTTGTAGTATTCCTAGTGGATACCGAGTAAGCAGACAAGGTAAATGAAATTCCATTGGAGCAATACCTTTGACGGCAGTCCCAGGGTAGGTTGAGTAAACCAAAGTGTCATGGCGTTGGGATCAACGCCAGCGTCGCCGTCCACGAAAAACTCAAATAAGGCATCAACACCTGCAGGACAGATTACAAGAAGTACTACACTCGTCTGAAAAAAGCTTACCTCTGGAATGCATGTAACCAAGGGTGTTAGATAGCCCTTGCCTAGGATTCAGGGTATTGCCATTTTCGCGGTATATCCTCCTAATGTTGTTCACGAATTGTTGCAGCGGAGCTTGACCTAGGTAGTCAAGCTTTGCCTCGTCCATACAAGAGGCATAGAGGATGCGAAGTTTGGTAAGCAATTGGTCGTCCCATGAATTATCGTAGACGACAGTGTCAGACTCGAGGAAGTCCTGAATAACTTGCCAATTCCGCTGGGCGAGAATGGAGAAGGAGTTGACAGCACCCTTATCCCCGGGAATTGGATGTGATGCCATCCAACCACCATCTGAGTGTCAATTTAGCATGGAAGGCCCGATAGGATGTGGCCGACTCACTAGCAAATTCGTAAAAATCTTCACATGGATCACGAGAGGTATCCAGGGAAGCCAAGATTGATGCGGAGAGAATGATGCACTCCTTGGTGAGACAGACTTCCTGTTATTTTTCACGAGTCAAGGTTGATGGCGAGGCCTAGGACAATAACGCGCACCTTTGGTGGCCCAGGTTGGGGTATCTCTGGAGGCCCAGTCGGTTCAGGGGCGACGATGATGGTGTGTGTGACGTGGTCAGTGGTTGTGAAGGTAGCAATAGAGGTATGGACTGCGGTGGTGGTAGATATCTTAGTGGTGGTTTCTATAGCGGTTGTGACATCAAATATGGTAGAAAATGCAGTAGAGACCGCGGTGGTGGTGGTCGCGGAAATGAAGGTGATGGGGGCGGTGGTAATATGTGTGACTGTTTGAGTTTCTGTCTCTGTTTGCGTACCATTACCATGATCGCCACCGCCTCCGTTTTTGAGGTTGAGTTTGTGTTGCGCACCAGCGAATAGACCGATGAAAACAGAGCTTATGAGCAAGAGTATGAGGACCTCGACAAGGAGGACCTTTGCGAGGCCAGTGAGGGGTTCGTGCACGACCTCTGTCAGGCGGCCGGCAAGAGGGCGGGGAGGGGAGGGCGGATCTGGGGTGTTCTGGTCTCCATCGTGGCCACCGTTGTGTAAGAGTGGGGCTGCCTCTTCAAGGGAGTGAATAGGTTGGGAAGGAGGGGGAGAAGCAAGGCATACCGGGATCCCTTGAATTCGGTGACCTTGAGTTTGGTGACCTTGGCTGGCGGTCCGTCATGGTGACGGTGAAAGATGGTCCTGCGAGACAGCCAGCACGGAGCTTAAATAGTCCCAGACGCGTGCTCGCCGTACGCCCTCCACGCGGTGTGCGGGAACCGACCAGCCTCAGGGGCCAAAATAGTCGCAAACAATCACGGTGCTCACGTGCACCTATCTACTTACTACTTAGTAACTTATGGTCTACCTGCCACCACCCCATCTCGCCTCCGCTTCACGCCTCTCCTACGGTGACGCCTACAGTAACATCCTCGCCGCGCATCGTCGCTCCCCCCTCACCTCCGCCTCCTCAGTCATCCTTCTCGTCTCCCCAGATGTCGACGCGTTATGCGCCTCCAAGATGCTTGCAGAACTCCTTAAGCAAGACGATGTGATGCACAGGATTATCCCAGTCTCTGGCGTCGCAGAGTTGGAATCTATGAAAGACGAGCTCACAACGTATAACGAGGTATGCATGACTTCCCCATTCGCTTCTTCCCTTTAACACATAGAAGCTCCACACTCTCATCCTGCTCAACATGGGCGCCATTCTTGACCTCCCTTCCCCAGCTTGGTTTGGGGAATTCAGTGCGCATTTGACGGTGCATGTGATCGACTCCACTAGACCTCACAATCTGGCAACGCTGTTCGGTGGTGGCGACATCGGTGACCGCATTGTCATCTGGGACGATGGTGAGGTTGACACCATGGACGCACAAAGAAAGGCTTGGGAAGCTCTAGAGGTCTGTTCCTATGCATCACAGAAGCCACTCGCGAACTGACAGACTCTTCCAGTACGAGCCAGAACCAGACTCAGAAGAGGATGATTCAGACTCGGAGTCGCAGGATGAATCGCAATTCGATCCAACGTTGAACGAGGACTCGATTGGAGGCAGCCAACCACGCAAACGCAAATCACAATCTCTCGATCAATATGGTGGGAAAAGGCCGAAGCTAGACAATGTCCTCGCGCTCCTCCATGTCGTCCGTTTGCACTGACACCCTCTCCAGGAACCAACACGAATGTCACGGGAACAGCGTGCGGCATATCAAGCAGCAGTAGAAAAATACTACGCAAGTGGTTCTTGGTACAGTCAGAGTGCCTCGGCAACAATCTACATCCTTGCCACTGTCCTTGAGCGTGCAGATTGTGATCTTCTGTGGTATGTGATACTCGATGGTGTTCTATTTTCTTCTGCTTACCCCCCCAGGCTCGCAATTCTTGGGCTCACCTACCAGTATACAACTTCTCGCATATCTCGCGAATTTTACGAAAAATATCACTCCATCTACTACGACGAAGTATCACGCCTCAACCCACTTCCAGCGGGGGTCACCAGTAACATCGATACGATCACTGCACTTAGTCCTGATGACTCGTCGATACGATCTACCGAGGAACTGAGATTCACTCTCCTCCGTCACTGGACATTATACGATGCTATGTTTCACTCCAGCTACGTAGCAGGAAAACTCGGGACCTGGAAGGAACGAGGCCGGAAGAGGCTTACAGGCCTACTCGCTAAAATGGGGTGATTATGACCTTCAGACAACGGTTTCAGTGAACTTCAGCAATTAACCTCATCTGAGACAGGTTTTCAATACCGCAGACTCAACAGCTGTACGCCCATATGGATCTTGATCTCAAACATCAGTTAAGGTCCAAGCTTGATGCCATCGCCCCGGAGTACGGTCTGGTAGAGCTCACCTACCCATCCTTCATTCGATGTTTTGGGTATCGTGCCCCTCCCCTAAGTGCCGCTGATGCCATTGAAGCCGTCGGCGCACTCTTAGACGTGGCCGGTGGTGTCAGGATGGAACTCGAGGTTGAAGGTGCCCGTCATGGTGGGGAATGGTTTGGCAGTGGACGCGTATGGGAGGGTAGTAAACGTATCATTGAAGTACATGAAAGCAGAGAACGTGGTGAAGGTGTTGACACAAATGGAGATGAAGATGGAGGAGAGGACCCAGACAACGCAGAGGAACGCACAGAGGTTGCCTGGTGGGTTAAGAACTTCTGGGCAGCCTATGACGCCCTCACTGAGTAAGTCGTTCTCTGTTGGTTTGCAACTATATTCCTGATCAGTCCAGCATTGTGTCTCTTCGAGATGCACTTGCATTGTCGATGTCACTTCACCGGGCCATCATACGACAAGGAACCACAATAATCGACAAGCAAGACATCCGGACAATGCGTTCCCATCGTGTTGTCGTTCTCTCTCAAGGACCTGATCTTGCACTGTTTGCCCACCCCGGCGTACTTTCGCGTCTGGCCCTCTGGTTAATTGATGCATTAAGAGACAAGTTACCAGGCACGAAACTCGCTCGAGGGAAAAAGAGCCTGCCATTCGTCCTGGCGTGCCTGAACGAGAGGACAGAAACATACATTGTGGTAGGGGCTATGGGTTCGCTGGATATAGGAGATATCACAAAGAAGTAAGCTTTCAAATTTTTATCTAGCTCCTTACGGTTTCAGCGAATTGAAATCTATGCATAGTGAGTTTGGTCTGGCCTTTATCAACGCCAAAGAACGATGCAACGCCCGGGCTTCACACAACTCGTTCAATACGAGTATCCTTGAAATTGATCAAGATGATTTAAGGGTGTTTCTAGATGCCCTGTGCGAAGTGGGCCAGGGATATTAATGTACGATCCGTGTTGTGGTACTTCATTCAACATTATGCGCGCATGACGAGACGTATACTCATTCTCCAGAGTTCCACCAGAAACCAAATCCATGCCTGCTACAAATGTAGTGCAGAAGATGATCAAATTAACAAAACAACGCACCCTCCTTCAGAATGTCTGGAGAAATAATCGTAGTCGATGTTAACTGGGGGTACAATCACCATCGGCAAATTCCTTGAGATACATAGAATGATCTTACTTGCCATAGCCAAGACAAGCTGCTCGTGATCATGTAGCAACAAGTAGGCTCTGAACATATTGAACTTACCGCCCTTTCGTCAATAGACAAGTTCCTTGGCACAGCTGGTTTGTGTAATATCACCCCACTTTGCTGGTTCAAACTGTAAACTTGTTCCGGTGCCCGGAAGGATACGTTGTACTGCCCCGTGTCCGTGAAGATCTGAGATCGAAGATGGTTATTCGCACCAACCGAAGGAATTCTCGGCCTGCATCTTACCTCTCTCCCAAATCCCCTAAATGCTCTGTTAATACTAGCGATGCCTTCTCCTTGCGCGTCCCGTAAGACGAAATGCCACGCCCATAAGCCCTCGTCCACACGTGCAAATTGATTGAAATGGGTTTCGTGCGTACTGGGCTGGGGTTGCGGGTTTGGACCGGGGGCAGTAAGCACTCGGTGGGAGGTAGACCTAAACAAATCTATAAAAAAAAAAGGAGTGGCATGAAAATCGGATCACAATTCATCCGTATCCGATTACCGAAAAACGCAATCCCGAGGAATTGATCCATGTAGCGTCCCAAGATGACAGACATGTACATGGCGTCGCCAACCGCAGCCAGCAACAAGATCGGTCGGCCAAAAACAAAGTTGGCACCATCCAAAATTACAGAGGCGGCGAATCAAGACGAGCTAGGAATGTGAGACTGGTAGAAACCCGGAATGGGGAGAACGTACCAGTAGTCCCATGTGCGGAATATGGTCATGACAGACAAGGACGCCAGGACATTGAACGGTTTTGTTTCAGAATGCCGAGCGCGAGATACATACAACAAGCCAAGAAACCGGATGGTAGCGTTGGTGATATGGGAAGGTGATACGATCACCATACATCTACCGACCATAGCGGTGTTTTGTCGGTACGAGTGAGTACGGAAGCAATGCATCCAAATTGAGAGTTCCGTTCATTGAGTGGCCAGAAGCAAAATAATACCTGAATCAGAATCCGTGAGTCAGCGGGAATGTGGGGTTCACAGCAGGACGGGGAGGAGCCATAATATAGGTAAAGCGGCACAGTCCCATCCCGGTTATTATGACAGGATAGAGTTGGGGCAGCGAGGAAATAAGGGCGGACAAACAGGGATCGTGGAATGGACAGAAACAACATCGGGAATATGGTCCACGACATTAATTAATGATCATGGCAAGTGTGAATGGGGAAAGGAGGATTTATCATATGCGTAAGATTGAAGTCATACCACGCTTGCGTTGAATAGAGTCCATGATGAGCGTAGGAATCGTGGGGATAGGAGGGGATTTACGCATGATCGAAAGCCGCCGAAAAGGAAGAGCGTAGAATTGCATCGCGGTTTAGCGAGGAAAGGATCCCCCAGCATAAAGTCAGACGAAAAAGAGGTGTATTGCCATTATCCAGACGGAGGGACAACCGTTACGATTTTGACATGATGGGCCAGCGGGGTAGTTGGGTCAGATGAGGAATCATTGAATACAATTACCCGGTCAGTGAATTATTCGGAGAGCGATGGCAAGAAGCAACCAGGGGCGCACATACCGCAGGAATAAATTGTACCTCCTCTTCCAGAGATGCCACTGCTGTTGCACCTCCGCGAAAGTGTCGAGAACTGGCCGCCCTTCCGGGTCACAAGCGAGGTGATCCACAGGACGCTGCACGAACATGCGAGAGGTTATCCAAGAAAACGGGCGACGAATCTGGAAGTGTCGGGATGTTTTTACACCAATGCCATAGTGCTGAGTCACGGACACGCACTCAGAGGATGGGTGAGCCCTCGAGGTCCATGACTAGTGCTCGGAATGGTCTATGCGTCCTGAACACCTGCCTTGCGAACATCGAAAAGAAACCCCGCGGTTCTTCAACAATATATCCGAGTGACTCTCCATCCGGGTTAGCTAAGCATAGGAATTTTTCAAACAGAAAACTTCGCAGCCAAAAGTCTGGACACACTTATAGCATATCGGTTTGACTGCTCGAATCCCATGAAAATATTGAGCATTTCAAGCTGTCTAGTTAGAAGTGAGATTGAGTAAGAACCCAAACTCAGACTTGGTAACCTTGTGATCACGAGCTCGTCGTTATTCGCTAGCAAACGCTTCAAGACCACCTCGGAATTGGCGGTGGGGCGTATGCCTTGCTTCCAGCCTTCTGAGTGATCTGCAATGGGTTTCTCTTCATAGTCTGATGAGGTCCGCAGACGGTCTTCCGATGAGGGGTCTGATTGGGACCTGCGCAGCATGTTGCCACGGTGATTTCTTCCAAAGCCAGGGTTACGTTGCGGAAAACGGGGGAGAGCGTAAAATCGACATTGTTGTGCCAAAGGTGCACAGAAAGACAGGCGCCCTGGGCAACCCATAGCCATCAACTCCGCCCGGCCACGCAGACTATACTTATACTCGTGTGGCTATGCCGTATTTTATACAACTCCAAGTCGAACTTCGGACCGGACACTAGCCTCTCCTCCTCCTCCGCGCTACTGGATTGATGATGCATCTACGGCCAATCGCTATTCGCATTCCAAGAAATACACGATCTACCGCTACGGCACCTAAAATTCAGGTGGGTCCAATCGGTTGTAGCCGGTACGCGGAAAACCTACTGTAGACATTAGCCCCCTCCGAGGCAGATTCTGACGCTTACTGGTAGATCCCTCCTTGCTTTGCCTCACGACAGCGTTGGGTGGAGCCTAGCGAATATGTTTCCTTCCGTTCGAATACCTCCACTCCCCAACCTCAATCCAAGCCCCTTCTTACGTTGCGTTCATCGCCGCCTCAGCTCAACGAACATGGTTCTTTTCGTCCGCACTCCAGAACCGAGCCGCGCTTGTCTAAATCAAACGACAAAGAATGCGGTTCCCTCCATGCCGACCGTGCCTTTGTTGTAACAAGCAGACGTAGCACAGCTGAGATCAGCCGCCGGCCTAAAGATCAAAGAGAAAGAGAAAGCGGTAGAACATTCCAGCCCAAGCAGGTGCAAGGGGATCTTTATATCCCGTCAGCTGTTGCGGTTGGTCAGTTAGCCAAACTATTAAACGTTCGCTTGCGTATGTCAATCTATTGCCCTCGTACACAGTGATCTGATTCTGTTTTTGTTCAAAGGTACACTTCAACGCAAAATGGACCAAGCAGGTATGCACGGAGAGTCTTCCTATGATTATGGTCGGCAAGCATCCTTCTCTCATCATCCAGGGGACTGAACTACCCTATAGTTTTGACCTGCGATTACGCTGCTCTACTCGTACAAGAATTCGGTCGTAGCCCGATAATTGATGATGACGCCGCTTTCGACCTATACCCTTCGTAAGCATACTTCTCACCGATCTCAATACTCTGAACTTTTATCATCTTAGAGTGATTCATTGACTCCAACATTCTTTAACAGACCGCCCTCAGAAAACTCCCACCTTCTACCAACCCGTCCTCCTGTTGTCGCCATAATGGGGCATGTTGATCACGGAAAAACCACTCTTCTCGATAACCTCCGTTCTTCCTCTGTTGCTGCTTCTGAAGCAGGCGGGATCACGCAGCACATCGGTGCTTTCTGTGTTCCGTTAAGCATGAATGGTGACCCCTCACCGACACCAAATGGAGATGAGCGTCTAATCACGTTCCTGGATACCCCGGGGCATGCCGCCTTCTCAGCCATGCGTGCGCGTGGAGTTTCGGCTACTGACATCGTTGTCTTAGTTATTGCTGCCGACGATGGTGTTATGCCTCAAACGCTCGAAGTCATTGAGCTGTTTAACCGCGAAAAGAACAGAAGTAACATCGGAATGGTTGTTGCCATTAACAAGGTTGACAAACCCGAAGCTGACGTCGTAAGTCTTCCCTTGTGCATGCGTTGCATCCTATCCGATATATCCACTTCGATACTCATACTTTTATACTTTTTATGTGGTTTTCAGGAGAAGACTAAACTTGCTTTGCTTTCTGCCGGCGTTCCCCTAGAAGAGGGCGGAGGAGATGTCCCCTGCGTTACTGTCTCTGGACTCACCGGATCTGGACTGTCTGACCTTGTTGAAACTATTGCTCTAGTCGCTGATGTAATGGACCTTCGTGCAGAACGGGATTGCACGTCCGTGGGGTATGTCCTTGAGTCCAGGATACTCAAAGGGTTCGGGTGAGTATGCACGTTCACTTTCTGGCGCGATTTTGGTAATGATTGACCCTGTACACGCATAGTCCTGTTGCAACCGTCCTCATGACTCGTGGCACGCTCCGTCCAGGGATGCCCCTTTTGGCGGGGACTTCCTCGTGTTCTACACGCCGCCTCCTTTCCCATTCATTGCAATCCGTCACCTCTGCCACACCCGGCATGCCTGTCCTTGTCACAGGTTGGAGGTCGCTTCCTGCCATTGGTGAAGAGGTCCTATCAGGCAGTGAAGCCGACATAAAGAAAGCGTGTGCCAATCGGGAGCGAAGACGAGGTCGAGAGTGTGCTCTAGGCGATGTCGAGGCAATAAACTCTGCGAGACAGGCGGACAAAAAGAGGGAGGAGAGGGAAAAATTGAACACACACAAGACGTCAAGGGGTAATCGTGCGCTAACCCCAGTGGCTGAAGACAGTTCTGTTTTGCGTGAGGCAAAGAAGAAGTATCTTCGAATAGTTGTCAAAGGGGACGTCAGTGGCAGCGTCGAGGCTTTAGTTGGTGCATTGAAGGATATCGGGAATCAGTCAGCAGGCGTCAAGGTTGTTTCCGCTGGTGTTGGGGATGTTTCTGACTCAGATATCATGATGGCCAAGGCAGCAGACGGTACGTCCATATGCAAAGTAGTTTTCGTGTATACTCGTTAATTTCCATCTCAGCTGTGATAGTCGCATTTTCTGTCGCTGTGCCGCGGGCTGTCCGGGCTTCCGCCTCCCAGAACCATGTCCCGATTCATACATCCAACATCATATACCGCGTCATTGACGACGTCCGAGATCGTGTCATATCCCTCCTACCATGCACCTACGACATCAAAGTCATCGGCGAGGCGAAAGTGCTCCAGCTCTTCGAGGTACAAATCAAGGGAAGTTACAAGAAGGTTGCTGGCTGCAGGGTCACCCATGGAATTGTACAACGATCAAGCTCGGTGAGGGTGCTTAGAGCAGAGGAAATTATATATGAAGGTAAGCGTTGTCATACTAACGCGACAGATGTGTTGAGTTGGGACGTGTTGCCAGGTTCCGTGGAGGCACTGCGCCAGCTGAAGAAGGAAGTGAGTGAGGCCAGGAAAGGTTCAGAATGCGGCGTCAACCTACAGGACTTTGATAATCTCCGAGAGGGTGACGTTATCCAAACGTTTCAGAAAATAGAGATGCCAGGCGAGCTGTAATGTTCGACGAATGCTCCAACCCCCCATCCTGATGCATATAGAGATTCAACTATTATATCATGCTCTCTGGAGATGTATGCAAACTAGCTCAGTATTCATGGCAATCTCTTCAGGTCTCTCGGTTCCTATTCTGCTCGTCAAGTATAATTTCCTTGCCACCGATGGTACCGGTTCTCCCGCCAACTCCAAACGTTAAGTTGATATTTCCGAGATGATGGGCTGGTTTCTCCAGGACGGTCCAGCTTCGGGTATCCGACTTCTTCAACACGACCTCTACCTTGGTCCCAAAGAACTTGTACGCCGACCCTTCCGGTTCGACTGGACCAAACAATTGAATAGTCCGCTTGAACCGTTTCTGGGCAGGGAGATATAAATCAAAATGGATCTGCATGCTCTGATGAGTAAAGTGATAGAACCGGCCGCATTGCGACGCCAACCTGTGTCTCTTCAATAATTACTTTGCTTTTGTCCTTGTCGGCCTGCCTGGCAAATACGGACACGTGAACCTCGTTCGGTGTCTGGTAATGATCTACGCGGCACTCGGTGAACTGCGCAACCTGATGATGTGGAGTATATTAAAAAAATCAGCCAGTGGTCGACGTAATCAAGGTGGTGTATCGCACCAGCTCTTCAGATGCAGTCTGCTTCGGAACAAAAATATGGCGGCCTTTCTTGCATCCTTCGATCTTGAGGAATTCTTCAAATTCCAAGACCCGCCGCTTACAGCATAGGTAACCCTGAACATTGCATGACAATCGTCAGAAATACAAACAGATGTATATTGCGGATGGTACTCGAGCAACGTAATTTACGGGGATACATACCTTGCTTCCCTCGCGGAAGATGGGCTGCAGTGTGAATTAATCCGGTCAATGGACGAGAAGTTATTAGCGAGCACGACGAGGAATCTGGAACGTACTGGCGCTGGGTGGTAAGTGCATACAGTACCTTCACCGTTTCCGATGCGGTTTTCTGCATCAGTCACGAAAACTACTTGACACATTTTACGTGTGCATTTGGTGCCAGGTGTGACGGCTACACTTAGATCCTCCTCCTCTTCCGGTAGAGAGGCGGGTACAGAGTCGGTAAGGAGTGCGGTTGCCAAAGGTGCGGATGCCGGGAATTGATGTGTTCGTACGGTAGAATAGATCTCTTTCCCTTCTTTCGATCCCGTCATGGTGAGAATCTCTGTGGTTGCAGACTTCGGCTCCCGAGGAACAACGTGCGGTACTGCCTCCATATGCGTGCCAACCTCGCACCCCTTGCCCGTGCGATCGATGACCGTCAGTAGTGAGCGTACTCCGCCGGCAAGAAGGTATGCATACAGGTATGGCCATGAATTCATCGAAATCAAGAACTGGCTTGTTGGTGCTCGAGCAGCATGACCATGATTTTAGCCCCTCATGGAAAATCTAATCATGTTCGAGTTTGGAGCGACCGATCTAATAAAACTTTGAACTCACTGGCGCTCCAGGGTGGTAACGACAGCTAGTTTCCGTGCTCTCCGCAAGTGAAAACTCCTGACCGCACCCTTTGCGCCCACAACGCGGCATATTGATGAAATGATGACAGGAATAACAAGATATTCAAATGTTGCCCCGCAATTCAACTTGGTCGATATCTCGGAGGTGGCCAGCTTAAAAAGTAAATAGCCAGCTTATGTAATGTCTGGAATGTTCGTGAAATTGCAAGGTCGACCCGCATAATCCTGTCACGGGGGTGACTCGGAGCTCTTCTCATCCCAACAGAGGCTGGAGGGACTTAAAATGCGGCGTCAATCAGCGTGTAGGAAATATGCGGTAAACGCCCCAAGACTCAAGGTATGTATTCATGTAGAATGTGTACGTAGGTCTTGGTAAGGTATATGCTGATAATCAAAGATACATAGTTCGGATCATGAAGTGATCTGGAGCGCCGGCGTAACTCTGGTGGTGGACTGGGTGATTTCTGATACTTATTGACAGTAAGTCACGATCGTTGCCTATGGTAAACCAAGGTATGTCAGTGATTCCGTTATGGTGTTTTCACGTGATGTATGCTGGATTCATTCCGCATTCGCGCTTGAGTTTGTCGCGTTGACGGACATCATCATCACTGTCTACCTTGCTTGGTATTCCTTTGATGGCAAGTTCTCTGTGAAGCGATGCGTCGTGCGGCTGTCGATGCTCTCCCATTCGTGCTCAGTGATTGACGCGCGTAGGGCCTCGCATCTCCTGGATCGATTGATTCTCTATTGTGTTCAACGTGGTGTATTGACGACGTGAGTTACCTTGCAATGCATCGACCGTGACGACAACGCCACAATTTTGACACCCCGCAGGTCGGTAGCGAATCCTCAATCTTGATGAAACACTGGCCATGCAACACGTTTGGCTTGTTGAGTCGATCTCAGCTCTTCAAAACGATGTTAGCCAACAAATAGGTCACATGTCACAAGACAGCACGGACTGCCCTGAAGCAGTATCTATAGAAATGTAATCGTGTGGCAAGAGTGTGGCTGAAAAACTCGTTGCTAGTCAGCATGTATCATATCGACGACAGATAAAGGATCTCCTGCAGGGGTATTGCGGACATGTTCCAAGGGGAAGGAGATACTCTCGCATTCGAGATTAAATTGAAGAATCCCAGACTCAGGGGTGAAGTGCAGGTGGATCACAAACGTTTCAGCACCACGAAGCAAGTAGTCTACTTGGGAGACAGCGTGGGTCAAGGTTACAGTAAAGTGGAGTAAACACACGTGCTCAAGTTCACTTGTGGTGCCAACGCCATTAAACGTCATATAGTATATATTCGTCTGCGCTGCTCAAAAACTTTAGTCCCGTTTCCTCGATGGTCAGGGCCTCGCGAATTTGATGGGTTTCGGACTGCAACGCGAACACCCCACGACCACTTTGCAAGCAATTGAGCGTGCACGCACCGATATCCCGCCTTCCATTACGTGCTCTTCCATGCTCTTCCATGAGTTATCTGCATGTGGCTGTACAGCTCCTTGTGGCGTCACGGGCGTTTGCCGATGACTGAAACTTTGGTCAATGATCGCCGTCGGGAGCAATACGACATCAACAATGCAGCTCGTGCAAGTTGAGAAGAGTGAAAACGGATCAGAGGGGTGTTATCACGAGAATCATGATGGCTCAAGGTTCAAGTTGGATCATGGAACTAGTGAAGAGCCAAGGTCCGAGTAATTAGGCTCGGATCACTGTGGACTTGTTCAGGTGGATGGCAGTAGTTTCGATCAGAGGTTAACCCTGCTCCGATACAAAATGATAATACAGCGGCAATGGGCGTATGCACCTAACAGAGCAGCAGGGTATTTTCCGTCCCTTTCCTTCTGTGCACCACTGAAACCTGCAGGCCCGAGTTCACAAGCGAGTTAATTTACCGGAACTAACCGGAAATACCACCTAGACGAATATGTCGATCAAGAGGATTCCACACCAAACCTAAGAATCCCATTATCTGAATCCACCCTTTAATCCAAACCTGAACAGAATGACTCCCACACCAGAAAACCCGCACCCCATGGACCGACACGACCAAGCGTCCGAAGAGCGGAGGAGATCCGCCGATGAATGTTGGATCGTAACTCGACATGTTCAGGTAAACCTGGGGGTTGCCCACGGAAGAACCATGTTATTCCATCTGCCTGAACCTTTCGCCTCAAAACAGAAAATAATGATTGTCGACCGCTTGGGTGGGATACGAGTGTCTTTTGAAGGGTAACGGCTCGACGAGCCACGTCCCACGGCTTACAAAGGCTCTCATATGTTAAACCTGCGATCACGCCGCCGCAGACTAGTGTGAAAGCATGAGTAAATTGTGGTAGACGAGAATGGTGGGATGCCTCGTTCCTTGACAATCCTCGAAGAGCGTGATATGTTGTGAGTTTGACTTTGTTTGCTACCTTGCGAGTGATCTCGAAGACCGTGAAGAAAGCAGCAAAACCTACAAAGGGATAGATAAGACGTATTGGCCAGGTCGTTTGAGGTAACCTACCACAGACCTCCTTCCCGTAACCCCAACCCCAGCCAGCCCATCCACGTCCAGCCATTTCACCGACATCTTTCATCCAGAGCCTGACTTGTATAATGTCTTTGATTCGATTGGATCTAGTTGTGAGGTATTTCTGCTGCGTTCCACAGAAAACTTCCTTCCACGCATGGGACCATCCCTTCCCAGTTCCGCCCTCGATGACAAGTCTCACGTTTTCCACGGGTGCAGCGACCAAGGCTTGCATGCCACCTGCGGCAGCGCCCGACAACGCAACCGTGAACATCGAGTGAACTCCGAGGCGAGATTGCAGATAACTGGAGCACTCGGTGTACGTAGTCCAAAGTACCGTACCCAGGACTGCATTGGCAAGCATCGGGGGAACGAAATGCTTAGGTATTACCACGAACTACAACGATATAAGCCTCGGGCCGGGCACTCGAGATGAGGATGGACACTACACCTTGATTCTTGATGAGTGAAAAAATGTACTGAGGGCTGAGGGCAGTGCCGTGCCTGTTAGCATGTCCCCGGAGTGAGTGCCAACCGCTCACTGCGTTTGAGGGAGGTTAGCAGGGGGAATCTTCGTGGTGTTTGACTTACCTTTGGATGGCCTAAACAACCTCATCGGACGGGAGAAATATAAAGTAATAGCCCGCGTAGTCGTCCGAGCTAATGCTGTATAGAGGGGGCTACCCTGCTGATCCTGACTCGTAGGTGAAGCAACAACACCATCCTGAAATACCATGAGATCTATCATTGATGGTCCACGTCAATTGACTGGCTTTCGGGTAAAGTGTTGGAGAACGAGTAGTATGGTATCGTAGTGCAGTCTGCAACTTGCGATGGGTTGGTGGGAAGACGCTTGATGTCGTGAGAATCTTAGTCTGGAACTTAGGCTTGCCGAACGACGACCTACCATGAAGTTTTTTCGAGGTATCGCTACTAAACAATTCACCCCACCAACGCTCTCCACAGGAACTGTCAGGAAACTTACCTCCGTCAGAACTGCCAACAAGCCGCTGCCAAAGGGCTTTACATTTATCCCAAGGTTCTTTGACGATCGCGAGCAGCGATTACTATTGACAACGGCACTGAGTCAACTCGATAGCACTGAGAACATACGGGTCCGCAGACAGCAGAGTGAATTTCGTGATAGGAATCCAGTCTCGGACAGCACTCCCGTCGAACGCGTGTTCTTGCCAGATGATCACTACACATTCCACAAGGTACGTACGTACATACTGAAACTTCTTTGGTTGTTCACTTATGCATAGGGTCATTACGACAATGTCATTCGGAATTATCGTGAAATGCATCTCTCTTCCTGGCCGGAGTCTGAGGTTCACGGCCTGTCTTCAGTATTAGACCGGTTGCGTGCTCTCTACCCTTCTAAAAACACGCAGACTCATTTGTTGCACCTGGCTTCGGATGGGGAAATTCTTCCTCATATCGACAATGTTTCCGCGAGTGGGGGATGGATATTGGGCGTGAGCCTGGGGGCTGCAAGGATATTAAGGATGGAATCTCCAAGCGCTACAGGGAGCTTTGACATAGTGCTCCCGTCTGGTAGCGTTTACCTACAGAGGTAACATGTACGCACCCATATCGAATCCCTGCGCTGAGAGTACTGCAGAGACCACGTCCGGTATCATTGGATGCATACAATTCTGCCGTCAACAGGCAGGGGGCAAGCCAAGTGTGGGCAACGTGTCAGTATAATGATCAGGGTACGTATGTAACTTCTGATAGCTTGCCTTCCCTCAATCCCAGTTAGGATCGCAAAAACACGTGAACACAAGTCACACTGGTATGCTGAGTAACTGTAGATGCAATACTGTATAGCCAGTGAAGCCGAACTTTGCGGAATGGTGTCCACCATCTCCCAGCCCTGGTTTGTTGAAACGTGCTCGGAGATAACGAGTAGCGTTGTAACTCGACCTCTTGCTGCAATACAATTTGAAGCGCGTACGCAATCCCGAACCTCGGCCCGAGGTGAAACCAGTCTACAGGATCGCATCGGACGTGAAACAAGGACCTTTTTTTTTAGTTCCGTCTGCTCAATGACGTTCGATCTACTTGTTCACATGCATAAGAGCGCGGACATGATGTGAAGAGCCTGAGATTCACCAAGGGCACAAACGGGGTACTTCTGACTCTTTAGTCATGCAGACGGATGTTATTGCGACCCCAATGTTAATGACGTTGCAGCCTTCGACCTCCGCGATACCAGCCCTCGAGAACGAGGGGAATAGTGCACTCACTGGCGGGCGCCGCGATCAGACAAACGCCTTTACCAAGTGTTGCCCGCGATCTAGAAGACCAAGAGTATTGGCCCCGAGCTCACACTCAACCGTCGGCCTAGAACTTGACGTCAAATTCTCGCTTGACTCGTTCCTTGCCCCAATTTTGTCTTGTCGACCAGGGAGGGATCGGCAAGCGACTGCCTATACCTGCCGGTCTATGGGCAGAGCAGCAAACGTGCAGTCCGGATTTATTTACCGATTCCCAGAACCCTGGTAACTGATACCATGCGGTTCGGAGACACGCCATAACAAAATTACTCGTTTGATACAGTATTCTGGAGTCCAAGCCTGTTGAACTGAAGCCGAAACACGACATGATGTGCAACAGGAAGATTCCACGGCTACAAGCGAATAAATATCCATATGGCTGATGGGTAGCAGATTGACACAGTGTGGGGGAATGTGAAGTCCATGCAATGGCTCTAGCGAATCTAATGAGATCTACAATGCAGATGAAGTGCGCGCCCGAATAACAACCCGGTTTAGTTTACTTTTGAGACGCTGGAAACGCTATTGTTGGCCTGTCAGTGAGATTCTGCGTTCGCGTGTCGCGGTGCTCAGGCTACGTACGGCAAACTGCGATGACCCTCACCCCCATCCACTGCTACAACGACGACTTGCGTTCCCTGCAGACCGTTAGGTACAGGTTACAGTACATATTTGAGAAGAACTTACATCAGCGAGACGACTAGTAGATTGTACAGTGCCGTATTTGATTTCGCCGGAGGCAGTCCAGAAGAAAACTCGTGTGCCGTTCTGAGTTCCGTGTCAATGGCATTTGGAGACGTCAAGTGGTAACTTACGGGGAACGCGTTCATAGCCAAAATAGTAGGAGATAGACGGCAGGCTGTGAACGTCGTTGGGGGCCATGATTGCGCTCCTTATAAACCTCTGGAGCAAGCGGTGAGCGAGATCTGAACTTCGATCTTGAGATATTACTTTAAGCACCCAGTGGGGAGCAGTCGGTGATAGGACCTACAGAACGGGTGTGCCTAATTTGTTGGAAGGGTGAGTTGTTTGGTGTGGAAACCCAAGAATGTCGCTTATTGGGCTTGCGAAGAACAGCTGTAACAACATATTACTATTAGCCAGCGAGCGATTGCAATAGCCGAACTCAATTAATTCACGGACAACGATTGTTGCTTAGTGCGCGTTTGAGGGGCCTGTACCGTAAAATCAAATACGACAATGTCTTAGCTGTGCCAGTGAGTTATAAAAATGTATGAATTAGTGAAACGGTCGAAGCAGAACGGCATCACGGGAGGGACGTAATAGTGCTTGAGGTCCCCAAGCACTCATGGTCACCCCGCGATGAAGCAAATGATCCTAAATGACGCGTGGCAGACAAATGCAGCTACGCACACGTTGCCATCCCTCAGCCGGACCTGATCCTCGGCCTGGGCCCCGTGAGATTTCATGTGAGCGGAGCTCTGTAACCAAATGAACGGACCTCTGCTTGTGGATCTTGAAGGCGAGGATCATGTACATACAGCAGCTTTCTGAAGAGAAACGCGAGGCGAAATCCAATCGTATATGAACGAATCAGAATAAATCGTCGCAAAGGCAGTGGGGCATGGGAAAAAAGCGGTGCCCCAGAAGCCTGATGAAGTAATTCGTCAAGTGACTGGAATGCGTCCATCGGACAGCTGGACGTTGCAACGTTCTTGAGAACTCTCATCGAGCATTGTCTATCATTGCGACGAAGAATGTCAGTCATCCTGGTGACGGGCTCATACGACCATGAAATCAGATTCTGGGAAGCTTGGAGTGGGATTTGCTCCCGCACCATCGCAAGGTCGGGGGAGTCTGGCGTGAGCACTTGTCTTTTCAATCACGTTATACAGATCGGGTCATACTTGGCTTTGTCATTAGCAAGTGAATCGTCTCGCTATCTCTCCCGAGTAATGCAGCTCTTTACATCTCGTGGAGGGTTTCGTTCACGTCCCGGCTCTTAGCAAGCGATTGTTGGCTGCAGCAATCCACAAAAAGGTTTACATATACGAAATCCCAAGCGCGTCCTCCACCCCGGTTGGTTTCTCCCCTCTTCATACCCTACATATTGAAGTATGCAAATCGGCAGCTAACTTGTCTCGATGCTCACACCATGAACGTCACCTCCGTTTCCTTCCATAGCGAAGGGAAGTGGTTAGTTACTGGTAGTGAGGATGGTACCATCAGGATATGGGACCTCAGGTACTCATCCCTTTCCGAATCTAGTTGTTCGTGGGCTCTTTTTCATCTATTGCTTTAGGAGTACGCAAGTACACCGCACTTATGACAACGGTGCCCCTGGTAACTTCATCATGGGGCTCTTGTCGGATAATGCTAACGTGCACATGCTCAGTCAATGATGTTTGCGTCCATCCTAATCAGGGAGAGCTCATCTCCTGCGATCAGGCCGGATGCATCAAACAGTGGGACTTATCTGAAAATCTCTGTTCACATGAACTGGTGCGTTAATTTCATCCCCACTTTTTCAATTTCTTAATGCACAAGCGTAAGACCCCTGCCGGCGATGTGCCTATCAGGTCAGTCAGTCTAGCTTCTGATGGATCGTGTTTGGTCGCTGGAAACAATAAGGCATGGCTCCAACGCTTGTGTCGCGTTAGCGCTCATCGTTCCGTAATCAGGGCAAATGCTACGTCTGGAAGATCAACGAAGAGAAATCCGACCTCCCAAGATACCAGGCCGTAACCAAGTTCAGCGCGCACAAAAAGTATATAACCCGTGTTCTTCTCAGTCCTGACGTTAAGTAAGTTGTGTCTGCGTCCTTTTGGTATGCAATAGGGATTTACGAGCTGCATAGGTATCTTGCCACATGTTCTGCGGACACTACGGTGAAGATATGGTCCATATCGCAGACTTATGAATTGAAGCAAGAGAAAGTACTCCAAGGGCATCAACGATGGGTGTGGGACTGTGCTTTTAGTGCGGATTCTGCATATTTGGTGACAGGTGAGAAATTGTTATCCGACTTGACCAGTCAATTCGTGATGTGGTGGACAATAGCGTCCTCGGATCACACTGCTCGACTCTGGGAGATGGCTTCCGGGGAGACTGTCCGACAGTATAATGGGCATCATAAGGGTATGTCGTATTGCACTGCTAAGTGAATTTCTTATCGAGGTACTTCATCTAGCTGCAGTTTGTTGTGCGCTTCATGATGGTGCAGGCTGATTTCATATCGAGGGACGATTTAGTGATCAGATAAATGGGTGTTTGTTCGAACATGAATGAAATCACATCTCGGCAATCGCCTTTCCAAGTTATTTGCAATGTGTAACACTCCGGTTCAGCCCGGACAGTTCTGTAACATACTATCATAGCACAAGTCCATGATCTCTTTACCGACTCCGTTGTACGGAATTGACGACTCGTCTTAATTTACAGGTGCACTAGCTCGGAAAGTACTCATTTTCAGTTTGAAACTCTACGACTATCAGAGTGAGAACAATAAATTGGTTCAGTTGGCAGCCTGAGGTGTTGTTCATCGATAGGACCCGCCTCATTGGGCATGATTACCGAGGGAAAAAGTAGATGGCACGTCAGCTTGAATGGACATACCAGGTGGTGACCTTCTTGATATACATCCTGTGGCCCATCAGGAGAAATCTAGACAAAAGACACGACTCTTAATCCATCACATCCACCTCCTCGGTCTATGTCCACCATCAATTGTTCGCGTGCCTCTAGTAAGGCAATTTCTCTCTGCACTTTGGAAAAACTGCTAGGAGAACTCAATGATACCACAAGTTCCTGATATATTCAAACGTTTGAACCCTACAAACTCCGCGTAGCATCTTTGGTTCATTTTCATGGATGATGAGTCGTCTATCTTTGGATGATGTGATCTGAAGGTTGTTGCCTTCGTTTCGATGAAAACCGCATGACGAGCTTCGTACGCTATAGCCAAAGTAACAAATACTAGTAGTTGCCTCGTGTTCAACTAGGACACTAATTCTCCTTTTGGCCGAGGAACTGACTGCCTCCCGGCCCAAATTCATCTCTCCCGGTGAGGATAGTAAACAGAATTGACAATTGGTAGATTAATTCAACTTCAATACCACAAAAACGATCTGAATGTGCCATAACACGGACCACTTTCACCATGCACAGCTCGGTGTTGCACTGACGACGGGCAGAACACCCATGGAGACCTTTGTGGTCTTCTATTTTCACCCGCGACTGGCTTCTTGGGATTTAGTCGGTTCTCCGCGGTGCGGTAGGTTACCAGTGCATGACGATATAGTTGCGATCATTTAACCCGTTCTCTCGTCTGAAACATCGTCTAAAGTTATAGTCCATCCGATTATCTCCGAATTGGCAGTCTACTGTACTACCAGACCCGACCTGCGCACATACATGCATAGAACCCAGCCCAGCTACTTCGGACTGGTAAGCCACGAGAACCTCGGCTCCAAGAGATGACAGAAACGTTGTCCTGCAGGGCATACAATCATGGCTATCACTCACATACATAACTGTCATTAGTGTGAATCCACTAGCCGGCAATCTCCTGGGCCCTGGCTCATCGTTGCATGGACACCACGCGTTGGGCAGTTCCATGCGGTGTTGTACGGTCGTGCGATGCGATGTTGTTTTCCGGTTCCGAGGGCTAAGCCAGATCTCCGTCAGGGCGCTCGAGGGTCGAAACCAGCGTTTGGGGCACGAAGTCGAACATTGGAAACCAGTGACGGTCCCTGTCCCACGGCCACTGAGCACGAGGCTGGGATACCTCGCCTCTAGTGCAAGGTAAGGTCTTCTGCTTCGTTACCGCATGTAAAGTCGCGGGGGTCTTGACGCACAGCACAAATATTCTGGAAGCATCGCGTCCCTAGGTGTTATACTCGTAATTTCCGCCCGGAGTGTTTTGCGGGTTGATGCAGGGAATGTTACTTCAGGTGTCTTTTTCTTCTCAGCAGTGGCAGTGGAGTCAGCACTCGAGCTTACTGGATGCTAGCACTGACGCGGCATCGTTTCATGCAATTCCCGCCTCCAACTTTGAGATGGTACTCATGCCGTTTGACACTACACGCCACCACAAGCCATAACTGCCGTGCGGAGGTCCGCCGGGATTGAGGGAGGTCCGCCAGGGGTCAGGCAGTGATAACGATCGGCCGGAGCATTATGTAATGTAACGTGTCTGTCATCTTCGCACTCAGCTTCTTTCCCTCTGACCCCCAGGTTCTTTTTTTCATGGCATACTCATCGGATGTCCCGCACCAGCTTCCACTGGTTTCGGAGGCGTCTTCTCTTACAGATAACGGCTTCTATGCCGTCCAACGCAATCCTGATTCTTGGGATTACTCCCTTCCCGCAGATCAAGGTCTTTATCTCGCAGAGTACGAGAAAGACGCCTGTGGAGTGGGCTTCATCTGTCATATCAAAGGCGAGCAGAGCCACAAAATCGTCTCAGATGCCCGTCAACTTCTTTGCGCCATGACCCATCGTGGTGCTACCGGGGCTGACAGCCGCGATGGCGACGGTGCCGGCGTCATGACCGGTATCCCCCACCTCTTCTTCCAGCGAGAAGCTGAAAGGGAGATCGGGTGCGTTTTACCCGAGGCGGGCGAGTATGCTGTCGGCAATGTTTTCTTCAAGGCCAGCGATCCCATCCAACTTCAGAACTTCAAAACCATCTTTTCCAACATCGCTAGTGGATTAGGTCTTCGTGTGCTTGGCTGGCGCCAAGTTCCAACAGACGGCACTATCCTAGGTCCTGCTGCCAGCAGTAAGGAGCCGGCGATTTACCAACCTTTCGTTGTTCTTCGCGATCATTACGGTGATGGCACTACATGTCACAGTGGTCCTTTCGATGCCACATTATTTGAGCGACAGCTTTACGTATTGCGCAAGCATGCCACTCATACTATGTTTGTCCTCTTTCATTCATTCAGAGTAATGAACTTCGCTCAACAACATCCCGATCTTCTTGTATATAAAGTACCCTTGCGAAGGGCTTCTACGTTTGTTCACTATCTTCCAAGAACATCGTGTACAAAGGGCAGTTTTCACCACCCCAAGTATACAACTACTATCACGACCTCAATCACGTTCTGTATCGTTCCCACTTTACTTTGGTCCATTCTCGATTCTCTACAAACACCTTCCCTTCATGGGATCGTGCCCAGCCAATGCGATGGGCTGCTCACAACGGTCAGTATATATCGCATTCGAGTGTATCAGGTAAGATCTGACACGCTACTTTAGGGGAGATCAACACTGTTCGTGGCAACAAAAATTGGATGAGGGCTCGTGAAGGCGTGCTTTCTTCAACAAACTTTGGCGATCAACTCGATCTTCTCTATCCCATCATCGAAACCGGGGGATCTGATTCCGCTGCCTTCGATAATGTACTCGAGTTACTCGTCGTGAATGGTGTCGTCACGTTGCCAGAAGCCATCATGATGCTCATCCCCGAGGCGTGGCAAGGGAACGAGCACATGGAACCTGAAAAGCGGGCATTCTATAATTGGGCTGCTTGCCTTCAAGAACCTTGGGATGGCCCTGCCCTTTTTACCTTCAGCGACGGTCGTTATTGTGGTGCTAATCTCGATCGTAATGGTTTGCGACCGTGCCGTTTTGTCGTCAGCAATGAGGACATTATGGTATGCGCCTCTGAGGTTGGTGCGGTATTTATCCCGCCGGAGAAGGTCGTGCAGAAAGGTCGTCTGAAGCCTGGTCGCATGCTTCTTGTCGATACCCTTGAAGGAAGAATTGTAGATGATAAGGAGCTCAAACGGAACACAGCTTCCAAGCGAAACTTCGCATCATGGGTCGAAGCTCACGTTCTACACGTTCCAAACATCATTAAGCGCGTAATTCGCAGCAATGTATCGATCGATCCCGTCATCGATGATGCACCGCTCAGCAGCGACCCCAAACTCCTTGCGTTTGGGTACACAGTTGAGCAGCTGAGTCTCCTTATGCTACCAATGGTCGAGAATGGAAAGGAAGCATTGGGTTCAATGGGGAATGACGCACCAATAGCAGCAATGGCGACGCAACCTCGTATCATTTATGATTATTTCCGTCAGCTATTCGCTCAGGTCACCAACCCTCCCATAGATCCAATACGAGAGAGCATCGTCATGTCACTTGAAGCATATGTCGGGCCCGAGGGCAATCTTCTGGAGATGAAGCCGGAACAGTGTCATCGCATTCTTCTTCCATCCCCATTGATGTCTCTTGAAGAGATGAATGCGATGAAAAACTTGAAGGCTGCCTATATCACCTGGCCATCGATCACAGTCGATATCACTTTCCAGAAGGAGGAAGGTATTCCCGGGTATCAGCGAGCATTACAGCGTGTCTGCAGTGAGGCTGCACAGGCCATCGAGGATGGCATCAAAGTCATTGTTTTGTCCGATCGCGCCACTGGCCCCTCTCGTGTACCTCTGTCCGCGCTGGTGGCGTGTGGTGGCGTTCATCATCACCTCGTTCTGCAGAAGAAGCGTGCCAAGGTTGCTTTGATGGTCGAGACAGCCGAGGCTCGCGAAGTGCACCACCTTTGCGTTCTCGTTGGATATGGGGCGGATGCTGTTTGCCCATGGTTGATGCTTGAGACAATACATAAAGTTGGTCGAGAAGGACTGTAAGTTGACAAAGCACAGGCTTGCGTTTCGATAGTTAACACATCTCCGCAGCGTCAAGGGTGGTGACAAGTCTGTCAAGGATTTGATTGCTAACTATCAAAACTCCGTCGACAATGGGATTCTCAAAGTTATGTCAAAAATGGGTATTTCCACTCTCCAGTCCTACAAGGGAGCCCAGATTTTCGAAGCTCTCGGCCTGCACAGGGAAGTGGTGGAACGTTGCTTCACTGGGACTGCATCCCGAGTTCAGGGTGCGACGTTTGATTTGCTGGCACTCGATGCCTTCGATCTCCATGAGCGTGGCTGGCCGTCCCGAGATACAATTTTACCGCCTGGTATGCCTGAATCAGGCGAGTACCACTGGCGGGATGGCGGCGAGGCCCACATCAACGACCCTGTAGGTATTGCCAATCTGCAAGACGCTGTCAGGGAGAAGAATCAGGCCGCGTACGACGCGTATGCTCGAAACGCCAACGAACAAGCCAAACGCATCCACTTGCGCGGCCTACTTGATTTCCGCGTAGAAAACGCGACGCCAATTCCTATTGAACAAGTTGAGCCTTGGAACGAAATTGTCAGGCGTTTCGTTACAGGTGCTATGTCCTACGGGTCAATCTCAATGGAGGCCCACTCTACTCTCGCAATCGCCATGAATCGACTTGGTGGCAAGTCCAACACAGGTGAAGGTGGAGAGGATGCGGAGAGGTCCCAAGTCCTTCTTAACGGAGATACGATGCGATCAGCAATCAAACAAGTGGCCTCAGGTCGCTTCGGTGTCACGTCCAACTACCTGGCTGATGCGGACGAGCTGCAAATCAAGATGGCACAAGGCGCAAAACCCGGCGAAGGTGGTGAACTGCCAGGCCACAAGGTCTCGGTTTCAATTGCTCGCACTCGTCACTCGACCGCTGGTGTTGGTCTGATATCCCCCCCACCCCATCATGATATATACTCCATCGAAGACCTCAAGCAGCTCATTTACGATCTGAAGTGTTCGAACCCTCGCGCGCGCGTTTCGGTGAAACTTGTCTCGGAAGTCGGTGTTGGCATCGTCGCCAGTGGTGTTGCAAAAGCCAAAGCAGACCACATCCTGATCTCTGGTCACGATGGCGGCACCGGTGCCTCTCGCTGGACTGGCATCAAATATGCTGGCTTACCATGGGAGCTTGGCCTCGCAGAAACGCACCAAACTCTCGTTCTGAACGACCTCCGGGGTCGCGTAACAGTTCAGACGGATGGACAAATTCGGACTGGTCGTGATATAGCAATTGCTTGTTTGCTTGGCGCAGAGGAGTGGGGGTTTGCCACGACACCCCTCATTGCAATGGGGTGCACGATGATGCGCAAGTGTCATTGTAAGTCTCCTTTTTTCTAGGTCCAAAATTCCCTCCCACACCCATCCCATCTCCATAGTGAATACCTGTCCTGTTGGCATCGCCACTCAGGATCCTCAACTTCGGACAAAATTTGCCGGTCAGCCCGAACAGGTCATCAACTTCTTCTACTACCTCGCGGAAGACCTTCGTGCAATCATGGCGAAGCTCGGATTCCGCACTATCAATGAGATGGTTGGACGTGCTGATATGCTAAAGATCGACGAGAAACTCCGGACAACCAAGACGGCTCACCTTGATCTCTCTGCCGTGCTTAAACCCGCATGGCAGATGCGCCCTGGCGCAGCCACGTATCGCGTTCGTCAGCAAGACCACAAGCTCTATATCCGCCTCGACAACAAATTTATCGACGAATCGGAGCCTGCGCTCACCAAGGGTCTTCCTGTTCACATCGAATGCGAAGTAACGAACACCGACCGTGCCCTGGGCACTTCTCTGTCTCACCGTGTTTCCAAACTGTATGGCGAGGATGGTTTGCCCAAGGATACTATCCACATTCGCATGCGTGGGTCTGCTGGTCAATCCTGTGGCGCATTCCTCGCCCCCGGAATTACCATTGAACTGGAAGGTGACGCTAACGATTACGTCGGCAAAGGCCTGTCCGGGGGACGCCTTATCGTGTACCCACCAAAGCAATCGACATTCAAGGCAGAGGAAAACATAATCATCGGTAATGTCTGCTTGTATGGTGCAACATCAGGCGAAGCCTTCATCCGTGGTATCGCTGCCGAGCGTTTTGCTGTTCGGAACTCGGGTGCGAACGCCGTTGTCGAAGGCACTGGGGACCATGGTTGTGAATATATGACTGGCGGACGAGTTGTGGTTCTTGGCACCACAGGTCGTAACTTCGCTGCAGGAATGAGCGGAGGCATAGCTTATGTTCTCGACACAGCTCACACATTCTCCTCCAAGGTTAACATGGAGATGGTAGAACTTGGAAAAGTCACAGATCCCAAAGAAATCGCTGCTCTTCGTAGTCTTATCGAGGATCATCGTCACTACACCGGTTCAGAGGTCGCTAACCGTGTTCTGAACGATTTCCATCATCTCCTTCCTCTTTTCGTCCGGGTCATGCCTCTGGACTACAAACGTGTCTTGGAAGAGCAGACTGCGAAAGAAAAGGAGGAGAAGATGCGCCTAAACGTTATTGACCTCGTTCCTTCCCGAACAGCCAGTCAGGTCGACCTCGCTTCTGAGGGTCTCGAAGACATCTTACTGCCGAAGGAGCCTACCCCAAACGTTTCTAACCTCTTTAAACGTCATGAACCCTCTGTTGGCGACATAGAGGACTCCCTCGTCGACGAATCGGCTACCAAGCAACGACTTCACAAATTGGACAAAGTCCGCGGGTTCATGAAGTATAAACGACTCAACGAAGCATACAGACCTCCTCGAAAGCGAGTCAAAGATTGGAAGGAGATCTCCACTCGTCTTACGGAAAGCGAACTCAAATATCAGTCTGCTCGATGCATGGATTGCGGCGTTCCATTCTGTCAGTCAGACACTGGATGTCCGATTTCTAATATTATTCCAAAATGGAACGATCTGCTCTTTAAGGGTCAGTGGAGAGATGCACTGAACCGCCTCCTTATGACGAACAACTTCCCGGAATTCACGGGACGAGTATGCCCTGCTCCATGCGAGGGTGCGTGTGTTTTGGGAATCAACGAGCAGCCTGTTGGAATCAAGAGCATCGAGTGCGCTATTATCGACAAGGTGAGGCTGCTGACCATGTACTGTCTGCCCACGCGCTGAGTTTTGGGATTTAGGGCTTTGAGATGGGGTGGATGGTTCCTACTCCCCCATCGTTCCGCACAGGCAAGAAGATCGCCATCATTGGATCCGGGCCTGCAGGCCTTGCCTGCGCTGACCAACTGAACAAGGCTGGTCATCTTGTCACTGTATATGACCGCAACGACCGCATGGGTGGCCTTCTGATGTATGGCATCCCCAAGTAAGTGTCTTCAATTCACGTTCTCTTGCATTACTGAGGTTGTTGTTGTTTCAGTATGAAGCTGGACAAAGCGATTGTTCAGCGGCGGCTAGACCTCATGACTGCCGAGGGTATTGTAAGCACCTTGAATATGGTTTTCGATCATTGTCATTGATATCATATCAGACCTTCGTACCAAATGCCCACGTCGGTGTCAATGTCGACGCTGCGGCCTTGCACGAAGAGAATGACGCCGTTATTGTCTGCACTGGCGCGACTTGGCCCCGAGACTTGAAGATTCCGAACCAAAACGCGGATGGTGTTCACTTCGCTATGGAATATCTCCAAGTACGCCGGTTCTTATTCCCGCCATTCCGTTATTGATTTCTTTTAGCTCAATACAAAATCTCTTTTGGACTCTGAGTTGCAAGATGACGCTTACATCAATGCCAGAGGAAAGGATGTCATCGTGATTGGCGGCGGTGACACCGGTAATGATTGTATTGGTACAGCCATGCGCCACGGCGCAAAGTCTGTGACAAACTTTGAGTTGTTGCCCAAGCCACCCGGTTCCCGAGGAAGGGACAATCCATGGCCACAATGGCCTCGGTGAGTTGTACGGACTTCAATCTACGTGCGAAGCTCACCACATGTGGAACACAGGATATTCAGGACGGATTATGGACACACTGAAGTTGCAGCTCATTTCGGCAATGGTAAGTAAAATGCATCACCGCGTATTCGTATTTGAGTTCTCTTTAGACCCCCGTGAATATAGCATTTCTACGAAAGAGTTTGTTTTGGATGACGATGGGAAGCTGAAAGGGTTGAATACCGGTGTGTTTTACATGGCATCCGACTGTCGTCAGACTGACCGTGATCGTGTCAGTTCGCGTTGAATGGACCAAAGATTCTGGAGGTCGCTGGAAGATGGAGGAAGTTCCTGGTTCGGAGAAATTCTTTCCAGCCCAGCTGGTCTTCCTCGCTCTGGGTTTCCTCGGGCCGCAGAGCGAAGCTGTCAATGCTCTTGGTGTGAAACAAGATGGGCGCTCGAATATTCAAACTCCCCACAAAGTATGTATGACCATGATGGATTCGAGTAGAGTTGACACCCCCCTTAGAAGTACTCTACAAGTGTCGAGGGCATCTTCGCGGCCGGGGATTGTCGTCGCGGACAATCCCTTATCGTATGGGGTATCAAGTGAGCGTTTTATTACGGCATGATTCCAGATGCTGAGGATGAATATCTCTAGTGAGGGTCGTGGGGCGGCCGCTGAAGCGGATGCCTGGCTCAGCAATGGATCTACCCGGTTGCCGAGTGCGGGCGGCATTAAAGCTAGGGCAAGTATACATCAGACTCGCGTCGTGGTCTTGGCTCATCGTTTGACATACAGACGTTTGTACCACCTCCGAGCAAGCTGCCTGGCGGTGTGAAAGTCGAAGTGTCATTAGGAACGTTGGTTATGTGATCGTACAATGTAAGCGCAGAGTCAGCGTGATCTAGAAGTCGATGCCTTTGCTAGTATACGAGTGTGAATGCTGGTTCTTGGTTCCTTGCTTTTGGTCGGGTTTATCGTCTTTGTACACGTTCGATATCCAAAAACACTTGTTTCCTGGATGAGATTGATGGGTACTATTACTGGTGTTATCAATAAAACATAAGAGAACGTGACTTGGGTATGTATGTACGTGCATTGAACTAAGTAAATCATCGTTTGATCTCGTTCGTCAGACATATATACCACTATTCTTCGTAGATGCGAATGGAACCTTTGCCCCACTTTTCCATTACAGCACACCCACCCTGGGTTGGCTGTGTGAAGGCGACTTGGCCCTTTGCTGGGTCAAGAGGACACCCATGTATAAAGGTGGCAGCAGCAGCAGATAATAAATTTGTCGCAACGCCTTGGCGGCGGTGGGCAGAGGGGACGAATAGACGCGGTATTCCAAGTGGAGTGGGTAGTGGACTAGGGTGACAAAACAGACCGGAGCTCGTATCGACAGCCACGAGGCATTGGGTTGCGGGGCGGGGATCGGCTTGCGTGTCGGCGGTGGCGTGTGGGGTAGCGATTTCCATGGCAGTCGAGATACGCTGGGCAATGACGCAGCCCACGATCTTTTCGCGGTGCGAATTTGATGTCGCAGGGATAAGAAAGAGGTATGCTTTGGAGCACTTGAGAATGGACTCTGTTAGTGGAGGGGAGGCAAGTGTTAAATTGATGGTTTCCAGCAAATGGACAAGCTGGGTTGGCATCAATATATGGAGATCCTGAACGGAGTGGTGGTGCGGACCTTTGTTCCGATCTTTCCGCCCACGCTCGCGGGAAAGCAGACGATGCGGCCTTTTGTGCCACCCTTGAGCTTGACGGCGGTGGCTACCTCGTGCACGCTGGCTTTGAGAGCCTCGCGTTCCTCCTCCTTGCCCCATTCCATGCCTCTCTGTACACGGCCACAGTGAGAGCGGTGCAAGGCCTCATCGTCCGGGGCACCCCTCGTGTAGGAGAGACCACAGAGGACGCATGTCTTCAAGACGGAGGATTCAAGTGAAAAATGAAGCTGGGTGAGGGACTGCTGCTGAACGGAGCACTGTGAACGTGGTTTGCGTTTGCGCTTGTTCTGGACGGCGCGGGTCATGGGAAAGGCGAGGATCACGTGAAGATTCATTGTCTCAGCAAGAGGCGAAGATCACGTGGTACGCAATGATTTCACCATGACGGGTCACGTCGTTTTGATCCGTCCCAGAACATGTCCGAGTCGCACTGTAACCCACACGTTCCTTACCATGCCCTCCCCCTCGCCCACGACCATGATCCTTCCCCTCCCCTCGAACTCACCAGCTTCCAACAAGATATGCCAGACCGCCGCTATTTCCAGGGTAACACCCAGTTTCGCGATTCTGCCGTATCCCAGAGCACCTTTTACACCCCACCGTCTGCCGCCAACTCCTCCGTCTATGCCCTCCAATCCGTTGGCTCTACCGCAGAGTTCGTCGCGTATCGCGATGACCCGCAGGCCTCTGCCACCACCAACGCGCTTTTCGACACTTTCTCCGAGGAGAAACGCTCGGCTTATCCCTCTTCGCGTCCAAAGTCGAGACGTACGATCCTCCTCTTTGGAGCTCTCGCAGCCGTTATCGTCCTCCTCGCGATCGCCTTGCCCGTGTATTTTGTGTTCGTCAAATCAAAGTCAAACAGCAGTGGTACATCAAGTCCGAGTACATCCAGTGTGTCCGGCGGTGGCAGCATTGCTGTAGTCTCTGGCGGGAACGGTAGCATCATCACTACCGAGAATGGTACCACCTTCACCTATCTCAATCCGTTCGGCGGCACTTGGTACTGGGATCCAGATGACCCCTTCAACAACAATGCCCAGTCAAATTCCTGGACACCCCCTCTCAATCAAACGTTCAATTTTGGTACCGACAAGATCTTCGGGTCTGTCCACTTCGCTTCTGCAACCTCTCATCTTTTTTTCTTCTAATCTGACAGCTGCCTGTCATCACAGCGTCAATCTCGGGGGTTGGCTTACTACAGAACCCGTGAGTTCTCAATGTCCCTCGTACGGTTTTAGCTGACCTCTCCCCAGTTTATGCAAGTATATTATCACACCTAATCCATCCTGCACTAATGACATCATCCGCACAGTTCACCCGCCCTCTATGAAAAGTATCAGAATACGACAACTCAGGCCGTTGACGAATGGACCTTGAGTGAAGCCATGATCACTGACACTGCCAGTGGCGGCCTCAGTCAGTTAGAGACTCACTACCAGACATTTATCGTGGGTATTCATCATCTTGATTTAGTCTTCCCCGCTTTCCTTACCCTCGTGGCAGACAGAGCAGGACTTCGCGGACATTGCAGGTGCTGGTCTCAACTTTGTCAGAATCCCTCTTCCGTATTGGGCCATCGAAACTCGTACTGGCGAGCCGTTTTTGGCCAAAACCTCTTGGAAGTATGTTCCGCAACCAACCTTGCTTCTCTTAGACTGACAGATCAAAGATACTTTCTCAAAGCGATCCAGTGGGCTCGTAAATATGGGATTCGCATAAATCTTGACTTCCATGCCCTCCCGGGCAGTCAGAATGGCTGGAATCATTCTGGAAAGCTCGGTTCTGTCAACGTTCTTAATGGACCCATGGGATTGGCAAATGCCCAACGATCCTTGGATTATATTCGGATAATTGCCGAATTCATCTCCCAACCCGAGTATCGTGACGTTATTGTTATGTTTGGGATAACCAACGAACCTCAAGGAACTATGGTTGGCCAAAATGCACTATCCAGATAGTTGGTGTTATGTTCCATCCGGTGTCACGAGTATGTGTGACTAATTTTTCTTAGCTATTTCCAGGCATACCAGAACGTTCGGATGGCATCTGGTGTCGGGGCAGGAAATGGTGCTTATGTATCCTTCCATGATGGCTTCTTGGGACTTTCGAAATGGGCCGGGTTCCTGCCCAATGCCGACCGCATCGCCCTCGATGATCATACTTACATTTGTTTCGATGTTCAGTCGGATGCCCCGATGTCGTCATACGCTCAGACACCTTGCAATACTTGGGCCTCGAGTTTCAATACGTCAATGGCTGCTTTCGGTCTCTCAGCTGCAGGTGAATTCAGTAATGCTGTCACGGATTGCGGATTGTGGGTGAATGGTGTGGGTCTCGGCACGCGCTACGAGGGGACTTACCCCGGAAATTGGCCTGTCATAGGTAATTGCACTCCCTGGACCGACTGGCAAAATTGGAACACCACGATGAAGACGGGCGTCATGAACTTTGCTATGGCGAGTATGGATGCCCTCCAGGTACGTGCTTTTCCTGTTATGCTCGAGTCACCCTCGATGAACCACGCACGACAGAATTGGTTTTTCTGGACCTGGAAGATTGGTGCCTCTTCTGTTAGTGGCGTCGTCGAATCTCCGCAATGGTCATATTCCCTTGGATTACAAAATGGCTGGATGCCCCGTGACCCCCGCACAGCTTCCGGAGTATGTCCAGATCAAGGCATATGGAGTCCTCCCCTCCAGCCCTGGCAGACAGGCGGAGTGGGTGCTGGTCAGATCCCTGCCTCCGTCAGTGAGGAATACGCCTGGCCACCTGCCACTCTCAGCAATGCGGGAGCAGTGACTTCACTTCCTTCCTACACCCCTACTGGCACTGTCGCTACGTTGCTACCCCCTACTTTCACCGTCAGCTCCGGCAAGTCTGTTACAATTGCGAACGCGGGGAATGGATGGCAGAATCCCTCCGACACTGCTGGGGAGATGGTTGGCATTGCGACATGTAGCTACCTTGATCCTTGGATTGGCCCGAGCGCAGCACCACCTTCGCCTTTGTGCCAGAGTGGAGACACCGCCCCCACTATCGCCAGGTCTATGATCACTCCTCGAGTGTCATGATCATTGACGAGGCTTTGGACGCTTTCTCGCAAGGTTTCATCAGTTGGTTAGCTACCAGAAGCCCTCACTTTAATTCTTCTCCGTGATACAGCTGGAACTCGGCTAATACTATACATACTCTATTATTCTCGACCTGCCTCGACAGACTTTATGCCTGTGTTGTTTCCATGTATTCCACCAAAGACGCAAAGCAATCGACGGGACGGGTTGTCGTACGACCGGGGGAACTGTTAATCAGTGTTCCCCGCTTGTGGTAGCGTAACGATCTTCAAGGTTCTCCTGCCCTCCAAAGCCACCTTCAAAATCACGCTCGGCACTGGGAGGCGTGTTCCTCGTACCCTCAGGCTCTTGCCGAGCATGTTGAATGGCAGACGGCCGTGCCTGCTTGGTCGAGTCAATTCGGCAGGCCATCGATGGAACGATTCAAATGGGGTTACCATACGTTTTTCGTAAAAGTTTGTGCTATCTTCTTGCCCCCGTTCCTTGGATGTCCATACCATGTTGTTCTACAGGTATGATGACTCGATCTCAAACGACCACACTTCGTACTTGAGATGCCATGACGTAGGGTTCGATGATCGAGTTTCGAGGGTGGTGTTCGTGACACTGGCACGTTGCGCTGGTGCCAGTGGCCGCGTCGAGTCATAGGGTGCGTCTAACCAAATATGATATAGCACGACCGTGACAGCCCTGCTGTCAAGCTGATGATACAAAATGGGTGAAACCTATGACGAATACGAACAAGGGTACATGTTAGAAACTGTGGAGCCGCAAAGCACGGCGGATGGGGATGTTGGTAAGTAATCAAAAACCGGGGGAGATCCACTTTCAAGATGGTAAAGCGACTATCGGATTGCTAAAAATCCGTTTTGGGGTATGTCCGCATCGAGCGGCGCGTTTGGTTGCAGATTGAGATATTTTGGCACACGACCAGACCACCTCTCTAGGGGACCGAGATAGGCGGGTATCCAGCTGTAGCGACGTGTGACGACGTGATCGGGCGATCGATAGATTATGGATATGGTATTTTGTCGGGAGCATTGACTGTGATGTATCTGTGGGCAGGAAAGTTTGTGACGTCTGCGACGGAGAGAGGGTAGAATGAAGTTTTGTAACAAATCGAGAAGAAATGGATATAGAGCCGAGTGTCGATTCGTATAGAGTCTTGACATCGCCCCACTTTTTAGGCAGAGTATTTCCCGCGTCTACCAGAGTGCGAAGTGAGGAACGAGGGGACAAAGGAGACAGTGATAGAGTTGGTGTAATCAAGATGCCGAGTTCGTATGAGGCCTGGGGCACCTGATGAGTACACGCTAAAACGACTGGGAGATTTGATACAGACCTTGGGCGGCCCCATCGGGGAGACAGAAGGGAGCGTATGGTCACCATCACAGAAAGCACTACGCAAGTCTCTGACACCTGAAACGCGTCTTAACTTGGACGGTGGAGCTACCGGTGGAACTTTGAGAGCATTGGAAGGCTCGTGATCGTCCATATCAATGACGTCCTCCGATGTGGCAGGTATTGACATGATTACGACAGCAGTGCGAACGCGAAGCCTTTGTGTGCGCTGAGCTGTCATTTGGCCAGGCTTGCGCAGAGAGTAGAGAAAGCGAGATTGACGTGACTCTGACAGCTGAGTAGAAAGATCGGATTCTGAGGATGCATAATTGGCATCGGTTAGGAGCTGGTTCGTGAATAGCGACGAAGAGACGCGACGCGAGAGGAGCGTCGAAGATGATGCACTGCGTTGATCCAGATCACTGTCGACAGTGATATCGTCGAGGGGGTCGAGAAGATCGGCTTGCGAAGAACGGCTATGGGATGGTAGCGAAGTTGAACTGTAATCGAACCGTGTCCGTGTCGAGGTGGAGTCGAGCAGACAGTGCTGGTTGTGAGATGCGTTCTTGGGCGACATGTTGGAGTTTGAGTGTGAACGTAAGTTGAACTTTGGACACCCTTGTTTGGTAGTAATAAAGTTACATCATGTCTACCATTCCTCGTAAAACAATCCTTGCATTAGCCCGTTCGCTCCATCGCTCCGTTCTTCATTGCACCCCTCTGCGTCTGTCGCTGCTTCGCTCACCTTCCTCGGGACTTCAGCGGGGCCAACGGCAATTCTCCGCATCGACCCATCTCCAGGTTCAATACACGCGATTCACTGATGGGTACACTTATCACGGTCGCCGCCCAGATCGGAACAGGGTAGCAAGGGTGCTCGTCTTCGTCACCGCAGCGGGTGTCGTCTACTATGTTGCGCAGTATGTCGACAACCTTCGTCACTCGCGGCTATTTACGAACACCGTCCTTGACAGTCTCGAGCAAGTTCCAGAAACGGGCAGATGGAGATTCATGGACATTAGTCCAAGGTTCGAGGCCAAGCTAGAGAAAGCCTCGTATGCGTCCCTCCTATCAGAGTTCCAAGACAAGATCCTACCCCCTCACCACCCCATCACCCACCACGTCCACCGGGTTGTCTCTGACCTCCTAGAGGCTTCCGACCTCGGTACTCTTCACTCTACCAATCCTCGGAAGCCACCCGCAGATGACGGCCTTTGGTCCGACGATTCTTTTGCTACTACACCCCCCCGCGACCATCACGCCTCATCAGATGGGACCGTAAAAGAGTGGAATCTACTTGTTGTCAACGACCCAAAAATCGTGAATGCTCTTGCTAGTTTCGGTATGTAACGCACAAGGACACCGTCACATCCCCGCTGAATGCCCTTTCTACAGGTACCATCGTTGTTTTCACTGGGATTCTGCCAGTTTGCAGGAATGAAGCAGGATTAGCAGCTGTTGTTGGTCATGGTGCGCATTCATAATATCCTACTTTGCTGAACGTGTTTCGACTGTGGGTCCAGAAATAGGGCATGCTGGTACTGTGTTCTCCGTCCTCCAGAGAACGATATTAACCTGTTTTTAGTTGCACGTCACGCATCTGAACGCTATTCAGCCTCCAAAATACTCATATTACTGGCCATCCTGCTACAAGCAGTCGGCGTGGACTTGGGCGTGGCTAGAGTGTTGAACTATCTCCTATTCAGACTACCTAACTCGAGAACACAGGAGTTGGAGGGTAAGCCCGATGTCTCATAAGTAATCCAACGTCATGGAGCTGACTGGGAGTAATAGCCGATACACTTGGCATACGCATAGCTGCGAGAGCGTGTTACGACCCCCAATCTGCGGTGGAGTGAATCTCCCCTTTGACTTTGTTATTTCGATTTCTTCACGTTTGATTGTAGGATGCACACGCGTTTGGCGAGAGCCAGCGAGAGTGGCGCCTTGGGTTCTAATTTTGAATTCCTACGCACCCATCCAATTCCAGAGCGTCGCATCAAGGTAAGCAAAGTCATGTATTTCGTCTTCAGATACATGGCGGAACGTTTATTGCTCAGCACCTTGAAGAACTCGTCCCTGAAGCATACGAGATACGCGCTGCCAGCCCCCGGTGTTCTGGTATCCGTGATTCCATCGAACAATTTCTTGGAGGCATGGGTCGGTGGGGTTAACAATCACTCACAGCAGGACGAGGTAATACTTGAATGCCACCGACACTAGCTATGTCCATGGTTAGTTGCATGCAAAGCTATACGATGAGTATGTCTTGATCGAGGGTCCTAGGACAACCACACAGGTTTAACTACATGAATGTATGATGAACAGCGTATTGGCCAAGACGAATGAAGTAGACAAGGGCGAATAAGTGACACCTCTTTAGTGTGAAGCCGAAGTGAGAGTGCTATATCTGCGCCAGCCTGCCTGTCGGACTGTGCTCTACTTTGATCGTACCACCGTTACTCAAGGTCCGCTGGGTACAGGTGAGGATGCTGCGTGATGATCACATATCAGTATGTGCGGGCTGAGGATTCGACGAGAAGTATGTCCGTCGGATAGCGGCGGAACGCTAGAGTTCCTGAGCTGACGGAAGCTTGGATTTGCAGCAGCATCTTCGCAGACAGAGTGGAGACCCGATGTTCGTCAAAACAGAGATTACACTACCTTTCAAGATGGCGATGCCCATCGATGGATAAAAAGGATGACGTCCAACGCGGACAGTGGGTATCACTGGCACCTCGTTCATGATTGGCATTCGTATATCTGGAGGCCCGTGGTTCCACTGCTTGAATTCGGGTCAGGACGAGACCGCTGCTTCACTGGGTCTGAAGCCTTATTCCTGACCATAGTGTAGAGAATGGGTATAAGCATGATAAATATTCTCAGTACTGGTCAACAAACAAGGTTGTTGCTGCGACAGATGGGGCTACTCGGGATTAGAGTGCTACTGCTAGACTGACCTCGTCAGTGTTTTTAAATGTCGCTCACCCGCTACGGCTCGTGCGTGGTCGTCTGGGTCATCGTTCTCTCCTTCCAGGCAAGTTTCTTTGAGTCCCTCGTCCGCTTTATGCTCATCTTCACTTCTCTCACAGTACGGCTACCACATTTCCGCCCTCAACCAGCTCCAGGCAGTCCTCACTTGCCAGCACACCGTCCCCGAGTCCTCCCATGGCCTCCCCACTTGCATCCCCATGTCCGATGCCACATTCTCCCTCGTCACCTCCCTCTTTACCGTCGGCGGTCTCCTTGGCAGTCTTTCCGCCAACTTCGCCATGGACAGTTACGGTCGCAAAGGTGCCAGTTGCTTCAGTGCCTTGTTCAACGCCGCTGGCGCAGCCATCTCCGGTCTAGCCCCTTCAATTGTCCCAATGGCCCTAGGAAGGTCCGAGTTCTATCCCCAATTCAAAAAACGTGCGTCCTGACAGTGCCTGCTCCTAGATTCCTCGTCGGCGTGGCCGCCGGAATCGGCATTTGTGTTGGCCCCATCTACCTTTCTGAGATCGCACCACCCAAAATCAAGGGCAGTCTAGGTAATTCCCCTCTATTCATGCCCTCTCCAATGCTCCATCATTCTCTCTAGGTGTTCTGACCCAGTTGGCCATCGTCGTCGGAATCATGGTAACACAGACACTTGGCTTTCGTCTAGCAACTCCCACCCAGTGGCGTCTCGTCCTCATCCTTTCTTCCGCTCTGTCAGCCGTGCAGTACCTCCTTGCGCCAAGTATCGTAGAATCTCCTGCTTACCTCAATCGCAATGGTCTCACCGCAGAACGCAAAGCTGCCATCCGGTCCTTGTGGGGACACCAACTTGGGGACGCTGGCACGGATCGTAAGTTGGTCATACAACCATTCTCTCCGTGCTCAACCTCCAACTTAGTCGAGGATGCAGGCGAGGAGCCCATCCTTGCACCAAACAACGAGGACGATATTCCTTGCGCCGAACAGCCTGCGGCAATTTCCATTCCCCAACTTCTTACTTCTCCCGAGCTCCGAAGACCCCTTCTTATCATCGTATTTGCCATGGTGTCCCAACAAATATCCGGTACGAGTTTGCTCCACTTCATTAGAACATTCTTGTCTTGACGGATCAAGTCCAGGCATCAATGCAGGCAAGACGTTCACCCAACACACCTGCCCTTGATACTCACCAAATACTAGTTCTGTACTATAGCAACAACATCCTCTCGAAATCACTTCCGGAGCTTGCAGCATACGTGTCACTCGGAATCACAGTCGTCAATTTCCTCATGACGTTTCCCCCGATATTTCTGATCGAGGTGTGTAAGTCATCGAATTCGATCTGCATCGACCGACGCAATATCCCAGCGTGTGGGCAGAAAACAGCTCATTCGCTGGTCCGTTGGTGGAGCGCTCATCTCCCATCTAGCCCTAGGCTATGGTCTCAACTCAGGATGGGTCACCGTCTCGAGCACTGCGATTACCACCTTCGTTATGTGAGTGTCATTAGTACTTTTCGACTTTTCGACTTAAGTCTAAACTTTTCTGGCAGGTCGTTTGCCATTGGGCTTGGTCCCATCCCGTTCGTCATCATCCCAGAGGTTGCACCTTTTCATGCAAGTGTCTATGGCTGCAGAACCATTCATCGTCTAATCGAATCTATCCGTGTAGGCCGTTTCTGCGATATCGTCCGTTGGACTGTCCCTGAACTGTCAGTTGGCCATTGTGTCTCCCTTTGTGGCATTCTCACATTCTTTTTAGGGATCACAAACTTTTTCGTTGGTCTAATTTTTCTTCAAATGAGGAACGTGCTTGCGCATGGGGATCCAATGAAGGAAGGAAGGGTGTTCTATGTATTCGCGGTGGTCTTGTTCTGTTCCGCATGGTGTTTCTCGAGGTTGTATAGGCGTTGAGCCCAGCTCGCCATCGCCGTACTACTAGTCTTCAACTTCGTCCTGGTCGCTTTACATAATGGATATGTCGAATGCGTTGCACAACACAACCGCGTACATAACTGAGAACTGGTTTCTCATCGTTGCACGCGTTATCCTCATACCGCGAAGCCATGTCCGACCATGAAACGGAGGAGCTCAACGCCTTCTTTGCTTTCTTCGAGACCTTCGATCTCGCACGCCCAGTGGCCACCATTTCAGACCTCAGCGATGGGGCCACTCTTTTCGACGTCCTCTCACTAGTGTGAGTCCATTTTCGCGGAGGAATGTCGCAGAAGATCTCAGCGTTTGCCTGCACAGAGATGCAGACTACTTCAGACAATCCACTCGCCAGCTTTCCGACAATTGGGTCCTGCGTTTCAGCACCCTTAAGCGGCTCTACCGATTGCTCACCCAATACTTCACCGATGTACTTCAAAAACCAACCAGTGGTCTCGAGGTCCCCGATCTCCAGGCAATCGCTAAAGACTACAATATTAGCGCGACACTTATACTGTGTCGCATGACGATTGCGATCGCAGTGCAGTCCGAAAAGAATAAAGAGATCATCGAAAAGATCCAGAAGCTGAATGAAAGTGCCCAGCATCAATTAATGAAGGCCATTGAACAAGTGCGTTCTTGTGTGTAGTACCGTGCAACTTGTGCATTCAGGGGCGGTTTCGCGGGTGGGCAGGTCATGGTGAAGATCAACTCGTCGCAAGGCGACCATGGCGTCGGGGAAGTCATGACAGAGTGAGTTTTTCTGTACAGATTCTGCAGATCGTGTCACGAATCCCGGACAGAGATGATCACTACTACCGGATACAGTCCGAACGTAGCCATATCTTGACAGAGAAAGAGACCATCGAAAAAGTTTATCAAGTTCTCCTGGAAGATCATCGTGTCCTCCAAACCAATTTTGATGATGTCACTTCCGAAAGGGACGATGCGCTCGCCCGCCTTCGCGCAGTGCAGCGAGATCTTGAGAGTAGGCGAAATGACAAGGCCGACGTCATGATGCGCGCTGAGATCGACAGGCTACGGTCAGAGCTGTGAGTCTCCACCCTATCGAGAGGTTCGCTGCAGCGCCGTCTCACACCTTGGGAGATACTAGCCAGAAGAGCGAGGATAATCTCGCCATGACAGAAGCCGAACTTGATAAACAGACTGGACTCGTCAGTGAACTGACACGCAAAGTAGACGAGCTTCAGGTGACAGCGGACTTGGCGGCACACCTCAAAGATCAAGTAGATGAGTGAGTTACTTCATTCGCACCTAGCATAGAGCAGGTGGCTCAAAACCCTACAGGTACCGCCATGCTGCAGACAAGCTTCAGAAGACCGAAAACGTCATGGAAAAGTATAAGAAGAAACTCCAAGAAGGTGCCGACCTACGGCAGCATGTCAAAGTCAGTTCCCCCGCGCTTCGTCTCTACCGTTTCTTATACGTGTGGCATTCGCGATTAGTCGCTTGAACGCCAAAACGCAGATCTCGTCGACAAGAACGCATCCCTGGAAGAGGAATACCGCAAGGTGGCGGCATTCAAGCCCCTTATGGAATCGTATAAGAACCAGATCGCCGAGCTCGAAGCCAAGGTAGCTTCGCGAACACAAGAAGTGGAAACGGTCAAATTCGAGCTCGAACAAACGCGCACAAAACTTCGCATCACGACAGAGGAGCGTGCAAAGGATTCGGAGATGCTCGAGTTATACCAGGAGAGGTTGCGTGAGCTGGAGCTCACTTCTCACCGCGTTCCATCAGGTACTAAGTCAGCCGATCGAGAAGAAGAGCCCCGGCGAAGCATGACTACTTTGACTGAAGAGGAACTTATGGGCGAACAATCCTTTGCGCTCGACAACGAGCTTGACGATGCTCTCTCAGGAACGACTATGACTGACCTAAAGCTCCAGATCAAGAAGCTTCAGAGAGAGCTCTCAGCGATTAAGAAGAACGAAGTGGATAGCAGCCGTATTTTGGTATTGGAGAATCTCTTGGAAGACGCAAACCGCATGAAATCACGTTATGAGGCCGATTATCTCACGGCACACCGGGAGAAACTCGTTTTACAGCGTGACTTGGAGGAAATCCGTAGTGGCAGGGCATTGGGTGATGGGTACACGGCAATGGCATATGCTTTCGGCAACAGTGACTAATTGTATCTCTCTTACAGCGCCGAGGCAGCTATTGCTCTCCGCCAACGTTTGAATGAAACGGTCGACCAACTGGACGCGCTGCGAAAGGAGCACGCGGATCTTGAGGTCCGGTTCGATACTCAGAAGCGAGAGCTTACTATTGCCAAGTCTGACCGTCAGTGTCCCATCTTCATTCCCTGTACCCTCACTGACATGTGATATACCAGTGAACCTCATCAACAAAGACCAGGTAGAAATTCTCGCCTCGCTACGAGAATCGGTCAGCGAAGACAAGGCATTCCTCGAGGTCGAGACAGAGCATTTAAAGCAACAGATCAAGGAACTCAACGAGAAAAGCCGGATGCAGCTTGAACAAGTCAATGCTCTTTTGCTTGAGAAGGTAAATCTCCAGAGCGAGGGTATCGGACAAAGAGAAAAGATGCTGCAGCGCGAACGAGATATAGGGTTTGTTCTTTCTTCCCTTGTGTTATGCGTGTCACCGAGAACACAATCTAGGGAATTGCGTGCCTGCTTGTCAGGGAAAGATGTGCCTGAAGATGTTAAGACGAGATTACTTGCCCTCCATGAAGAGAATCTGAATGTCAAGGAGCAACTAAAGACCACTCAAGACAAGCTTGCCAAGGCAAAGACGGTAACGCCTCGGTTTTGTCAAGTATTGCATTCTTGTACTCACTCTTTCCAGTTCATCAAGTCTCAAGACAAGCTCTTTAAAGAAGAGCAGACGAAGCTTGCCTCCATGACAGCCGTATGTACACATTTTCCCCTTCCGCCCCCCTGTACTTCTGACTGTCGCCCACAGCAAAACATATCTGAAGACGCGGAAAGCAGCTTCCAGGCTCAGATCAAAACCCTGAAAGAGGAGCTCTCCCGTGCCAACGTTCGTACCATGAATGATGACTCTTTACATGACTAATGAATGATGACTTACAGACACGCTATCTAGATTTGGAGAAACGATACCAGATGGAGTTCTACCAGATGGGCGGTGTCATACACCACAGTGGCATGCTTCGCCTCTGGAGTTCTTACACCCAACCGACCTCGAAGGAAAAGCCAGAACCCAGTGCGTGGTTAGGGCAACAACGAAAGAACGTGAGATTACGCCAATTTTCCCGCTGGCTTCTTGCTAATGGTTGTATATCCATGTCACAGCTCGCACACGCCTTACATCGGTGATATCCAACTTGTCCGGCAGTGTATACTCGGCTCGATTTCCCTGCACCACCATTCGTTCATGCAGGCATCACTACGTGCTCTTCCGATAATGCGGACCATTATATGATCACTGATCATGATGCACCGGTGATCGTGCGACGTACGTTATTGTATGTTTAATTGTCCTAGGCTGCGGTTCAAGTAGTACTCGGGGACGAGGCTCAGAACGACAATTGATCTTGCGTGAGCAGCATGGCATCCATTTCAAACCTCGAGCCCTCGAGCTCTAGCTTTGCTGGTTTAGGCCGACAGTGCCCATGAGTGACTTGCACTGTGTGCACATCCAACTCGCCACATATTCCGAGATAGGCTATGACTGAATCTTTCGAGAATGGGATCGACTCCCATTGCTCAGACACTGGCAGTTATCCACATTGACGGCAGTTTCTGCGAAGGCGGAGGGCAGCTACTGCGAAACGCTGTTACGTTGTCCGCGCTACTCTCAAAGCCAATTTCCATCTCGAATGTCCGACGAAACCGTCGACCCCCAGGCCTACGAAGACAGCATGAAGCAGGTATGTTCTTCCTCGAGATGTGGGTTCCGCTAAATACCCTGGTGAACCTGCAGGAATAAAACTTGCAGCATCGATTTGTTCTGCGGAAACCAAGGGCGTAGAAGTGGAATCCACAACAGTCGACTTCCGCCCAGGTCCCATCGGGTTGTCCAAAACGCTGACCGCAGACCCAGGGACTGCGGGCTCCACGACACTCCTCCTGCAGATAGCCCTTCCTTGCCTCTTGTTCTCGCGAGTCTCGCCGTCCGTCCTCACGCTCCGTGGCGGCACAAATACCTCTCTCGCCCCGCAAATCGACTACACGCAAGCCATCCTCCTTCCGTTCCTCTCAAAACACTTTCACATCTTGTCCACCCTCACGATCCATCGACGAGGGTACTACCCTAAAGGGGGAGGTTCTGTTCTATGCATGACGCCCTGTATTTCTGGCTCACTTCCCGCTGTCGTTTTGACAGAACGCGGACAGGTGAGTGCGGTTCGGGGAAGTGCCCGTGTGGGCGGGTTACCCCATTGGATCGCACAGCGCATGGTGTCGGGCGCACATCGTGTACTTGTGCAGAGTGGGATCCCATCGACAAAGATCTCCATTACATCCGTGAGAGATCGCGATCAGGATGTCGTGGGTGCCGGAGGGGGGATCATGTTGTGGGCCGAGACGGACAACGGCTGTTTGATTGGAGGGTCTGCAGTGAGCACGAAGGAGAAGAGACCAGAGACGGTTGGGGAGGAAGCTGCAGAGGAGCTAGTCAGGAATCTGAACAATGGGGGATGCATAGATGAATATTTGCAGGATCAGATAATCATCTTCCTCGCTCTAGCCAAGGGGACCTCGATCATCAAAGCTGGCCCACTGACAGATCATACTCGGTATTTTAGTTCCTATCAGCATTGAAGCTTGAAGGCTGAGATACACAACAGAACCGCAATCCATGTCGCGCAGCAAATGACATGTGCACAATTTCATATTGATGAGAACGCACCTGACAATGCAATCATTACTTGCGAGGGGATTGGATTCGTCCCAGTACGGTAACACCTATGTTCAACCTCGTGATATCCTGCACAAACCAATAGATAATACAATTAAAAGTGCAGCAATTCGTAGTTCGAAGCGCTCAGCATTACATGGGGAGAGGCTAGGTCCATTTAATAGAGTAGGGCATCTGCACGCTTCTAATACACTCCTTACTTTCTCTATCGATTCCAAGAAAGAAGTGACATGTCACCCAGACGCCTACATCAGATTAGCTCAGAAAAACTCGTTTGAATGGGCGAAAAACATACCGGGGTTTGAAGAGGTGACGAATGGTACCTGCGAGTGCGAGAAGCACGAATACGCCTGCTGCTGCCACATAAGCCCATCCCAAGAACGGGTTCTTCCCGCCTATCCAGGAAACCGTAGAGATTACGAGTGACTTGGTTCCTTTGAAACCTTGTACCGGGTAATCTAAGAAATATGAGCCACCTTGAATACACTCTCCAACCACCCATCTTACTATAGTAGATCTGAACCTGGTATTCTCCAGCAGGCAAGGTAGTCGTATCGTTCCTCCCGTACAGCTTCGAGAATGTGGGCAGACCTGCTGTTCTCATCCAGTTTTGAAAGAGTTCATCCTGTGCGAGATTAGGGGGTGGGTTATCGTCTGTGTAGTTGTTTGGGTATCTAAGTGCCCAGTTGGGAGGGGGCACGATCTCATCAAGCATTCCGACATAACCGGACGTTGCACTGTATTTTTTCGCCTCCCCTGGCCACGCGATGCCGTTCTGAGTAAAGTTATAGTCCGACGCGCCGGATGAATCTAGGGTTGGGCGGAAGCCAGAAATCGTATCTACACATTGGGAGTCAGACCACGACTCAAAGGACAATCAAAAGAGCCATGAAACATACCGTTGAACACCGAATTTGCGATCAAACCACATGGATAGATACCCTTTCCGTCGCTCGTCACCGCCAACGGCTTGCAGTTGCTCCCACTAAGCGTGCTTTGGGACACATACTGACCCTGAAGTTGGGAGGTGTCGAGACTTTGTACATATCGTCGATTGTTTTGATAGAAGTTTGTTAGCTTGTAGTATTGAAATACGGGCGCCTGTAAGTTTGCTACAATTTCGAATTTGATGGTGCAAGTGTGGGTTCGGTTGGGAGGAGCTGCTGGGTCATAGAAATAGGCATAAGATGGTGGAGTGATTGATTTTCCGCTATCTGAAGAGCGAAGGTCGTATGAATAGGAGGGCATGGAGGAGAAGCTAAGATCGTCCAAGGACGTGGAGTTTGGCAAATTCCAGCAATCCGTATAATCAAAGGTCATTTCAGACACCTATAGGATCCCGAGGGCCATAGAGAAGAGGAGATGATGGGCGTGCATGTGAAGAAGGTAAGGGAGATGAATCGGGAATGAATGGACGGCATACCAAGCTGCTTCCCCACACGAGCAGACCGCCTATTGGGGCGAATATGATACCGATGATGAAGAGTGTAGGCAAGACTGTTTTGGGGGTAAGAATTGGCTGCCATGCTTTCAGACGCTGTTGCTTGAAAGCGGTATCTAGACAGGACGGGTGCTGCGGTGAGACTAGGAATGACTTGGCGAGCGAAAGACTTACTTGCAGGGCGTCTCCAACTGCCCTTTTCCTTCTTGCGCTCGCCATTCTGACCATCCGCGTCGTCGTTGTGCTGCTTCTTGCGATTGAAAAGGCCCATCGTTGTACTCGTCGTCGTTGAAGAGATCGGTAATAAGGATGATGATGCTGTGGTAAGTAACGTCGGCCGTGTCTTAGTAAGCAGGGTGCACAACTGCACAGGACTTTGATCTCTGCCAAGATGGTTGCGGTCCAAGCCATCGACGAAATAACAGACCCAAGAAAAGTCATCCAGTGTATCTACGATGGCGACGACGACAACGGCGACGGCCATCGTCGCGTTCACCGCCTTCCAGCTGCAGTGACCAGACACTTCACTGATTTGTTCTTCTCGCCGGATGACCCCCGCGCGTTAGACCAGGTTCAGATCAGCCAACCTCTGACAAGTTTCATCTTCATGCTAACCGTCTTCGTGTAGCTCCCAGTTATTGATGTGTCTCACCCTCCAGAATTGTACACGCGTGGAACGCTTGTGCGTTTCCGCGCCATGATCCAGGACACCTCGCTTCAAAACGAAATGTATCTCGCGAGGTTTAGCCATGACAAGTGTGGAGGCTGGGGAATACAACCTCCACACGACGATCGTGACTTGAACGTTCTCGACCCCGATTCCCTCGGAACCGTCTCCGTCCTTTGGGCAGTCTCTGTACCCGCCGAGTCTCCTTGGAAAACTGCTGAAACTTCTCGGCTGGATTCAAGTACGCACAAGCTACCTCCACCCGCTACATCATTTAATTAGTTGTACTAGCAAGCTTCCCCGTACATCATTCCACTCAATCCCACAAGTTCCCTATTCCGGGAGCACCTCACATTGGTGTTCGAGTCAAGGTACCGTATTCCAACTTCGTAGCACGCTTCACTGATGCATACAAGATATATGACAATGCTGATGTCGAGAAACTACATTCAACCGATATAGTCAACTTCGTTGGAATTGCTTCGTCAGAGTTGTATGTTTAAGAACTCGCCCACTCCGAGCTTTCTGAAATGATGCCTTTCTAGCCTCCACATGGAGGATGATTCTTCACCAGAAGTTCCTGTATTACATGTTCTCTGCCACCAAGTGGCGTCTTCGAATCCTCCACTCACAACCTTCGAATCCAACGTGCGTACCGATCTCGTAGATTGGATTTCGAACGAGGCCTTGGGTGGCGACATGGGTGCTGCAGAATGGGTACTTCTTCAGCTGGCATCAAAAGCGTTTGTATAAAGGTATATACTCCTTGATTCATTGTTGATCTTCATCATAGACACATTCGCACAATCCCGCTTCTCCCTCCTTCCCTGACATTATCTCGCTTTCCTCAGTCTGGCTCACTGGAGCTCCTTCCGACGCTCTCACATGTCCTTGCAGAGCTCCTGCCTCAGTTCCTCCCTATTCCTCTTTCATTGGATCTCCTGAATGAGATCGCCTTCCTTCCCGAGAGTAAAGAAGAGGATTTACACTCTGGATACCTACAGCTTCCCCGTGGGACAGCTATCCTTTTGACTCAGAGTGCGATACAAGAGGGTAAACTACTCGAGAGGGGTATGTGACAGCTTCCGATCTATTTTCTGACCAATAAAAATATCAATGATAGGTATCGTGAACATCCGAGCAATTCAGGATGTGATGAACTCGCAGACAGTGGATTATATATTTCCGTTCTCGAGTAAATTCACCTTTCACACTGACCTTTCCATGATCGTAGTGAGTGAAGGAAGGAAAAGTGCGTTCTTTCAGGTAACGTCAGATATAAGTGCTCTCCACTGTCATTGATCTTTTACTCTAACACATACACGCAGACTAGCATTAATTTCCCCCTTCGCGCCTCTTCCACTGCCCCTAGTTTATACAAACCCAAACATGAGGTTTCCATGCCTTCAGTTGAGAAAATAGCAGTTTACCGCTCATACATTGCTGCATGTAAAGTGATGAACGAGAAGGTACATGTCTCTGAAGAGACCTCCAAGGTAATGGAAGTCGTCACATTCAATGCGCTACACAACTTCTTGTGCGGATGCAGTATATTCAAGATGACTTTGTCCGTCGGCGTCAACAAGACAAATCTGTGACTCCGGATGAACTTGTGCACCTTATGAAGGTGGCGAGGTCAGTATGCTCTCCCTAGTAACCGTTGTGTCGCATATGTTGATACTCGTAACATCAAGGCTTCTTGCGGCATCTCGGTTACAGAACGAGGTGACTACCGATGTATGGGAACAAGCAAAAGAGCTTGATGGCCAGAGACAGGCACGTCAGTAAATGTAGGGTGAGTATGGTAATAAGATATCTGGAAGGCATGGAACCCAATGATTCACTAATAACTTATGCTATCAATCCCTGCGTAGACGCGACATTCGTGGAAGCTAATATGCACGGACTTACGCAATCAATACCACCCGTCTCGAGCTGCCTCATTGTATCGCCTGTCTGAATTGAAACGACCCGTTCCGTCAGATTCAGAAACAGACTATTTGCGAGACTCTTGCATTAGAAGTTGCCGGACATTGATTTACCGTTGTTCACTGAGTCAACAAGACCCAAGAATGAGTGGCGAAGCTACTCTCATCACACAGGGCACGCAACTTTCCCTGCGGCGTGTTCCACGAAGAGTGAAGACCTTGGCTAATGACGAGGGAATGGCCGTTTTCGACAGTGCAGAATTGTAAGTCGATGCTTCTGTATTGATCAACAGATGTTATAGATCCTCATCCTCTCCGTTGCAGTGCTTATCTGGTAAACGTAGAGTGAGTGTCTAACCTAGACGCAGTGCATTGACTCATCTTTTCAAGTATTGGAGGGCAAGACTTCTGGCTTACATTCGACACTGGCTCGTCAGATCTGGTGGGTTTGTTTCTGGTCACGCGAGAAATTCACTCACCGCACCGTCGTCAAGTGGGTCGTCTCCTCGAGTTGCACGGACGCAGACTGTCAAGGAGTCCCAACATACTTTCCGTCGGCATCCGCCACTGTTCATCTGTCCGATAGAATTTTCAGGTTGGTTTACCTTCTCGGTTCAGTACGGGGCTCCGTAGCCACCGAGATCGTCACTCTCGGTACCATCCGGATAGCCTCTCAAATATTTGGTACTGTAGCGGTCTGATCCAACCCGCTACTGATTGATCCTCATGTTATCCTCCAGCGCTAGCCAATGAAACGAACTCACTCTACCTCGAAACCACAGGAAACTCGGGAATCCTGGGCTTCTCATTCCCGCCCGCAGCTGCGATTCAAGCTACAGTGGGGAGAACCGTTCTTGACAATATCTTCTCTCACTTGGACGAATTTGACCGTTTCTTCGCTTTCAAGCTTGGTCGGAACAGCAGTCTCAACGATCAAAGCATCGCTAGCTCGTCAGTCACTATTGGCAAGCTGGATCCATCAATCGTGGATACTTCAAACGGAACTGATCGACTAACATACTTTCCCGTGTTCAAGACGCTTTCGAGCCCTTATGACTATTGGAAACTCCCCATACTCAACCTATCTATCAATGGCCTCCTTCTGCCGCTGTCTCCTTCTCTCGTGCTTGGTGCACCTGCTCCGATCGGGGTTCTTGACACGGGTACGACGCTCATTCTCGGGCCCACCCTGGATGTCAATGCGTTTTGGAACAGCGTTGGGACCGGGGGATCGACAAGATATAATCCACAGACAAACCTCTGGGAAGTACGATGTGACCGCGCTGTCGATGTTCGTTTCGGGTTCGGGCAAGGTGATGGAGGGAGAGAGTATGCGATACACCCCGAGGATATCAGCTGGACCGAAGGTAGGCAGAAGGATGGATGGTGCATGGGAGGCGTGCAAATCAATGACGGAGTACGTGAATGTTTGTGTTTGACAGTTGGGTGGCTCACTGTGGCGCTTGCAGGTGAACTCTGGGGACTGGCTGCTTGGTGATGTGTTCCTAAGGGTCAGTCTGGCCCTTCATACACACTGACTACTATATTCATGTCCTTTTTAGAACGTATACGTTGTCCACCACGGTGCGACGTCATCAAAACCTCCACTGATTGGACTATTGAGTCTTACCGACCCCGAAACTGCTCTGACGGAATTTCAGAACGTCCGAGGAACGGACCCTGCTGCGCTGCTACCCTCCGTAGCTAACCCCAGCCGCTCGGAACAATGGACGGAAGATGCGAGGATTGCTACCGCAGCGTCGGTGGTGGGCGGGTTTGTGCTTGGTGGTCTAATCACGATGTGGCTTAAAGTAGGGAGATCGAGAAGAGCAACTGCTAGGCGGTGACATACACATGGGTACTATACATCGAAAAATACGGTTCTGAACAGTTCAAAGTACATATAAGATGGTGAGATGAGATGGACGAAAAGCTACAGTGTACAAGCTTATCCATTGTGGATATAACCAGGCTGATAGGCCTTGCCATAATCCTGTGGTGCACCGAGTGGAGGGGGACCATACTGGGTCTGTATGCCAGGGTGCTGATATCCAGGCTGGGCGATAGGAGGTTCCCACCTAGTTTGAAGGAAGCGTAGTTAGTGCCAGATTGAACAATCCGACCATTCCTTGGTGCGAAGGAAGCCATTAAGACCTACCCTGGCTGCATGTCAACCTGAAGTTGGCATATCCCACACATCCAGACATGTCTAGATTTAAACGGAATCAAGGGTACGAAACAAAGCTCGAGCCAGGTGCGCGATTTGGCGGCGAACATGGAGGCTTGGTGCGGGGTTGGTTAAGCAATACGGTTGGATTCGGGGAGCACCCACCATTATGACATCTCGGACAGATTCTTGGGCCTTGGTCTCCATTCGGTGATACCTTGGTCGGACAGCCAACTGAGGGTTTCGAAACTCATTGTCAGACGACTGCGGAATGGAAAGCAGGTGTAATTGCGACTGACATACGATGGGAATGCAGACTAAGAGGATAGCATTGAGATGATTTAATCAAGAAAGACAAGAACGTTGATGCTCACATAGAAAATCAAACATGGAAGGGAGTGAGGAGAAGAAGGTGAGTGGAGTCGGTTCTCACGCCTGGTCATCTCACTAGTACCGTAACCATGATGATGTCATGACTCAACCGCTTCGTTTAAAGTCGAGGTCCATATGTATCACAGGATGAAAGATACCATATTCTTTGCTCTCCCAGTCGGATTGTAGTGCTAGGTGACCGATCTTTTTCTTCTTCTCCTTGATGCTCGTTACAGTACCCTCTGATCCTATACTAACTCCCCACATCTTTATAATCCTGAAGCAAGACATTTGGAGAAGCTCACAATCGATTTCCTTGATGTTCAAGACCCTACCCTTCTTCATCACAATTTTTCACTCAAATTTCGGCCAATTTGTATGGCTCTTGGCCATCTGTTTTTGCACGATTATCCGATTGATACTTAAAGGTGATGATGCTTTCCCTTTTGGTTCGATGCGTTGGCACCATGGTTCATCAATTCCTTAGTTCCTCGACTTGTCAAGGTAATTTTTATGTGCCGTCTGCGACCGTAAGGCAGTAGTTCCTATGCAGATAAAAGGAGAATTCCCTGAATATGCTAGGAAACGCGAGTCAGGACTCATTGAAGACAAGCCACTGATGGCGATGTGTCAACAGTAGCGCTTAATCCCTTGAAGGGGACTAGAAGCGTTGATGCATCTGATGGGCCTTCATGCGTCACTCCGGATCCGAAATGCGTGCAGATATATGCAAAATATCTCGATTCGAAAAATCGACATGACAAAGTTTATGCTTACCATGTTACAGCATCCACAAGTGCAAGAACAGGCACAGGCAGAGATCGACGCAGCCGTTGGCTTTCAGATCTGCAGAGTTGGATTATATATGCGTTGAAGCTATTTTGATGGAGACGTTGAGAATACTCCTTGATCACTGGTATTTCCACTTTGTTCTCTCGATTGTTGGATCAAACATATGTTGCTTGCATTAAAGTCCATTCTACCTCACTATTTATAGTGGCGTCGAGGGCTGGCAAGCACGGTCCTCCCTTGTAGAGCAGGTGAGTCAGCGGAGGCAAGTCACCGTCGTCCTGTGGACTCTACAGTTCTTTTGACATGACCCGTTCCCCTTGTGCTATAACGTTAACGTTCACACACTTTCGGCAGCAGACAATTTGAACTATGAGTTTCTGTAAATTCTGTTGACATCAACGAGACAACTTGAAGTACTTCATCAATTACGGGAGTTTTGAGTGCTCTCTCAGGGTGACCCGCGCGCCCTCCAACCTGAGTGACCTTACGCGGCCGACGGCTTTCTGTAGAAACTCGACTTAAATTCTCGAAGAGCCTGCTCTCCGATGTCGGTGAGTCGAAGCAGACGAAAGCTCCAATGAACGACGGGGCATCGCAAGGTCCACGTGAACGAGGCGTGTTTGCGAGTTCATTCGATCGTATTCGTGTGCACCATCACCACGTCTATCGTTCCAAAGTGCCTCGACACTTGCACGGAAGCGATCGAACGCCGAGCTTTGACTGGCTTCAGTCGTGGCGGGAACGGGGGTGAGAGCGGCGATCAGATTTTGGAGATGTATCGTCTTGGCCGCGATACGACTGCCGTGTTGGGATTGCTCTGCAACTTCAACTTCCTCGTACTGGAGTGGGTCACCGTTCATCGTTAACAGCGAGTGCTGCGAAACGGACAGCGCGAGACATCTTCGTGCCATTTCGAGATGATAGTCGATGCTTGCTTGCCGCGCTTTGAGACCCTGCATGCGTCGCCGCCTCAACTTCCGGTCGTCGCCCTACTAAGATGGCCTCAGCGTCCAAGGTAGGTTACTGAGTCAAGTGACGGGGCTCCTGATGTTGACGCTTCACGCAGGTTTGTTCATACTGACGCGACTACCAGGCTGCCAGTTGTGCCGTGACTCGTCAATGGCATGCTGACAGAGACATCCAGGGTCGGGTAACTCGGGTCAGCTGGTCACTCGAGATATGAAGTTATCCCATGCCGTGCGCAGCTTGGCACCGCTCTCAACGGGCCTTGGCAGGCCATTGGCCAATGGAGGCACAGGATGTTAGTCACTGATATTCCCCGCAGGTCCCGAGTTAGGACGGCTTGGCCAACATCCTCGCCTACACACAGCCACTTAGACGCCCTTTAAAGCCTGCAATCTCATTCCCAGCCTTACTGATCCCACTCCTGAAAGATGTCCTATTACACTGACTCCAGCTACGCCCATCATTCGCACTCTCTGTCCCATCATCACCATCCCAGTTCAGGGTACCTTCCTCCCGTTGGAGCCGATCCTCAGCTCTGGCAATACTTCGCTGCGGTTGATACCAACAGATCTGGTGCTTTAAGTGTCGGTGAACTGCGGAATGCCCTCGTCAATGGTATGACCTATTCTATCGTTCTCAATTCCAGCTGATCGTATTATATCAGGAAACTGGTCTAGTAACTCAATCATCACCTACTTTACTTGATTTTTACACACATTTTTAGAGTTCGATCTGGATACGATTAAGATGCTGATGGATATGTTTGTAAGTTGACGCATTAAGTGAAGTCTTCAGCTAAAGTATCCCAGGATTCGGATCGCAATGGCACCATTGGATTTAACGGTGTTTACTTTTGCATCTCTGGTATTCGTGTGCATTTCTAATATTACTAACAGACTTTACTCGACTGTGGCAATATATTGCAGAGTGGGAGCGCGTCTTTAGGCGCTTCGACAAGGATCATTCGGGAACCATCGAAAGACGAGAGTTATCGGATGCCTTGCAGAGCTTCGGATACAAACTGTCTCCCCATCTGCTCAACTTACTCCAGCATAAATACGGTAATTTGCATGGTTACTTCCTTTCGATCTCAAGTTGGCTCATCTCACTCCTTTCTAGCCACCGGAGCAACTTCTGCGTACGGTTCATCCCCTGGAATCACGTTCGACCGATTTGTCAGAGCGTGTGTCACAATCAAAACGCTTACCGAAGCCTTCCAGAGGTCCTCTCTCTATCTTTTTATAGATTTAACTGGCTAATATGTCTCCTGAAAGGGCCGATGTCTACAATGATGGTCGGGCAGTGTTCACTTACGATGAATTCATGAGGGTAATTGTCACTTTTCTTACAGTTGCATATCACTGATCACTACTCCAGGCTACTCTCATGGCTCCTTGAAGCCCCGTCTGTCAGGAATATACATATAGGAATAAGAATCTCATCAGAGCTCACGATTGATATTTCGAAAATCTCTCCTCATTTGTATATCAATGTAACAACTACTTGGAGTGTATGTGGCTTTGAGCTTTACATGTTCAGTGAACTCCATTATCAAAAGGCATCGTTCATGAAAGTGGTTTTTAGCGTCATGGACTTGGTGTGTGGTCACTCTTCACTAAAGTTGAATAAGCGTGGATCAGACCCTGGCGTAAAACTTCAGATGAATCGTCTTTGGGAATATAAATCAACGAGTTGCAGGCTACCACGGCAAGCCTTCCCACCTAACTAGTACGAGGAACTCCAGTCCGAGTTAATTAAGAAGGAACGATTCGGTCAAGGTATTGTCGCCATACCCCTCAGTTAAGAGTACTATACTAGAACGGACCCAATCCAGGGTCTCAACGAGCAGGTGGTCCTTGTTCTGTAGTACGCATCGAGTGATATGGGGTGTCAAAAACTTCTGCAACTCATCCAACCAACAGCCTGAGCTTAGTGCGATCAATTGTCAAGATTGCATATGCTCAGGCGGTAGCACGCCGTTTTTCGAGTTGTGCGTTTCATCATCCGAGTCGGAAATTCTTCATTTTGGTGCATCGTGATGATCCCATGGTTGTTGGTGAGAGGATCTCCAAGTCAAAGGGAAACGTTATGTGGGTCACCCACGAGCCCAAATTAGCACAAACCATCAAGTCAGAAACGTCTATCTGAGGCGACCTCTCAGCAGCCTCTCGATTGAATTAACTCGGAACGAAAATCGCACTAGCAGGGAATTCGTTGCAAGGTGGTGCCAGTCATGTCGCTTGCACATCTTGTGAGCGAGTGGCTCAGATTGGACCCGGTGAGTTTCCTCGTTTCTCTCCACCTCGATCCAGTAGCAGACCTCGTGGGTTACTAGAACGAGAAGACAAGAAAAGAAATTCAAGTACTATGGGATACGCAAAACATAGATCAGTTGGAGAAAAGGATGAGGTACTTGCCAGTAGAACTGCGTGATCTTCCGTCGCTAATGCCTAACGCTCGCTACGACGTTTGTGCCCCACTCTATCATCGGAAGGACACGGATAGAGTTTGGAACGGCAGGTGAGTTAACCATCGATATCAATCCCTGCTGCCAGTTCCAAGTCTAAGGGCTCCGAGGAAAAATGGAAGCTGGGTGGGCGAGAATGAACAACTTGATCATCATCCAAGCGTCTCAGGCAAGCACCCGTGCGCTCCACAACCGGCTATGGGTTTTCAACGCATGCTATCCTTAGGGACTTTGCGCGTACTTGTTGAAGAATATCCCCGATGCTACCTCACGCGGTGTCGTGATCGGTCACGATCATCGATACAATTCAGCGGACTGGGCGCGCCTTACCGCAGCGGTGTTCCTTTCCAATAATGTCAAAGTTTTCCTTTTAAGGGGCTTGGTCCACACACCTCTGTGAGTCCTCTTGTTGTCTTGTTCCGCACGATGCAGGTATAACGCTATTATAAGTGTGCCATTCTCGGTAAAAAGACTGAATGCAGGTTGCGGAGTAATGATTACTGGTGTGTAATTTGGTACATATTCATTCTGGCCTACAAGCTCAATCCTCCTGCAGCGAGCCACAACCCGAAGGTATTCATTACATTGCGTATTGTGCGCCATTTATGACTTAGTCTTTTGTGAGGATGACAACGGTTTCAAAGTGCGTGCTCTCAAAACATGAAATTATTTTCCTTACCCGTGCACACAGGTCTACTGGGAGAATGCCGTCCAGGTAGGCGACTCAAGGTCAATATTACGTATATAAATCAGTCCTCTTTAGATAATCGGTCCTCATGATAAGGGTATCGCACAAGCTATACTGGACAATCTAGAACCAAGGGTAAACCATGGAATCGATGTTTACGCATCATCGCTTTGCTATGACTCAACCAGCAAGATGAAAGAAAATTATTATGCCTTAATTTGTGGCATGGCAAATTCAAAGTGAGTGGTCAAATATTCATGTTTTACCACGTTCAAGTTCGTGTGTGTACAGGCTTCGTGTCGATACCACCCCTATCAAATTTGTGAATACCTCTATGCATGGTGTCAGCGATGTTTTCGCATCTGAAGTGTTCAAGCGTGCCGGATTCAAACCATATATTGCTGTAGAAGAGCAGAAAGTCCCAGATCCCGATTTTCCGACAGTCCGATTTCCAAATCCAGAGGAAAAAGGTATGAAGTACATATATATAGTTGATGAGTTTACAATTGAGCTATTGTAGGAGCATTGGTGAGCTTATACCAGAGTTTTCATTACCCTTTGTGACGCCGTCAAGGAATGTGCAATTGCAACAGCCATTCGCTCGGGCGCAGACTATGTACTAGCACAGGATCCCGACTCTGATCGGTTCTTGGCTGCTGAGAGAAGGTGAGCCTACGTGTTTCGCAATCATGAATATGTGTTGATAGTGCAACCTAGTGCTGATGGAAGTTTCACAACATTCACGGGTGATCAATTAGGAACCTTGTTTGCAAGCCGTGTCCTGGCAAGATACAAAGAATCGGGAAAGCCATTGGGTGCGTTATTTTCCTGGTTACTACCCGACCAGCTCAGTAATTTGCGGTATCCCAGATAAACTCGCAATGGTAGCCTCTACGGTGAGCTCTAAAATGCTCGAGGCAATGGCACATCTCGAAGGTTTTAAATTCGTGGATTGTCTGACTGGTAGGCCCCCCAAAGCATGATGTCTGGAAGTTTGTTTCAGCGTAGTCCTAACAGGATTTAAATTTATTGGAAATACTGCACTTAACCTCGAGCGAGCTGGCTATGAGGTTCCTTTTGGATACGAGGAAGCTATTGGTTACATGTTTGGTTCTGAGATACGTGATAAAGATGGAATAGCTGCCACGGTGAGCGCAAGTGAATCAACGGTGTGCCACAGCTCATGGGTGGGAAAGTTAATGTTCGCAGAGATGGTAACTGAACTACACGATCAAGGTTCAACGGTTCAAAACTGTCTAAAGGGACTCTATGACAAGTGTGTATCTGTGGACTGTCTCACCCCATTGCTAGTTCATAATAACTTTCCAGATACGGTTACTTTGAGGTGCGTCAATCTTCGCCATTGAAGGGTTGAATTGACGGCGTGTAGACCAGAAACAGTTATCTCATTTGTTTGGATGCCGTCAAGATCGACCAGATTTTCGAAGGACTTCGCAACTTTGAGAAGGCAGTACGTCTTTATTGACACAACTGATGTCACGAAGTGATTCTCCCTTTCGTAGCTGCACCCTTACACGAAGCGGTACCCTCGCTCGATTGCCGAGTTGACCGTCGTCAGTGTTATCGATCTGACAGTTGAGCATGGATACGATAGCAAAAACGCTCCCACGTATGCCCCAAGACTGCCATTATCCTCGGGACATATGGTCCAGTTCAGAGCAGAATCTGCAGATGTTGGCGTAGTGCTGACTATAAGGTTCATTCCACATATCGTTTGGAGTTGAGTACCCGCTAACGTGATTTCCAGAACAAGTGGCACGGAACCGAAGGTATGGTCTTAGACAGTAATGACAAAAGGTACTGCTGAGTTTTCTTTCATTCAGATAAAATACTACTTGGAAGGCTGCGGAAGTGACCCGGAGCGGGTGTCGGCGATTCTACCCCATGTCGTAGATTCTTTAGCGAATGAGTGGATGAAAGCATCCGAAAATGGACTCGGGCGCCCTTGATTGGGACCCTTGAGTGTCGCAGAGAAATGTATGTACAGTACTTGCCTGTCACTATTATATCACGATATAAGGGTTTGCCTTTTTCACTTCAAATTGTTGAACTTGTGGATCCTCCAGGCAAACTTTCAAGCACCTACCGCCTTCCCTCGACTGACGTATGTGTGTACTCACACATTGAACGAGGACAGGAATCTACCCAACAGCGACATGGCGGGTATGGTCATTCAGTATATCGAGTCTGCGCCTTTAATATACTTACCTGCAAGTGGGGGCAGCAATTATGTTGAAGCGTGATCAAACTGCATCAAGTTCGAGGTGTGCTTGCCAATGGATGAGTACGCTCCCCTTGGGCTCCTTTGATAGAATGCTTCGAGCTGACTGTTCGCCCGCAGTATCATAAGCACATTTCCTAGCTCAACGAAGCTTGAACATTTCAGCTTGTCTCTAAAGCTGCAGCTGAAGACACACCGATTTGCAAATAGCTTATCTTCAGCGCTGTGAAAAACAATGGAATGAAGAGGTAAAATACATAACGATCTACAAGTCCAAGATACTCTAACTAGTTGTATACCTGATATAGTGGACTGCCATAAGGTCAGTAGCTGGCTGCAAAAGGAAAGAGAAGCTAACATACGTTGACGAGAACTTGGTCCCTTGTCTTACAACCTTCTCTACCGCATCCAAGAAGTCGCGCTCCGTGGCGACCTTCCGCCGTGCGCGAATTGCGAACATACCGGCCTTCAAGTCATATATTTGTGTATACTATCATGATTCGCAGAAGCTTGGGGACGCACCTCGGTAGCAACTGATCGCAACTCTGCTCCAGTGGTGTTAGGACATAGCCGGGCAATTAGGTCGAACCGTATGTCCCTTTCGACGCTCATACTTCAAGTATGCATTTGTTTCAGGCAAGAATTTCAGCAGGATGAAACATGAACCCACCTTCGTGCGTGGATCTTCAAAATGTGTGCGCGTCCCTCATTGTCGGGTAACGAGAATTCCACGCGTCGATCGAGACGACCAGGCCGAAGTAGTGCGGGATCCAATGTATCTGGCCTATTCGTTGCCATCAATACCTTGATATTTCCTCGAGGGTCGAACCCATCAAGTTGATTAATCAACTCAAGCATCGTTCTCTGCACTTCGTTGTCCCCCCCTGCACCGTCGTCAAATCGTGCACCACCAATAGCGTCAACTTCGTCGAAGAAAATGATGCAGGCTTTCTTCGAACGTGCCATCTCGAAGAGCTCGCGGACCATGCGGGCGCCTTCGCCGACGTATTTCTGCACTAGCTCAGATCCAATTACACGAATGAAGGTGGCATCAGTGCGGTTAGCAACTGCGCGGGCACAAAGGGTTTTGCCAGTTCCAGGCGGCCCGAAAAGGAGGACACCTTTTGGAGGATCAATACCAAGCTTCACAAAGCGTTCTGGCTAGAGACGAGGTGAATAGACTGCAGGTTCATTTCTGAAATACATACTGAAAGAAGAGGAGTCTCAACAACCTCGCGGAGCTTTTCTATTTGCTCCTTACAGCCCCCGACGTCGGAGTAAGTGACATCTGGCTTCTCTTCGACTTGCATCATCGTAACTGACGCATCGATCTTTGGAGGTAAAGGTATCTGAATCTGGTACTTGTTCCGGTCGACTCTACACACAAGTTGTTGAAGTGAGAAGAGTCATACTACAACGCCACGCACCCAACACGCATACCCTCTTCAATATCTGTGGGAGCAACACGTTCGCCAAGTCCGACGACGAACTTTGCGATTTGTTTGATGTTGATGACGTATTTGTCTTGTTCATCAGCGCCTTTCTGGCCCTGCACAGCTCCGGCAGGGTTAACTGCACGAGCCAATTCTGCTTTCTTAGGATCCAGAGGTATGATTTTTGTGCAACGTGCAACCTGGAGAGGGTGCTCTCCCATGCGTGCACGGTCGGCAGCAAGGTCCCATAGATTCGGTGCGGCTAGACCGGTGTCCGATTCCTTCACGCCGAGTTTCTCGTCAATTCGCTTTTGAACTTCTTTGATATCTGTATCAATTTTTTTCAATTTGGCGGCATATGGACCTTGACCCTAGGTATATGGTTAACTTCAACAAGGAGAAGGGTAAATGTGCAACATACATAGGTCTTGAGGATTTGGATATCGCTATCCGTGAGGGCTAAAGACGCATAAGAAAGGAATTCATTTGTAGATGGCATGACATGCCTTGGATCTTTTCTTCTTTCTCCTCCACTTTCTTCTCATCTGGTCAAGGGTCAATATGCTGAGAGTGGTGCAGGCATGAGACTTACATTTCTCCCAGTCACTGGAAACTGCTGTCAGTGAAGTTATGGGCAACGTCAACCGTCGAAGACGTACCTTTTGGGAGGCATCGTGTAGACGAGTACGGTGGTTCTGCTGACGTTTGGACGGGACGCGTCATTGGGGTGTACGCGTATCGGTTATTCCCGAGACATTCAGATTCCGCTTTGGGATGCTTGGGAGCAAGCTGTTCTGCTCTGTCGCCAACGACGATGGCGGGTGCACTACAGAACGCAAAGCGCGACCTTTCAAAGATCGCAGATGAGGAACGTGAATCGCGCTTTGGTCAGGTATTCGGCGTCTCTGGGCCAGTTGTGATCGCAGAGAACATGGTTGGCGCCGCCATGTACGAACTGGTCCGCGTCGGGCATGATGAGCTAGTAGGGGGTAAATTCGGTGCATGTCTGTGAGTTGCGCTTGCATCGCTAACCTTCATTCCAGAGGTTATTCGGATAGAGGCAGATAAAGCAACCATCCAAGTGTACGAGGAAACATCAGGTGTCACAGTTGGAGATCCGGTTCTCCGAACGGGCAAGCCTCTCAGCGTAGAGTTGGGCCCGGGTGTGTAACGTCCACGTGGCTACGTGTGTTGTATTCAGGTTATTGCAGGTTTGATGGGTAACATCGTGGATGGCATCCAAAGACCATTGCGCGTAAGTCTTTTCGCATCTTTCTGTCCATTGATCAGTTTTGCACGGTCATTCAGTCCATCCAAGAACTCTCAAAGTCCATTTATATCCCACGTGGTATCAACACGGAAGCGCTTGATCGTTTTCTCAAGTGGGATTTCGCCCCAGCATCTTTTAAAGTATTTCTTCAGCTCTCGGCCACGATAGTCTCCTGACGGAGTGCGTAGGTCGGTGATCATATATCGGGCGGCGACATATTCGGTGGCGTATACGAAAATTCGCTTGTGAATAACCACAAAATTATGCTTCCACCCCGCGCACTTGGTACTATCACCCACATCGCAGAAGAAGGAAGCTATACTGTCGATGTTCGTATTTATGACTTTCTATTTATCATTTGGACGCTCAACCACACTCGTAGGATATTGTTCTTGAAACCGAGTTCAACGGTCGAACAACTAAACACACGATGATGCAATTGTGGCCTGTCCGCGCACCCCGTCCAGTCACCGAGAAGCTGACAGCAGACTACCCATTGTTAACTGGTCAACGGATTCTGGACGCTCTTTTCCCGTATGTTGCCCCTTTTTTTCTGACAGGTTTCATGGACTTACCTTGCGAAGATGTGTCCAAGGAGGTACCACAGCCATTCCTGGTGCTTTCGGATGCGGCAAGACTGTCATTTCTCAAGCATTGTCTAAGTATTCCAATTCAGATATAATCATCTATGTTGGATGTGGAGAGCGAGGAAACGAGGTTAGTTCGCTGTATGCTGTTTGGCCTTGCTTATATCGTCATGATAGATGGCTGAGGTCTTGATGGAAGTAAGGACTGATGTCGTTTGTTTGTATAAGCTTGCTCATCTTCCAAAAGTTCCCTGAGCTGACGATGGAAGTTGGCAATCGCCAAGAGCCTATCATGAAGCGCACCACCCTTGTTGCGAACACATCGAATATGCCTGTCGCAGCCCGCGAAGCATCCATTTATACCGGCATCACACTCTCGGAGTACTTCCGTGACCAAGGATCCAACGTCTCTATGATGGCTGACTCCACGTCACGTTGGGCCGAGGCCCTCCGTGAAATATCTGGTCGTCTTGCAGAGATGCCGGCGGATTCTGGGTATCCAGCGTACTTGAGTACCAAACTCGCGAGTTTCTACGAGCGAGCTGGCAAGGTTAAATGCCTGGGAAATCCACAGCGACAGGGGACGGTGTCCATTGTTGGCGCGTGAGTCTCGCGTGGCTTGGCCATGAAGTTACTCTGCTAACCTGATGGGCTAGTGTATCCCCACCCGGAGGAGATTTTGCCGACCCAGTCACGTCAGCTACACTCGGGATTGTCCAAGTCTTCTGGGGCCTTGACAAGAAGCTAGCGCAACGTAAACATTTCCCATCCATCAATTGGAATCTGTCATACTCCAAGTACACGAAAGTGCTCGAGTCCTTTTACGAGCGCGATGCACCGGGTTTCGTCGAGCTCCGCGTACGCACAAAAGAAATTCTCCAGAAAGAAGATGATCTTGCGGAGATCGTTCAACTTGTTGGAAAAAGCGCACTTGGCGAGAACGACAAGATCACCCTCGAGGTCGCGAGAATGCTCAAGGACGACTTCTTGCAACAGGATGGTATGAGCGAGTACGATCGCTATTGTCCATTCTACAAAACACATGCAATGTTGAGGAATTATGTTACGTTCTACGATGCCGCCTTGAAAGCAACCGCACAGGGTGACTTGACGTTTGCTAGAGTCAGAGAGTCTGCCGGAGACTTGATATTCAAGCTCTCTCAGATGAAGTTCGAGGTGAGATCACGGTAATATGGACGGGTCGTCGCTGACATCTCGTTTTCGGTTTGCTTCAAGTCGCCTTCGCAAGGCCAGGAACCGATTGTGCAGAAGCTGGACGCTCTGCACACGGAGATCCAGGATCGCTTCCGGCAAATGGTGGAGTAGACTAATGTAACATGTCTTTGCTCTTGCACCCATCAGACGTAATACCACTTTCATAAGCGCTATATCACAGAATATGTTGGATAATCTCACTCGGGTGAGAACTCCTTCCGAACCATGGAAAAACTCATTTAAATGGAGCTTTTGTATTGCTAGGGTCGCTGACTGATCAGACCAAGATGGCAGTAAGAGGAGGCGGCAGCACGACGAAAGATCTATATAGTAAAGCTATGAGCATGTAACATCCAAATAAGGCAATTCCTTCTGCGTACAAACAACCACTCGTCAGCTGATTTATCACTTCACTGACTCTTGTCATCAACTTCTTTCATGGCAAACACTACGGTCAAAGGCGCGTTGGCTATTCATGGCCAGAATCCACAGGTATTTATCATTCTTTGTGTTTCACTCTGTCTCATGTGTGTAGTTTCTAGTTGAAACTGTAATCCGGAACCGGATATGGGAGTCGACATATTGGAAGGAGCATTGTTTTGCATTGACAGGTGTGTATACCGCTACAACGTACAGGAGGTTGTATTGATGACCTACTTAGCCGAGTCGCTCATTGATCAAGCTATCGAGCTCCGCTGCATCGGGGGGGTCTATGGCAACCAGCGTCCCACCGAATTTCTCTGCTTACTTTTGAAGCTCTTGCAACTTCAGCCCGAGAAAGAAATTTTGATCGAGTATCTTCAAGCTGACGAATTCAAGCGAGTCAACCCTGGTTTCTCCCTGATTAGCGTATCTTGATCCATTCATCAGATACATGAGAGCGCTCGCAGCGATATATATCCGGATGACATTCCGTGCAGTGGAAGTATACGAAATCCTCGAACCACTTATGAAAGACTTCAGAAAACTGAGGTATCGGGATATGGGTACAGTTTCAGGGGTACTCCCATGAACATCGCTAACGCTCTTTCAGCTGGGTACTCACTAACCTACTTCGACGAATTTATTTATGAGCTGCTCACGGAAGAAAGAGTCTGCGACATCATTCTCCCCCGAATGGCCAAGCGGCAGACGCTAGAAGAGAATGGTGAAATTGGACCGCGCAAGAGTCGATTGTTGGATGCGATGGAAGGGAAGAGCGAGGATGGAGGCAGCCGCGGTAGCAGTCTCTCCAGATCAACCTCCAGATCGAGAAGCCCAGGTACCGAAGTAGAGCGTTTCCCCTCTGTGAATGAGCGATATATTTCCAGAAGTCCTACGCGCTCACGTTCACCGTCATTCCGTGGCAGTATCTCGCCCGACAGGACGGAGGCGGAACCTACAACGTATGTGTAATATACTGATGATATTCTTTACTCCGTTGGCTGAACAACAGGCTTTTTGGAAAAGCTTTGAGTCTTGAACGCAAGAAGTTGCTTCGATAACTCTCTCCAACGTTCTGACACAATGGGCATTCTTTCCGTTGCTTCTGGGGAAAGATAGCCTCGGTTTCGCCATTGGGTATACCAAACTGGGGAGAACATCAAATGTGAAATGCTAAATTGCCACAGAGAGCAAGGTACGCACTGATATCGTTGCGACGAGTTGGTGCAGCAGAAACACGGTCTGTTCGACCCTTGATGCAATCGCGCAAGGCAAGAGAATTATAATACTGGCAGAACACGCTGCCACCTTTAGCCTCTATAGCTTTAATGGCACTCTTTGACACTCGAGAAGGGGTGATATGTACGGCCGCCTTTAAGAATTCTGCACCCTGTAAATTGAAACATGAACATGGGATGAAAGGCGTCTGAGTAACAAGGACACGGACGTTACCCAAAAGTTTGATGCCATCGTACACGTTGTGCACGCAACCGCTCAACAGCAACTCCTTTGCCGTAATGGGTTTTTCTGGCGTTGAGTGCAAACGCCCTTGATCTATCCAATGTTGAAGACGGTCGAGGTTAACCGCCGCATAAGTTTTGCGGTTCCTGGCATAGGAGTTCAGCACAAGACACCGCAAGGCAATGCCAATGTAACAACGCTCACGGATTGACAAAGCCCCGCTTGGGGAACTTTTTGAGTATTGTCGTCTGACCGCCTTCAAACCCGGCCTTGGGCTTCCCGTTACCGGAGCGAGCTTTCTGACCTTTGTGACCGCGTCCGGATGTGCCACCATATCCCGAGCCTTGACCTCGCCCGACGCGTTTTTGCTAAGAAAATGTCAATCACTTTCTAACCGTATACCTTAAAAAAGTGTACGTTATGCAACGAGCCTGAGGCTGGTCTCAAATTTGAAAGAGATACACGCGTTATACGTGAACGAATAGCAGAGGACATGGACGACAGAGACTATAAGTCAATTCAAAATCAGTGCTGTTCGAAGTGTGCAGGAGAGGCGGAGGATTTCGAGTGGCTGTGCAGTAATTGAAACCCAGAACAACTACTGGAAAATGACATTTGTAAACATCGTCACCCAACTTTGAAGTCTAAGATATAGACTAGGTATACTATCCCTAGACCAGCAGTAGTACTGGGTAAGGAGTCTGCTGCTAATCCAGAGTTCACCAGAGCAAAGACGACTCGCAGTCCGAGGACAAGTGGGAGAGCCATGGAGGAGACAGTGGGCGCGCCTCCCATCTATGAAGACATCAAGACAGGCATACAACGCCGTATGTTGTGTTCCGCGTTATGAGAGACATGCATAGCTATCAGCAACTGTTAAAACAAGCTTGTTATGATATTTTCGGTTCCAAATAAAAGTCGTCCAAAATGCCGGGTTGTGAAACGTGCACGGCTCAGCAGCGACCTCGAGTATGACTTCTTTAAAGCCTCTGATCGCGATATGCGGGACGACTGGAGTCGGAAAGTCCAGGTTGGGTGTGGAGCTCGCACTCATGCTCCGCCAAGGAATCTATCAAGATGGCTCCAGTGGACATCGGTGGCACGGTGCACGTATCATCAACGCCGACTCCATGCAGATCTACACCGGTATGGACATAGTCACCAATAAGATCCCTCAGGCGGAACGTATGGGTGTAGAACACCTTCTCATGGGCTTCAAGCAGCCGGGCGACCAGTACTTTGTTGGGCAATGGGTGCACGATGCCATCCAAGTGGTCAGTACCAGTTCAAAAGCATTTCATCTGATTCTCCGAGGGCCTGCGTGACAGATCGAAGAAACACATAAAATGAATCAGATTCCTATTGTCGTCGGTGGAACCTCCTACTGGATCCAACATCTGCTGTTTCCCAATCGACTAGCTAATAAAGAATTGAGCTCTACACCGCCTGGAGCCGTCACCCCTGGTGCTCTGATGTCCGCTTCTTTACAGCATTCCATTTCGCAACTGACGCCTCATCTTCTCGACCTGTGGACGGCACTTCCAGAATCTCCACCAAACGCGGCAACTCATCCAGAGGACGCTCTCTCTCTGCATGAATTATTGCGTGCTTTGGACCATCCAGTAGCATCCCGATGGCACTGGAAAGATACGCGCAAGATTTTGCGTAGTTTGCAAATTATGAAGGAGACAAGCAGGACGCCAAGCGAGATTATAAGTGAGCAATCGGAAACAGCACTGGTCCCTCGGTGTGTATCCCCTCTTTTTTGTGCCCTGGACTCTTAAATAACTTTTGATCAAGATATCGAACCCTTTGCTTTTGGCTGTACGCTCAACCTTTGGTACTGAACCCTCGTCTCGACGAAAGAATCGATAATATGGTCGAGGTTTGCAAACACTATTCACTTGTCACTTCTTCTGACACTTTCCTCTATAAAGCATGGTCTTCTTGACGAAATACGGTCCCTGCAACAGAGGTTTTCCTCATCGCGTGGTACAGCCGACGGTCCCTCGGTTGACACGGAGGACAAATCGAACTCCTCTGCGACAGAGCCAGATTATACGCTAGGCATCTACCAGTGTATAGGTACGCGAAATCTTGCCATCAAGCTATGCGCTATATCTGCCGATAGGATTCAAAGAATTTCGCGATTTTCTCTCACTGCCCGGTGGTTCCCAGCAAGTCTTTGACAAGGCAATAGAAAATATGAAGCAGTCGACTCGCAAATATGCCAAACGTCAGGTCACATGGCTCCGGAATAGATTACTTCCCGCGATAGAGTGTGTCAATAGACAATCTGGAAGCGAGATTCCAGTGGCTTCCATGTATATTCTTGATGCCACAGGTGGGTAGTGCATGCTTGATAACGTGTCAATTGTGGACCGTGGTAACTCTTTTCGCTAGTTTTGGGAAACCAATGGACCTCAAACGTTCTAACCCCTGCTGAATCAATCACAAAGTGTACGCTGAGCCGGTATATGTGGCTGTAACTGACACTTGGTTTAGCTTTTCTGCGAGAGGAAGAGCTTCCACCCCCTGCATCATTATGCTCGATGGCGAGCCTGAGTGCAATGTCTCATCATCAAAATAAACCAGTCAAGTATGTCCATTGGTTCGCTGAGTGGCGTTGAGTCTCACGTTTCGTTGTCAGCCCCTCTGACATCCTACAAGCGAGACGAAAAATTGTCTGTCAAGTGTGTACTACGAACCCCCGGTGGCCAGTAATGATCGAAGAGCAAGATTGGGACGCGCACCGAGCAAAACGATCGCATAGACGGCTCATCGCACGGTCTGGGAAGGGAGCTGAAGGATTGTCCTCGCAGCCCCAGGACTGCATAATACCCGAAAGTCCTTGTGATGAGAACTGTAGTGCTGATGGGCCGTTACAAGCATTGTTTGATGTTGCCTAGGGTGAGTGTCTTGTCGATACACATCTATAAAGGGGTTTTTTATTTCTCCTTTCTGTTCGACAAGAACTCGTTGAGGTCTTCCCGTGTAGGATAGGTGAGCTGCCCAAGGGACTCTGAGTTAGCCATGATGAAACGGATGATCTCCTGATGGATCTCATTGTGGAAAGAGCTGGACGTCATTGACGTTCAACTCGATGGCTGGGCATCTTTGGATGGTTGTGAACATGGAGAATGGATCGAGCCATAGTAACTATATGATAGCACGGATGCGCCATACAGCGTTGCAAAAAATTGTTGGTGAGACGTCGTCGCTTACTATCTGTGTGAGCACTGCGAACATCGGTCGTAATTTGCCCGCTCACGACGTTCGCTACGCCTGGCTCACCGCGGTTTTCTACTACGTTGGATAAACGTTGAGCGTTTCGCTCGGTCGTTTTCTCGTCCTTCGACCATGACCTCCATGGCGGGCTCGGTGCCAGCTTACTTGTTGCAAGGAGTTTCTGTCCTGCAACCGCCCCACCTCGAAGGCCTCTCGGATCCCTCACTTTCCACTGAAATTTTGCCAGGTCCACCTTCCCTGCTATCTGTTCAGCAGGCTGCACAGAAGCGCGACCCAAAGAAACCATCCGCTTTCGTGTCCTATCTCCCTACATCGGATCCGGGCTCTACCTACTCGGGCCTCATGACGGGTGCTCTCAGCGTCTCGGAAACCGACGGGCCCCGCCGAAAGCGGGCCCGAGTCGACAAAGGGTGTGTTCGCTTCTCCTCTCACACCGCTGGGGGCTTTCTCTGACTTTCTCCCCGTCACGTCTCAACCCAAACCCTTGTCGATGTATCGCCCTCGTACCTTGTCATTTCGTGGGTTGCTCGTCACTTCGCATCCAGAATTACGAACGGGCGTGCTCAGAGGGCCAGTGCTAGAAACTTGAACAACGGTGGTGCTAGCAGCAGCCTCTCTCTATCCCTACTGGCTTCCGATCCAGCTCCACCAGACGTCCTGCCTTCTCGCCAGCCCAGCATGCCACCTGTCCCAGACTCCGACCCATTCCCGGTACAACCCGAATCAGATGACCCTTCCCTCTCAATGTCTCGTGCGAACTCCCTACCTGGATGTGAAGATTTTGTCCTGCCAGTCATTGGTGAGAGAGGAAGGTCAACGAGAAAAGATAAAGGAAAGGGAAAGGAGGTAGACCGAGGGGTTAGAGTGAAGGAAGAACCTATCGGAATAATTTCACTCTCTCCTGAACCTTCATTAGGTCTGGTGCGTGCTCCTTGAGAGGTCGCTAGTGCACTACCCTCATACCTCTACATTTGGTGCCTAGTTGAACGAGGATCATTGTTCATCATGCCGATCCTTAGGTGCGCTGGTGTACTGTGATAGCTGTCCTCGAGCATTCCATCTCTGGTGCTTGGACCCCCCTATGGAAGCAGTCGACCTCCCGGAAGGCGAAAAATGGTTTTGTCCAAGCTGTGTCATTCGCAGGGTATATTATTTTGGTGCATGTTTCTCGTATATGTGATCGCTAATACGCATCTCAAAGAACCCGCCACCTAAGCCTGCGCCGTCTTTCATGTCTCCTCTCATCCATCTTGTTCAGACGAACATCCCTAAAGAATTCCAGCTTCCCGACGATATTCGAGGTTTTTTCAAGGATGGTTCGTGGACTCTCTTTTTCAACCAACGTCTCACTTCATCGTCTTTAGTTGCTACTGGTACCAATGGAACCTATGTGGACAGCTCGGAACTGAAGCAGCCCCGCCTCAAGTAAGTCAACCACCTCCTTCCTTTGCGCTGCCGACCATGTCTTGCAGTCGTCATGGGCAGCTCGAAGATCGTGATCCTTATCGATTGAAGGACCGAAATGGTGTGCCCGTGTTATGTTTTAGATGTGGCGCGTCGGCACTATCAGGGGGTCTTGGTGGATGCGCAACCTCAAAAAGGAACCCGCGTAGGTCGACATCCGTCGCACACAGTTTGACACCGGAAAGTGGAAAACCAATTGTTTCTTGCGATTATTGCAACCTCCACTTTCATCTCGATTGCCTTGATCCGCCTCTTACGTGTATGCCTTCCTTCGGAAAGAAATGGATGTGCCCAAATCATGCGGATCAAGTGTTTGTAAGTTCTTAATGACATTGCGACCATGTTGGGGTTCACTCAACACACGGGCATCCCTCTTGGCCCACATAGCAACGGAAGCGACGTATTCCAAAGCAAAGCGTTGCGCCGATTGATGTCACCAAACCCAATGAGTGGAACAATGGCAACATCGAGATTATACACCCACAGTCTGCAGCGATGACAGAAAAGCTTGTTCTTGACGAGGTGCTAATTAACGGGAGACGGTACAGGGTTCCTGAACGCGTCATTATGCTCGACTTCTGGAGCAAGATAGGCAGGGGACAACATGCAGAGCCCAAGTAAGCTTGTTTTTGGCTCCTGGATCAGAAAAAGTAATCATGTATCCACAACAGAGAGAAGGATATCATGTCCGTGACATCGTCGCCATTGACTTCGCTGAGCTCTCTTGATGAGATGGAAGAGGACATCTTGTTCCAATCCTCATCATCTAGGGAGTGTCTCGTTTCGCTCGATGATTTGCGCACTGCACAGGCAAGCTATTGGTTATCGGGTAATGAGCTGTAAAACTTATGACGCTTTCAAGCTCTTATGTGATTTCCGCAAATTGTTTTCGCTGAAAAGTGAATCTCCGGTAGGACCACCTGCTCGGTCCTCCGGGCCACTTGCTGCTTCAGATAATGCAGAAAGGCAAAACATGATGGAGAGGATTATGGTAGATTTCGGCACCCAAACCGATTTTGAGTCTCAAACACCACTCGTGCCAGTAGCCAAAACGATTGAACTTAAAGAAACTATAAAAGCCACTGTATCAAAGGTAAGTGTGGCTAAATTCCCCCTTATCGGAGGGTGATCTTGACTTGGAACAGCGCAAAGCACCCTCCAGGCCGTCTGTCAGGAATATGGCGGACATCACACCTCCCGAGCCAGCATCGCAGTCACAAATTGGCACCGACCTTCCTTCCGCTAGGCCAAAGAGGGCAAGGATTGCCACAAAGCTTGAAAAGGAAGAACCAACGTCTGTCGAACCTGTGTCTAGGGAGATTACAGAGCCGGTAAGTCGAGTTCCGCGACATGAAAGAAACGACGTTGAAAGGGTCTGTAGATTACTTCCCGACGAGGCAGAAAACCTGGGAGGGAAAGCGGGGCACGCCGGAAGCACAAGCAAGCTCCTGAGAAAATCAAAGAGGCGGGTTCAACGGCTGTGGTTCAACACGCACCTTCTCCACACGTACCGCCAGACTCACCTATACCTGTTGTATCGGAACCTGTTCCACCGCCACCAGCTCCTCCACCGGTTGTTACGCAATCCCTGGTCAAACCCACGACACCGAAAGCCTCCGTAATGATCACTCAATCTGGTACATCATCTACGCCTACTCTCAAAATTCGATTGCCACGATTGTCCGCGGTTAGCGCCACCCCACATTCCAGCATGACGCTCGCTGCTCAGCAGTCCCCCCCACTTGCGCACTCTCCAGCACCAGACACCACTACCTCACATGACCCGCGAGCGCGACGGCCGTTGCGTCGACAAGATTCTGCCTCTGTTTCTGTGAGCGGTGCATCGTCTTACACGGCGGAGGTGGTCGAGGAGGTGGAGTCGGCGAAACCGAGTAAGCAGCAACCTTGGTGATCCGTTCGACTCACTGACCATGTCCGCCAAGAACACAAGCCAAGAGGAAGCAGAAAGCATGTTGAACCAGCATGAGTTCCTATTTGCTCTCTGAGTCCATGGGGATGATAGTAGCGTCAGAGATTCCTGTACTTGACTAGAAAGATATATATATTCCTTGAAGTTATTCTTATAGCAGATAAGAGCTGGCGCCTATTACTCGGGGCGGGGATGACGAGGTGACTCGAAAGTTGCGCTCGGTCCTTGCTCGGGTCATATCCTGTCCATCGTCGCTCATGCACGGACGTATCGTTCCAATACTGAGACTCCAGCGCCGTCTGTTACACGTCCGGCGTGCACCCGAACCTCCAAGTGCTCAGTTATCACAGCTTCTCGCTTCCTACGCTGCTCATCCTCCGCTCCCGCTGACGCTAAGCTCCCTTGTCGCTTTCGGTCAGCCTCTCACCCCACGATCTGTACTACAAAGCGTCTCCTTTGTGTTGTCCGAGCTTCCCCGTCGCCTCGCGAGTCGGGCGCGCGCACTTGAAACCCTCCCATTCATCGTTGGGACCAATCCCTACGTTTCGAGGACCCTGAATGCGTACAGACGAAGCTTCCAATTTTTGGCAACCCACCCGCCCGTCACAACTCTCCAAGAGAATGCATCCTTCACAGCCGAACTCTGCCACTTAGTGGAAAGCCACCGGAATGACATACCGACCATGGCCAAAGGGTTCGTCCTCGCCGTATGCTGAGACCTGTTTGGATAACCGTTGTCATTCCAGCTTCCAGGAATGCGCCAGATACATGTCTCCGACACAAATAAGCAACTTCTTAGATGGTGCCATTCGTAATCGGATATCAGTCCGTTTGATCGCTGAACAACACATCGCCTTGTCACAAGCACTCGAGCTTCAGAGAGATGTGGCCCTCACATCTCACTATGGTATCGTCGACATGGCCTGCTCTCCGGCCGCTATGGTCAAAATGTGTGGTGCATTCGTGAGTGAACTTTGCGAAGCAACGCTTGGCGCCGCTCCGACTCTCATAGTCGACGGACACCAAGACACGACGTTTGCGTGAGTCCCGATCCGGTCCCCCATGCTATTGCATTTGCCGTCTGACTCGCTACCAAAGCTATGTTCCCGTCCATCTCGAATACATCCTCACGGAAATCCTAAAGAACGCATTCCGAGCGACAGTCGAGCGTCACTACAAGCTGTGCAGCACGACATCCGCGTATACAGTCACTCCGGTCACAGTAACGATCTCCCCTCCACCTTCCCCCGCCTCACCTTTCCTGTCGATCAGAATCAGAGATCAAGGGGGTGGTGTATCACCTTCCAATATGCCGCGGATATTCTCGTACGCATTCACCACCGCCAATAATCCAGAGAGCGATGGTGGACCTTACGCCGCCCAGCATGTTGGCGGGAGTGCCGCCGTTGGTGGTTGCACAGGCGATGGTAACTTATTCGACGAGATCACAGGAAAAGGTGTACAGGTCGGGTTGGGAACGATCGCTGGCTTAGGGTATGGGCTTCCGATGAGCAGGTTATATGCAAAGTATTTCGGTGGTTCGCTCAATTTTTTTTCATTAGACGGATGGGGTAAGTAACTCACGTCCTCCACGTCTGCTAGTTACTGATACTGTGAGGTTTCACAGGCAGTGACGTGTACGTGAAACTACGCAGCGTTGACCAGGCTGGAAACGCTCAGATTTAAGTCGAATTTGCTCGCGCCGGTCCCATTACACACGACCATTTCATGCAGATAGACTGTTAGTACTAGAAGTATATTTTCCTCCAAGTCTCAATATCGTCGCACGTAATACTGTAATTTGCATTCATAAAGGAAGAGTGACAGGGATAATTTGGAATCATTCCTCTCTTCGATCCTCTCGCCATTCTTTTCCGAACTTTAGAACCAAGAGGACAAGTATGTTCGTGATAGCCAACAGACCAGCCCAAAAACTGTACAGTCCACCATCGCCAGTACTATCCTGTGGGAATGCTCGATCGACACAGTCCTACCACAACAATTTAGAAGCTGCTCACCTGAAGGGGAATCGCAATTTCGACTGCGATAAATGCAAGTATTCCCCTACAAGCACTATTCGTTGCTACAGAAGTCGAGGAGCGTCCTACGTTGGCGTCGACGATATAGGCGAGGGTACTACTATACATCCATCTACGAGCAGAAATTGATTCTGCTGCTACTAGGGTGTTGGGGAAAGGGGACTCACGCAGCAGATAACCCGGCAATAAATAACATCACGCAAATCGCAGCGGCCGGCTGATGGGTTTGGCAGACCCAAGCATAACCTATCGCAGAGAGGGGAAGCCACAGCATGGCAGGAATTGTACTCCGGAGACGCATCTGTGGTTACCAGCATAAAAACAAGAATGAAGATAGAAGAGGCCACACCTCTGCATGCATTTCTTGTCCGTGCTGACTCTGGAGCTTTGTCAACATCCTATCAGACCATCGCCCACCAAAGACGCTACCACATATACTACCTGTAAGCACATTATATATGGAGCATCATAATGTAGACTCTAGCAATCAACCCACCTACGCCATAGGCAAGCAGGACGAGGCCAGTGTATAGTGCATTATAGCCGTACCATGTTGATAATGTTCTTGCGCAAGTGTACATAAGACTGTATGTGTAACCGAATATCAAGCCTGCAATTTTGGAATCAGTATGGTAGTGCACACCACAAACGCATCGTAACGAGCCAACCTGAAGCGAGAAGGATGGCGTTATTATTCCACCGCTTTAACACTACGAGGATGGGCGGGAAAGGGTTAACATCCATGAATGACGGTGTCATGTCTTCAATACTCAAAGGATCGGCAGTCATTCCGGCTTCTAGCCCTTCTGTAGCTTGTTGCGACTGATCAGTAGAGGATTCTACTGTCCCAATCCGACTTGGTGCAGCCGTAGACAACTGACGATGCACTAGACTCCTGCAAAGGACATTCTGGTACGCAAGACTCCTTTCCTTCCGGAAGGTGTCCTTGAAAAAGATGAACAAGGACACCAAAACAACGCCTCCGGTGATAAGTGCAAACCAGAATACCGCACGCCAGCCAAAGGCTTGTGCAAAGGCCCCGCCAATAAAAGGGCCGATAGAGGCGCCAAGAAGTGGTGCTGAATAGTATATTCCCATCTTTGTGCCTCGCTCATGAGGTTCATATATATCAGCCAGGGTGGCAGCGGCAATAGCCATGACTGCACTCGAGCTGAGCAGCCGTACGAGTCAACAAAGGCGTGGAATACACACAAGAACGCCTGCCTACCCCGCGGCCTGTAGGGCACGCATTCCTATGACGAGACCAATGGATTTTGAAGTAGCCACGACGGCCGAGCCAATCATAAATAGCGACATCGATGATACATAGACGACCTGGATTACACGAGATCTCAAAACGGCGAACTACTTGATAACTGAGAAGCAAACCTTGCGGCCTTGGATCTCGCTGATCGCGCTCCATAATAATGGGAACAATCCTTGGACGAGGACAAACACAGACATGCTCCAACTGACATCCGAACTAGAGGCATGTAGATCCTGCTCGATCTGTGCGTTTGCCGCTGCGTGGGAGTATACACGTATGGGTCGGCTTCCTGAGGGAACCAAAGTACTCACGATTTTGGACAGTGGTCGCAAGGCCAGCGATCATTGATGCTGAAGACACGATCACCAGTGTTAGTGTCTGATATTCTTTTGGTCAAGAATTAATGTGTTGTGGAATAGCAACCAAGGCGCACCTTCCGACCATGACCCCAGGCCCTGGGGTCGTCAGGTGCCGGTGCATGCTCGATGTCATTGGTGGTTTTCCCTTCGTCAAGCCGCTCCTGCCTGGAAACGCATTCAGTACCTAAATCGACAGGTCATAGTTGGGTCGGTTCACAGACCTGGAGGACATGGCTGGCTCTACTTGAACAGCTTGCTTCAAAGGCCCAAGTTAGCAAAAATTTTGATGAATTGAGCACGTACGAATTTGTTCAGCGAAGCCAGATTCTATTTAAATACACCGGCAGCTAAAAAAGCCGAAGATGGCGCTCAGCCGAGCAACGACGAACCGGGCTCACCATCATGATGGTGCGGAAATTAAAGGGCGATGTGTGATTTACTTGAAGAGTTGTCCTGCCAATGAGATGGTGTCTCAGTACAGTACTTGCTAGTACTATTGTTTCGCGAGCCCCGAATGGTTGGCTCCAAACCATACTACATATTCCCCCGAAAGAACGTGGCAGCCTGAGGCCAGTAGTAACTGTTCAATCCGTTGGTCAGAACGAGATTGACGGAGTCGCATTACATGCAGCGTCACGTGAAGGAAGTGTCGTCTTCGGTCCGGTCCGCGGCTCTCGGCCACAACCCGATTCAGAACAAATACTACTTATGTCTTTGCATCTATTTCGAGTCCATGTACTTCGGTAGAAAAGCAGTGGAGATATAAAAAAGGGACCGTTCGGAGGATAACGAATGGCTCAAAAGGATCTTAGGGAGATCTGCGGACGCAGAGTCGTCTGACTCGCGTTCGACGGTCCCTCCACGGCTTTCCTGATGGAGAGCTCGAGGACCTCTCGAACATCAGGATCGAGTTGCGCCATCGCTTCCTTGAAGTTGACCGGGGATGCGGTTGCAAACGTGAGCAGCTGTGCGACTGCACTCGAGTGTGCGCTAGCAGGTGGACTTTGAGAAGGGCGGAGCAAGAGCGTGATAGTAGGCAAGATGACACTCAGAACTCGAGTCCCTGCAGTGGCAATGTCAGTCGAAAAATAGTAAATAATCCCAGGACTTACGTTGTTCTGCAGTCGTCAGTGCGATGAGGGCGGAGAATGCTCTCCATACCTCTTCGATTGACGCATTATTCGACTCCGACAACGAGCCATCGTCTAATCGAAGAGATGTGTTTCCAACGAAGTTAATCAGTCCAGGTAGCAAAAGCCGCGCGCAAGTGCGAAGCAGGCCATTTCCAGAGGCAGCGACCGTAATAGTTTTTGCGCAGTGAACAGCAACGATCGTCATCTGTGTTTTTGGTTTCAGAGATCATAAAAAGTATTAACAGTGGTCACCTTACATCATCGTCCTCTCCTAGCTTCTGCGAGATCACGAAGCACAAATGTTCCACCACACCACGAGCAACTTTTACCCTCGAAGGCAGACTAGTCAAGATCAGAACAGCAGCCAAGAGGTTACTCTTGATTTTTTTCGATGAAATAACTCCTTCTCTACCACTGTAAACATCGTCAGCATGTAAGGAGATTCGAACGTGTAGCAGAACCAACCGCATTTCGTCGACATTAAGAAGGCACGACGATAGAATACCATGGATAAGGCTGTCATAACGTTCACGGGTCCTTGGGTGGGGATCTAGCGACACCAGGGACTTGAACGCGGGCATGGTTGGGGTTATCAGATCAATTTCTAGCGTTTCATCTTTTAACAGCTCTGATGATTGGCTGGAATTAGGGAGGAATACCATGACGCCGTCAAACTATCATACCTGCATACAGCATGCAGCCCACGCCCCTTACATCCTCCCGAATATTCCCCTCCGCAGTCGATGCCACGAGTTGAAAAGTGGTTAGAGCGCAGCTTACCATTTTGGCAAGTTCTTGAACACTTCCAGCTGGATGAGGATTCATAAAAAAGCGGACAGGGACACACCAGTCGACTTACAAATGGCTGGGGCACCTTGATTGTGTCGGGAGTGGCGCAGAACGTATGCACAGATCTTCAAACAATGAGCACGGACGGAGTTCGGGGATAAGGCTTCGTTACTGCAAGGGAAGTGAGCACAGAAGTGCCAAATGAGTTCCCAACAACTTACGGGGCCACGACACTCTCAACACCGAGATGACCAAAATGCTTGGCAAACACGATGATGACCTCCAACAAGTGCACAAGGGTCGCCGCGTTTTCCACCATCGCCAATCGGTAGCACAAGCTGGTGAATTCTTTGAAGACAGTGGGCTCTAGAAGCGCCGTCCCTGAATACTGGGGGTCAATCAGACATTTAAGAGCCCTGAGCGACGCGGCTACTGTAGCACCCCGTAAATTAGGAGTCCCAGAAGACTGAGGAGAAGAGACCGCCAAAGCCTCATAGATGAGACCAAATATCACGAAAAATAATGGGGCTGGTTCGGTGCGGGGAAGTCCAAGACCATTTGATGAGGGTGGGACCGTAGCGGATCTTTGGCCAAGGATAGCACTGGAAACATGCTGTCCGCTGTGTTCCATCGCATTCGTCACTGCTTGGAGAATGGTAGCCCAAGACTCAGTGTAGTACTATGTCCGGGTCAGACATCTGTATACAACGGAATTTATTACTTACTGGGAGTAAAACTACCTTTCCAAGATTTGCATATGAGGGGTCTACGGAAACAATAGATAAGTCATGGACAAACTCTGAATCTGCACGAATGGTAGCGTAGTCGCGTAAACACGCGATCCACTGCGAAGCAAGAACATCTCTGTGAGGTTTGATGACATCGTGCAGGTAAGCCTGTTCTGCGGAAGCAATCTCCAATCGAGCCCATGCAGTAAGGATAGATACAGTCAGCATGGCAGATGCATTTGGGCTGAGTTCCCCCAAGGTCCCCATTTTAAGATTGCCGGAGTCTAGATGTTGAGCGTCAGGTCAATTCAGGAAAGATACACGAGCTCGCTTACCGTCCACCTCTTTGAGAGCACTTGTTAATTGCTTGAGGATGCGGCCCATCCTGCTCACATCTTTCACAACGCCACAACCCACGAATACAGCGCAAGCATCAATCCCAGACGACAGGATTTCTGGGGTGGAGTCGGAAGCGAATGCAGGTGTAAGAGCAGCGGTAATCGGAGCTTGATGTTGTTCAAGCAACAACGCTTCAGGATAATCTGGATCAGGTGCTTTAGAGAAGACCTGGGTGGCCATTAGTGGGAGATAGTGAGAAGGAGATGCAGGCTACTTGAATAATGTCACGCAGAACAACCAATCCTTCAAGGCGAATCTCCGTGACATATGCAGCTGATGCGGTAAATGCCATCTTGATCAAGTCTGGGATGTGAGAGACGAGAAGACCTTGGACAGGAAAGCCCCGGTTACGCGCATATGGTATGTCGAAGTGCTCCTGCCTTCCTGACTGATTGACAATAACGCAAATCTCATGCAAACAATGCAATGCAAACAATTGAGTTCTCCACCGAGACATGGTGACAGGTGATGACCGGTCTCGGTCAGAGCTGTCCGCAGGGATTGCCGCATTCAGAGACTGTCCTTCATCGTCGATATTTCCGGAAGTGTCGACCACCTTCTGTGTAGCATTGGTTCGCAGCATGATCCTTTGGCACAGATCGATCCAAGCGGAAGGATTGTGAAGGGCAGTCTGAGCAAGCCAGCTTGCTATGACGTTCCGGACACCTTCGATGCTAGAATCATCATCCAGCATGGCAAAGAGGTCTTCCACCAGCCGATCACCGCCAATCCTCGACACTACCAGGGCATCCTTCTGAACGAGTTGGTACAGTGCATCAATCGCAGCAAGCCTGAGCTGCCGGCGGCTAGAACCAAGATACGTCCTAAAGCGTCCAACCGTTTCTGGGATGTCTACGTGCTCTGGGGCAAACATAAGTAGGTGTTGGGTGCATTTAATTGCTTCGACCAAAATGGTTTCGTCCTCCTCAAGCGAGAATTCCTGAACAAGATCAAGAACGAGCGTTCTCGTTCGGACCGACTCTTGAACGTCGGGTCCCAAAATTGTGATAGTGGCATCGATTATTCGGCATACGACAGGGAAGGCCTGTAGATCGCCACTGATATTGGCATTGTTAAGTGTCCCGCCTTCTGCCTCGTGGATGTCAGACATGTATATTTTGAGCAGCATTCCAAGGGTGCTCGGGACAAACGGCGCGAAAGTCAGGCTAGCGGCGTTTATGACCCGTGCCAAGGCTGTCAGAGACCAAACATGAACGAGCGGGTGTGGGTCATTGCTCAGCGACATAAGTATGTTCACGGTCGTCTTCAAAATCGGTGCAGCAGCAAGACCCCCAACATGATGATAGAGGGCTGCGAAGGCTAGGGCACAGCCAGCGCGGCCCTGTGGGTCGCGATTACTGACGATATGATCAACCAATACTTTCGCCTGACTCGACAAAAAAGCTGTCCCCGAGATGTTCGCCAGACGACCTATGGCATCGCTGCTGGCTTGTCGTAAAAGGGGGTCTCCGTCAACAAGTCCCTCCTGTAAATACGAACGTTAAAAACGAACGAATTGAGTAACAGTAGATTACCTTCAGCAGCGAAGCCAAAGGAGTGGTAACTTGAGAGTGTCCGAGGGTTTCTTTTGCTTGGCGAGAATGTGACTCCATCGCACAGCGGAGGGCGCGAGCAATAGCTACCACGCTATTAATAAGTACGGCTGCTTTTCGACCCGAGTTCTTGTCAAGTTTCAGGGACTTCACCAATTCGACGAGCTGGGTAATGGTCCGAGTCACTGTAGTCAGATCTTGTGTGGGGAGTAATCGAGCGAACAATTCGATCGAAGCATCCACGACAGCTGACGAGGAAGGTGGGCAATCGAGGATGGTACGGTCATTACTGGCAGGGATTGTCAGACATAATGAGAGCGTATCGTGCTCGCATGATCCAAGCACTGGTGTACGTAGCTAAGGAACAGTCAGTGAACTGTTGCCGGGGAACAAAGGCACGCACGAGCAGATCCGAAAGATCCTCAATTTGTTCTTGCATAGACCTACTATTATCCAATCCTTTAGAAAGAGCCTCGGCCTCGTCGTTCAAGATGTCTATTGTGGTCACACCATGTCCAAATCCGTCGGCTGCTTGCCAAACAGTGGTAAAAGCACCAGAGGAGGAGGCAATGGAAGCTTGCATCGCCGAAACGCCATCGCCCTCCGGTCCCGCAAAGGTGGTCATAGTGGACTGTAGTAGACTGAACTGGACAGAGTCAGTCAAAGTCGAGGATCCCAATGCAGCAAAGCACTGGAACACTCTCCAACGGAGCAGGTTTTCTCTCATGCGGAAGGATGAACCCTGGAAAGCGGAAGATGGGTCCTCCGATGGCTGAGATGCAAATGCTGCTGTAAATGCGAGAGCGTTGCTTAACAAGGAGGAAATCCTCCGAGAGACATCAAGGGTCACCAGAGGGGCGTTGTGAAGGAGGAAACATAAGATGGCACCGAGTGCGCTCTCTCGAACGTGCAGCAGGAACTCCCACTCGGTAGCACTGCGACCAGGTGCGCTGTCTTTGCTCGTTGGCTTTGGCAGTGCATTGCGCCAGAGAACTAAGAGCTGAGGAAGATGCGACCGGACGAAATTGGGCCCAAGCAACATTAGCGAGGCGATCAGTATCCACGCAACTTCTACTTCAACGCCTGCCATCTGAACATCGTGCTCACTCGCACGCTTGAGAAGGTTCGTGGCTGTATCGAGGACGTTGGATGCGATGTCGAAGGAAACGTACAAAGGACGGTGTGGGATGATTGCGACCAACCCTGCCAAGCCATAGGCACGTCCCAAGGCGCGTCGATTGACATCAGAAGGTGCTGCCGGGGATTGTAACGATTCTATGTCCCGACGCAATGCATCTGAGATCGAGAGTATGGCCTTAGGCAAACGCAGAGGGGTCGTGAAACAGAAACATTTGAGAGTCCAGCTTGCGTTTACACGAACACTATGGCTGGGATGAGTCAAGAGATTCAACAATGGCTCCGATATTGCCTCCTAAACACAAGTTAACAGTGAGCTAGGCTGGAAATTCCCCTCCAGGAGTCACAAGACACAATCACCTGAACGGGAGGAGGCGCATTCCCAAGCTGTTGCAACAATTCCGCAATCTCTTTCAAAGCGATCGATAAGACGGTGGAATCCGGGGCTGTTTGTCCAGGCATGAGAGCTGGCCATCGTTTCACATATGAAGATGCTAGATCTTGGATTGCAGAAATTTGACCTTGTTCGCTCAGCATTCTAGTTGCGATGAGGTCCCTGAGTAAAGCCCCGACCAACTTCCGGATGAACAATCTATCGTATCTCGTGGAGCTATTCTTTGGATTCGAGACGACTTCAGCCATAAGGTGATTGACGATGAGGCCGTAATTACTCTCCGCAAAGACCGCACCAAGTTCCGTGAACAATGCAACATAGAAATCAAAAATACCCGCGCGTGCTTTTCGCGACAGCTGTGGTTTGTTGAAGTGTATGGATAACTGTGACAGCATCTCTCCAGGACTGAGGAGAGGCTTCATAGTCTCAGAAACAGAAGGATTTGTCCCATCGTTCTCTTCTTGTTCCTTCTTCCCCTTCTGTGGGGGATCAGGTGCAGCGGCAACTCGGAGGACCTGTGTTGCCGCTAACATGTGACCGACCAGTTGGGCGAGCGATTGTCTTGTTAATCGATCACTGCCATCCAAGCTTTTCATGCAAATTCCGACCACAGATTCGACGTCCGCAAGGGTTACAGACTCCTCTGGTGAAAACATGACAACGAGCACCTTGAAGTGGTATGAGAACAGAATCGATGAAAGGAGAGTAAGGTGCCTCACCCCGGCGGCGGCTCGTTGTACAGGAAGAACCTTGTCATTCAACCCGTTCTTCATGTTCTTGAGAATGTCTTTGGTGAGAGAATCCGACAATGCCTTCTTCGCCGGCCTCAAGGCTTTACGAAGCATGATCAAAGCATGACAGCGCATTTGAGGAGACTGGTCAAAAGACGTCAGAGTTTAAGATGGAAGTACTGTATTCATCACCCCTACACTAGAGGTTTTGAAGGTTTTGACGGCGATGGTAGTGATTTCAGCCAAGAATGACATGAACTATGGCTCGAATTGAAGCTTCAGCAACAAAACGGAGATTCCGAACGCGCCTGAGAACCAAACGTAGCCATAAGTTCACCAATCGTCCAAAATGCTGCTCTAGAAACGTTCAGTAAGAAAATGACACGATATCCTGGGTCGAAAACTCACATCCGAATGGGGTTCTTATCAATCTTTACATCTCCTGCAGTCTTCAGTAAGGCCCGGAGCGTGTCAAACAACGTTCTTGAGTCGCCCCGAGTGTACTGGGTGATGAAACACCTCGCTGCCATGTGACGCAGTCCACGACCAGGTAGTGGATAGTTGTCATGACCGCATATAATCTTGAACAGCGTTTCCTCGACCAAAGCTTGCGTGGACTTTAGTTGATCCTGGAAAGAGATGAGATCATCGATCATTCATGGAAACCATGAAGACCTACTACAGCAACCTCTCTAAGACTCTTTTCCAGAGCTGCGAGCCACTGAAACAAATAAATCTGACCATTTTCACCAGCAAATTGGGTCTGGATGTCGCAAATGAGTCTAAATCATGATGATAGTCGATCACTGGATACACCTACTTCATCAAGGGGTTCTACAACAACCTCCAAGGCCATTCCAAGATCACTGGAAGACAATATGATGTCCAGCAAGAATCAGGTGGCAGTGCAGTCATGTGGCTTGGTGTAACGCAAAGTAGTCGGTTTCTTGCACTGCCACCACTGAAAAACAATCCATCTCGGGTACAACTAAGACTGAAATCAACATGGGGTAGAAACGATAAGGGAAGTGTTATCTATTCCGCTTTAATCTGCTCTCGAGCGACCAATTCCTTCCCCTCTGTCATCCACCACAGCCCAACACACACAAGGCCCAATCCACCTCCCAACGCGACAGGGGTAAGTACTGACGCGGACCACAATGCCTTGTGGCCCAACCGTTGCACCTCCTCCGCCAGGTGCTGCCCGGCTCCATTACGAGAGACGGCCAAAAAGGATAGCACCACCATGCCGGAGAACTTCCACCCGGGAATTACCCTTGCAAGCCTGAATTGGTGGGATTTCATCCTCTTTCCAAAGTATACCGTTAAGAAAGTCGTCGTGTACCATATGCGGGCGGCGAGATTGGCGATGTTGGCATACACGAGTGACGTGTCAGCAAACCCAATGTTATATAACGTAGTGGCAGACAAGATGTAGATCACCGAGAAGGCGAGCATCCATCTGTAAGGAATGAGAAGTTATATGGCGCACGAAAGACAAAGACAAAGACTGACCGACTCTGTGTGTGTAGGTCCTGCGGAGTAGCAATACTAGAATAAAACGCTTCTAGGCCCCCATTGAGAGCAAGAACTGGTATATAGTATATCCATGCGGAGAGCACTTTGGGCGCGCTCGTGGACATGTACTGTCCCGGTAGTAGGAGTTGCAAGACGATGGGTAGATATGAAGAACCAAAGGTTATGACAAGCATGGAAAAGGCAACTTGAACTGAAAGCAAGGAAGCAACCGCGCTGGATGCTTGATTGAGCGCTGCCAAGTTACCCGAGGTCTCGGTCGCAGCTGGACTTCTCGCCGACGTGGTGCCCGATAAAACTTTGGAAAAGTAGACTCTACACATCTCTTCAATCGGCTGAAAGATTATGCGCGCGATCAAAGACCCTAGGACGAGAATGCGAAACTAGAATCATGTTGCAATTACTTGGAGACACACACCATAATTGACGGCGATCGCATAACCTCCCTGGTCTTGAAGAGGGCTCCAGCGCGAGATAAGAAATTTGTCACCCTCAGTGAGGAAATGTTTCACCAACGACTGTGAAGTCATCGTTACGGAGAGACGAAGTGCATCAGGGTCAAAGAACTCGACGATTAGTCGACTGAAGAGATTCTGGTTGTTCATACTAGATTCAACATCAGGGGTGGAGAAAGGCTGAAAGGTAAGTGACATACGAGGAAGTTTGTTGCCGCTGAGGGAGACTGATCGGCGAAAGGCTTGAACCGGGGAATTGCGATTTGTATACCCCAAATATAGTTGCGCTGTACGCTAACTGGCCGAGGGCAAATGCCACTAAAGCCAACTGATCCGGATCGTACAGCAATGTTAAGTAGGTCGTAATTGTTTTGAGGATTATTCCAAGACCTTCAGCTCTCACTCGTACATCTGTGCACATCTGACCCATTGCACTGCAGGAGTTAGTTAGATTCGTAACATGATTCGCAAATGTATCTCACCGGTTATGCATTGGTTCGCTCAGCAACTCACCGACGGCAGCAGTGGCATAAATGAACAAGGCAAAATAAAACCGAGGTTGACTTCTGGTGGCATCGCTGGCAGAGAGTGCGTAGAGTACAACAGTGACGAGTGTAATTGGTAAGCCGAGAAAGAAGGGCAATGTTGCTAGATTGGCACACTGTGCTACCGATATGGTAGTGGAAGGTTTGTGTACATCGGACTGCTGGGGCCAGAGCCGAAGGAGGGTATTCCTGACACCCTCCCGGCTGAGGAATAGGACAGTGCTCACAATGAGCTCGAACTGAACCGCCACTGTGCCATAAGCCTGGGGAGAGGCGAGGCGGACAAGACCTTGGTTGAGGACAAAGGTAACCAACCGAGATGCCAATTGAAGGCCGATCAGAGACCTCACTGAACCGAGCGACCGTGTCAAAAGTTGATTATCACTGCTGGATGGCGGTTCGGCGGGCATTTTGCTTGCTCTTCTTGTTAACCAAGTTGTTTGGTCATGTTGCCCTGTTTCCAATCCAAGCGTCAATTAGCACGCTGCACGGTAAGTTGTACAGTTCCGTCTCTTCTGTGGTTGTGCTTGGACCAGCACCAGGTTCCTCACTTGTTTTGGCTCTGGGTGGGTCTTTGGTGACAGAACAGACGCGATAAAGAAGGGATAGCATCAGTTATCTTATCTCTTTGTACGTTTTGCACCCGAAGCCGCGGAGACGGCGTAACGGCGGATACTTCGGACTCCGTATGAGATCTAGAGTCGTTCAGCCTCATCATATTTTCATGCTCAGTGGCAGTTTCGTCGATCCGCCGATATCATCCGTCCTTCAGTGAGACGGTCGGGCCCAAATTTATGATCCCAGAAACCTGGGCAGCACGCTGATAGCCTCAGGCGAGCACATGTCAGCACTTTTCAGGGAATATAATATTGCCTCGGAACCCAGCTTCACAGGCATAGAAAGTTATGTACTGGCGAGGGGTGTTGGTGAGTCATTATGAGGACTTGAGTTTCTTGGCCTATATATACGGCTTACTCGGCCATCATCATGTGTCATACAGGATCCGGGACAAGTGAATTGTTCCTATGCCTGCAGGCAGGAACTTTTGCCGTCGCCATTCCGCCTGTAGTGCCGCCGTTCCTCCGACACGGCGATTGTACCCGTTGCAAACTGGGAGAGAGCATCACACTACAGCATGGCCCCCCTTCAAAATGCTCGACGACCGCCCCCAATCGCCACGATCACACATGGACTGCATGGTGGTGATCATTTCGGGGGCGATACTGACACATTGCTACTGCCGGTGGTTTCCTCACTGGGCGGCTCAGTGACGCCATTCTGGCATGTTCACGGCAATGTCGCTGTGGACACACATTGACCTCCTTCTCATGGCATAAATACCCACAAAGTACGCGGCCTCGGATCATGAACCCATTCAAACGACGCGGCAAAACGCGGCCTCGCTGTGAAATGGTGGAGTTAATCGTTTAGGGATGCATTGCAGGTATTCCAGAATTGAACTCCTCGGATCAAGCAGTGCCGCAGCGATCGGGACACACAGTCCAACGGGGATCTTGGATATGAAGGGCAAATGGTGGTGCAAGTGGAACTAATCGACCCTGCCAGAATTTGGTTTTGCCTCCGAAACCACCTCGGGGAGGGGATAGATTCGGTCGGGCGAGTTGCTCGCTGGGGCTGGGCGTAATGAATGGGTTGTCGAGGTCCGACCTGTTCATGCAGGGTCCCATGACAGCGGGCTACTTTGAGTATCATGAGACCAAGCATCTGGAACGGACCGCCGGGGGAAGAACCGAACCTGTGTCGCAGGAAAGGTAATGCCGATGGCCCCCGTGGCAGCGGCCGCGACCCCTCCGCGCGCCGCCTGTGGCACCCGCTCCCAAGTCAGTGTCTCTGAAACAAAAGTCATCCCAGGATCAGAAGTTGGGCGGTGCAGGGTCCTGGCAACGCCGCTGAGCGGTGTAGCCAAGGGCGAAAAGCAGCGAGTCTCCGTTTCGCAACAGCGATTTTTTCGTCGTTTCCTCGATCGAGATCCGGGACATCGGCCCAGTCTGAAAAATGATGCGGGGTTGGGGCTTACGGACTGTGCAGAGCGAGACGTCGGTCATTTTTGGTAGCCATCGTCATTGGCGCTCGTCATTCCGCCAAGCGTTCTGACTTTTTAGCTCAAACATTCCATGACCGACGGGCTCCGCGCTTGCCTGAAGACGGGGCAACAACATCTGCATTCAAGCCACCGACCTGCGCCAGCGGTAGGTATCAACAGCACTATAGTACTACAATATACAATAGGCATGGAGGAGTCATAAGATGGCATCGTCATTCAACCTACAAGGTGTATACACAGCTAGAAAAAGAAAACAAAGTGGACGGTCGATGAGGAGAGAATGCGAGATAACCAAAAAAAAACAGGTAGATGAGAGTCTAATTCAGACGGCGGCATCTCATCTAGTTCTCATCCCCATGACCGTGATCATTCCTCCCGTTCTCGTGCGACCCCCCAGCAGAAGGTGGCTTGCCGTAGAGTTGGGTGAACGGCGCATACTGGGGGGTGGCCATCCCTATCTGGCCGTCGGGACGATGGGGATGGACCATGTAGGGACCGTACGGCTGGGGAGCGTACGGGAGGAACGTGGCCGGATAGAACTGCGCCGGCTGCGCATACCCCTGCTGTTCACCGTCTTGCCCATGTCCGTTGTGGTTCGGCGGAGGCACGGGTGTGATGTAGAACTGGGGGTAGTAAGCTGGGGCCTCACCCGGTTTTGGAGTGGGTGGGGCCGGGAACTGCCCGTAGAATCCCGCCGCGTAACCTACTGGTGCAGCCATGTAGGGGGGCATAGGCGGGGACGCCGAGGGCGGGGGCATGCCTGGTGCAATAGGCATGCTCTCTTGCTCTGGCGCGTCGGCAGTGTCGACATTGTTGCCTGCGTGATCTCAATCAAAGTCAGAAAGGAAAGAAATGGAGGAGGGAGAAAGATGGCGCGAATGTTGCGTAAAAGGGGAAGGAATGTGGCGAGAAAGACGAAGACACACCTTTTCCATCGCGCTTCTTGTAGGGGCCACGTTTCACACCCTTTTTCCTCTCCTTTCGCTGAGAGTCGACGCACTCTTCAGCGATGCCGTACTTGACGCAGCGGAGGCAGGGACGGGCGTCGTCGCATTTCTTGCACGCCTTCTGGCAGTTTGTGCATGCGTTCTTGACTTGTCTGCGTTTTGAGCGGAGGGGCTGAGGAGGGACGAGACCAGGTGGGAAAGGGTACATGTGCATGGGCATGCTGGAGTAACCACCGACGGGATGGACTGTCATTTGGGGCTGGGGGTCGGTGGATTGAGAATCCGCGAGGTCGTCGCCGTCGGGCGTCTGATTTCGCTCGACAGAGGACATGAAGAAAACGAGATGGAGTGGAGATTTGTTGTGTGAGGGTGCGGGGATGGGTGGATGGAGGATGAGATTTGGGAAGACGATGAAGAGAAAAGAGGAGAAAAGGATGAGGAACGATGTAAGAGGTGACGATTTGTGTATGATTTCGGTCAAGATTAAAGACGGCCAGGGCTCGGACACGCGTTTGACAAACTTGGCTCAGGGCGTCCGCGTTCTGTGTTTGGGTTCACGTGGTGGGAGCCGAAGAGGCGATATTTGTACGGCCACACCGACGGTGGTACGGCGGTGGGAGTGAAGAGAGGGGGAGAAGTCGCTGTTGGATACATGGCAAAGGCGTTAATTGGGCATTACTAAGGTACGCTGTGCGCAAACGTACATCGAGAGGACGATGGACGACGGGACTTCGCTGAGCTCGGCGGACTGTCGGTTTGGCTGAATGGAGTAGGTGAGAAAGCGGAGCGACGGTCCTGCGCTGAGTTCAGATCTATCACCCCACAAAAAATGAGTAAAAAGATATTTTATAAACATTTTGTGTAAAAATTGAACCCCGATCGGGTGTCTGGAGATACTTTGTCGTGAAGCACGTGGCGTGGATCACACGACTTTGTAATATCGACAAAGAGTAGTTCAAATCCTCGCCGCATCATTACTCTACCAACGCCCTCGGCGCGCATCAGTAACACATAAACGACCTTGCCTCGCGTTTGGGTTTATCTTATCGTTCCAAAAAAAAAAGTCCGGTAATAGAAACTTGAATGCAGGTGGCGGAGCACAAATAACCATCAACAAAACCTGCCGACTTTCTCTGCCCACGCCTCTTGCTCGTCGTCGCCAACGACGACCAGCTCGTGTCCACCAACGTCGACGTTCGCATCTTTTTCGTCCTTTCATTCTCTTTTTTCTTTCGTCCTCCCTTTGCTCCCCGTCGACGTGTTGGTCTTCCTCTCCGCTGTGGAATGTCTGCAGCATTCAGCCAGCATGAACATGATTCCCTCACGCTCGCTCCCCTCAGCGATGGTCCAAAACCCCTTTTCTCACCACCCGTTCTCTGCAACGATTCCCAAGTACGTTTTTCTCTGTCTGCCACAGTTTCTTCCCTCGACGTGTGCCCATGTCAGCTTCGCGTCCACATCACGCAGCCGGCGCCCTCCTACGGCTCGTTGCAGGTCGACGTAGACCAGGATCTTCTCTCTCGCCCAGGATCCTCCTCCTCGTCTCTGGACCCTTATTACTTTGGCGTTCAGTCACCATCTGACTCCCCACCCCAAGGCCCATCCTTTCCAAGCACCACCCCGGAAACACGCATTCCCAGCGATTCTTCGCCTCTGACACCCGTACGGGATCCCGCCAACATTGACCGAAAAGGCCTCGTTGGCGTCGGCGAACTCGCTACTCCTCGCTGGGGTAAACTCATACGACGCCCAAGTGACGACGACGATAATGCTCTTGATGTTCTGCAAGAAGAAGACAGCACCGATATCCTAGTTCCTAACCTCGAACCCGATGGCCCAGACAGTCCATGGACAATTGAAGCGGTCGATGGCGAACTGGATGATCAGGATCAAGTTCGTACTTTTTTTCTTGGCTAGGAAGAATTGCTGACATTCACTCCAGCGTGACGTCAAACCATTGACGCGCACAATTCGTCCTCGGCGTTCGTTGGCAGACGAAAGCGGAGGAGAAGAGATTCTCTACCCTCGTCAGCCACTTGGTTCCGATCTCTTACACCCGTTTGACCGTGTGAAGCCATCTTCGCCCGAGCCTCCTTCTCCCATCGTTCCACCCCTCCCAACTGAACAGTCTCTTTTGAGTGACGTGTCTTCCTCGCCCCCGAGCTCTTTCACTCCACTCACCCCTCTCCGTAAAGCAAAGAAACGCACGTCAGACGAGTTTGAGATGGACCACTCGGGTTTATTGCTTTCCAAACGTTCCAGTGTTTCTACGTCCAAGGACCGTCAGTTAGCCTCCAAAGAAGAGAAGCCTTCTTCCCTTCGCAAGCATCGTAGCACTGCATCGACAGCGTCAACTAGCAGCACACGTGAAAGGGCACGAGAACGTCGCAGGGAGAGTTTATCCGCTAGCGCGTCTGCGAAATCTAGTTCAGTAGTACCCTCTACTGAATCAACTCCCATCGCGATCCCTCCCCGTGTTGAACGTGAACGGAACATGCACGCACGTCAACTTTCTGCCGGAGACTCCTCTGGACCTGACCCTGTTTCGGTGGCTCATCCCCGGCGTGTCCACACCACTGACTTTTCGCACTTACCTCCTTCTCCTTCGACGACATCTATCCACCAGTTCCTCAAGCACGCTGGCAGTGGTACCACCCCACCGCATCGCCCCTCTTCATCGAACAAGGAATCTTCTCATAATCATGCTTCACCTAATGTTGCACATTCACTCCTCCGTGGGACTCAGGAAGGTTGGTCAAGCATGGATGATGACGCCCATGCGGAAGCCCTTCGCAAGTTGGACGGGTTGTCTGGTAAAACCGCCCGTGCGCGTGCAAGCGTGGGTAGTTTGAATCGCGCGAGCGTGAGTCGACCTGGGACACCGGGAAGCACCACCGGGCGGTCTGGTGTGCATTGGGAAGGGGTGGGTAATGAGAGTGGAAAGATTGGCCGAAGAGGTAGCGCCAAGGAAAAGGAGAGAAAGGAGGAGCCTCGTCAGCCGACCTCTGGGCTTGGTATTTCTGGTTCTTCTGGAGATGTTGTTACCCAAGACGTTCACGAAGCACAAATAGGGTCCATCATGAGTGGGGATGAGCATCACAGTTCGTCGGGTCCTGAGAAACCCTCCAAAAAACATACGTCGATCGGTGCACGCCTTAGCTTCACTCCGAAGCGCGGATCTGCCTCCTCTACTACTTATACAAGCACTCCTACGAGCTCACGGGATTCAGCATCTTTATCTACTGCTACCAGTGCGACTTCAGTGTCTGCTCCTTCCGGTTCAGGCAGGCATTCTACAGGTGTTGGGAAAGGAAGGCGTAACAGCGCGGGTAGTGACATTTCCAGTGTTTACTCTGGTGGCGATGGCGCTCTATACAAAGACCGCACTGGATCACTTGCCGCTAGTGCCGAAGCTCTGGAGGAGGATTGTGTGCCCCCGGTGCCTCCATTGCCGAAGGACCTGTCGAATTATCGCTCTCCTCCGCAGTCTTCGCACGGCATTACTTTCCCCCCTTCCGGAGCGGACGATAGTGAAGTTGATCGCACACTTTCCATCGAGGTTCCCTCGGCCTCGAAGTCCTCGATCCACCATCACGCTTTTCACGCTCACGAACCTACGAATCAAGGGAGTCAGTCCGCTCCTGAGTCTGTGCCACTCGTCACCAAGACCCCTTCAAAGAAATGGAGTTTCTCTAACGCGCTAAACATCAAGTTGACGAGCTCGCCCTCTATCTCTTCGATGAAAGACAAGGACCATTTAGTTTCAACTAGCAAGATAGCTAGCTTCCCGTTGAGTCCACGTTCAATGCAAAGCTTTAGTCAACAGTTGCGCAAGTCCACGTCGAGGGAGAATGCCCTCTCACCTCCTGTCGTTCCAAGCGCGTCTTGGTCGCCCGTCCAACCTGACGCGATGGCATCTGCCGCGTCCCTCGCATCCCTTTCCTCCGTCGGATCCACCCATGGTGCAAAATCGCCCGCTATCTTCTCGGCCAAGACACCCGATCGCGAAAGGGGATTCTCTAGCCGTCCTGGAACCGGCTCTAGTGGTAGCAATAATACGACTGGATTGTCGGCTCCACAGCATGCACCCCTCAGCCCAGCTTCGTCTATGCGGAAACATCAGTCCAAACGTCTCACACCCTCATCAATTCCGTTCTTCCGGCGTTCTTCTTCGCAAAGTATGCAGATTCCCCCGACAAATGTCATACCCACGTCAACTTCACCCACCGTTCCACCAGCTCCGGTTTCCACACAGAATAGTCAGAGGACAGGTGGTTCACCTGTTAAGGACCCCCCTCGAACTGCACCGACCACTCCGGGCTCGCACAAGAAATCTTCCGTACTCAGTCTGGGGTTGCCATCACTCCTCAAGTCCAGTTCCAGAAGGAGTCTACATGGTGATAAGAGCGATGCTGGGACAGGCAAAGAGACTAGGGAAAGCTTACGATCGCGAGACCCAGAGAAGGAGAGGAGCAAACAAGATCCAAAAGATCGGAGCGAGAGCAGGATATCAGTCCTCATGGGTCGTAAGCGGGGCAAGGTGAGCGGAGAATATGACCATCAAGGAGAAATACTAATCGTGTCGGCCAAGACATTGTCATCTACAGACGCGAAGAAGACCAGTGCCGCTGTGACGTTACCACCTATGCAGATGACTGCACTTCCCGCCACGACTGCGCAACGTGTCGCCAATCTCAAGACTAGTACCAATTCGATTTCCATGCCCACAACTACAATTTCTATCACTAGGACAGGATCTTCCTCTCGCGTTACTTCTCAGACTGTCAGCTCGATGCAGAAGCAATCTGATGCTTCTCTCCGTAGCAGGCACCAGCTACCTACCATCGCAGGTTCGCCTTCAGTAGGAACTACTGGGTACAGTGCGTCAAAGGATCTGAAAGATGGCCCTCCCTCGGCTTTGCTGAACTCCATTTCCTCTTTACCGAAAGAAACGCCCACCAAGATACCACGCATTTCGAGTCGTACATCCGCCACTGGCTCTCCAGGATTGGGTGTGAGCTCGGCGCAGAGTACTCTTGTTGGTCGGCGCATTAGCCTTAACGTTACTGCACCTTCTACCGATCCCTCACCGACCCCTGGTGACACAATCATAGACGAATTCGGTGTGTTGGATAGCGCGGAAATTCAAGGTGGCCAGACTACGATGGCGGAGGCCCATACCCGACGTCAGTCTATACGTGTTTCTCCCACGGCGAGCTCGAGAGTGCCTCGCCAACCTTCTGGCCCCCTGTCCGCAGGCGGGATTCCTCGTAAACCTAATCGTGACTCAGTCTCGTTCACTGCATTGCGCAAAGCTTCTACCGGCTCTGTGGCTTCAGCAGCATCTGTGGCGGCTCAGCCGAGTGAATCATCGCACTCTCATCACCGTTTCTCTGCTCTTTCGCCTTCAAAGAGTCTTAAGCTTTTGAGTCCGAAGATTTCCCTACCAACTTCCCGCACTTCAAATAGTAACAGTAACACGGCGAGTTCAAGCGCGCATCGTGCTCAAGCTGGGACGCCCTCATCAAGTCGTCAATCCTTGTCTACGCCCTCGCCCGTGCCAAGCACGGTGGATGAGGAAGAATTGCTTGGAGATGAGGAGATGCTCCAGTATATCCGGCGCCAACAGGCTAAGAAAATGGCTACGGGTGCAACACAAGAGGAGTTAGATGCATTGCTCAAATTCCCAGAGCCAATACCCCCGAGTCCCGGACTTACGCCAGAAGGTACGTCGTCAATGTTTACAGAAATAAACCCGCCTACCGACATTTCCCAGAACTCTTAAAGGGCTCTCAAACGCAATTCTTATCAGCTTACGAGCGCGAGGAGTGTCTCAACTATCCTCAGGTGTACTATGCTGGTGCAGGTAGTCAGAAAAAGCAGGCTCATCCGGACTTCTCGGCTAACAACTTTGGGTACGATGACGAACGTGGCGACTACCTTGTTGTCAGCAATGATCATCTCGCTTACCGCTACGAAGTTCTGGATACGCTCGGAAAGGGTTCGTTCGGTCAAGTCCTAAATTGCAGGGATCATCGGACTGGTGAATCCGTTGCAATCAAGATCATCCGCAACAAGAAGAGGTTCCACCACCAAGCATTGGTTGAGATCAAGATTTTGGATAACCTTCGCAAATGGGTATGTAATATTGACCTTGACCACCTGCTCCTTGAACAATTTTCCTCAGGACCAAGAAGAAAAGCACCATGTCATCAAGATGACCGAGCACTTCTACTTCCGGAATCATCTCTGCATCGCGATGGAGCTGCTCAGTATCAATTTGTACGAGTTGATCAAGGCCAATGGCTTCGTCGGCTTCACCCCTACGTTAATTCGGAGGTTCACAAGCCAGATGATTATGTCCTTATGCTTAATGCGCCACCACAGGATTGTCCACTGCGATTTGAAACCAGAGGTGTGTTTTTGAGGTCCGCCTGTGAGTCTCATCTGACGTGACTTGCAGAACGTTCTCTTGAAGCATCCAGCTAAGAGTGCTATTAAAGTCATTGACTTTGGCAGCAGCTGCTTTGAACACGAAAAGAGTATGTAATTCTTGATTGATCACTGCCCTCTCTGATGTTTCGCATAGTCTACACGTATATTCAAAGCCGTTTCTACCGCTCTCCCGAGGTCATCCTTGGCATGAATTATCATATGGCTATTGACATGTGGAGTTTGGGTTGTATCCTTGCTGAGCTGTACACTGGCTTCCCCATCTTCCCGGGTGAAAACGAGCAAGAGCAGCTGTCATGTATCATGGAGGTTCTTGGCCCCCCAGACAAGGACTTTGTCAATCGCAGTTCCCGCAAACGGCTCTTCTTCGGTATGTTGTACAATCATTAAGTTGCCCACGGTTTCATTCACGCGTGTCTAGATAACAATGGCGCTCCACGGCCAGTGGTGAACTCCAAAGGCCGTAGAAGGAGACCCGGGACTAAGTCTCTTGCACAAGTCCTCCGGTGCCAAGATGAGGATTTCGTGGATTTCATAGCACGTTGTTTGGTTTGGGATCCTGAGCGACGGATGAAACCCCAAGCAGCTTTACAACACGCTTTCCTTAAGGCCGGTCGTCGTTCCAAGGTTGCCAGCCCTTCGCCTGCCATAGCGAAAGCCCTCTTGTCATCGTCTAGTCTCACGAGTTCCCGGGTTTCCAAGGTCACCGAGACACCGAAGAAGTCACAGATTAGTGCGCCGACTCCCTTGACTGCTCGAACCACCCGCACCCTTGCGAACGGGGTTACTTCCACTCCCTCCCACTCGACCTCGATGGGTCCGAGCTCCCGCACATACCGATCATCTCAATCGCACGGCCTCTCGTCTCAGTACTCCAGCCGTACACTCGGGTTAGCAGTGAGTTGCCCATCGTCGAAACAGCCTTTTGAGCAGGAGCTTATGGAATGGCTTCAGACAACCGCTACTACTAAATAAGTGGTCTGAATTAATTGGTTCCCCCGGTTTTCTATAATCACTTTCTCTGCCTACCAACATCTCGAGGAACTTTAACTAGTTTGCTAGAGTCCTCCTTAAAACGAGCTGGCCTTGCCCTTCCTCAGGAATACCCCTGGTCCGCTGTACTTTACCCTACTTGTTTTTCTGCATGTTATCCGTCGATCCCGCACGTTATCATAATGCTCGCATCACTCAACTGTTTGTCTATTCTGTGGATCGTGGAATGGCAAACTTTCATCTCAATGCATGCCTTACATACTAAATGTTCGAACCAGCGCATTGTCTACCCTACATATGTGCATATGCTCAGACTACGTCAGAAACATACGTGCATTCGCGATGTCGTCTTATCGACGATTCCGACGCCTGTTCCAAGCATGGCGACAGTTCCTTGGCTAACATACGTTCTTCCGGATTCCATTTCCAGCACCTATTCAATGCCTCCCACAAGTCGTCCGACATCCAAGGCACCGCCTCGAGTTCTTCTGGTCGTGGTGGTAGCACCCCCCGAGCGAGGTCCTGTACGACGGAGACATCCCTTCTCCGATGAGAATAAGGAGGTTTCATGGTGAGGAGCTCGAGCACGCTCATCCCAAACGCAAAGACATCTGACGCCATCGTTGGCGTCGTATCCTCGCCCTCATTGAGTTCCGGGGCATGCCAACGAATGGCGGACGTATTGGTGAGAGTGACCATGGCCGATTTACCAACGACGTCGGTGAGGACCTGGGTGAGTCCGAAATCGGACAGCGTGACGATTCCCTTTGTGGAGGGAAGGAGATGGAAGGAGAATGAATGGTGGCACAACCTCTTACCTCTCCCGAAACCAACATGTTAGTCTGTGGCATTGGATGATCAGTGTGCACGAACCCATCGAGGTCAGCGTAGACTTACGCATTTTACTGGGAGGTGCTGTGCATCAGTAAGCGCGAGACTGGGATGGGCTCGCAGACTCACGGTGACCATGCACGATCTGCTGGTCGTGCAGGTATTCCAGGCCTCTGGCGGCTTGACTGAGCTAGGGTCGCGATCAACTGTTTGTCGTTAAGGACGCGCAAGAGGAACCTACCAGCTTCAAAGGATTGACGTCTGGGTTTTCATAGCGATGGCTGTTGGTTATCATCAGATTCATCAAATCAATGTCGTAGAGAGACTCACTTTCGTACATTGTCCATTTGCCAAGGAGAGACCTGTGGAGAAGGATGATCAACGATGGGTCGCAAAATATTGTCAGCCCGCCAACTTACGATGTGGATGGGTCCCATATTGGTCACAATGCCCAACATTGTAAGCACGTTCTCGTGTCTGAGTTTTGACCAGACAGTGATTTCATGCTCAAAACGCTACAATAGATGGGTTGATCTAACATGGATCAGACAAAACATGTTGGACAAAACACTAACCAATTGCAACCTCTCTGCCTTGAGATCATGCCCGTCCATAATTCGCAGCGTCTTCAGTGCGACCTGAAAGCATATGATCAAATATTTAACCGAGATGAATATATATGCATATAGACAAACCTTTTTTTCTCCAAGCCAACGACCCTCAAATATCTGACTGTACGGGCCACCGCGAACAGGCGTTGGATCAGTCTTTTTCACTTGGTTGTTCAAGATAGGTATAGTAGGCGGAATGTGAGTAAGTCGGTGAAGGTCGAGGAGCGCTTGCTCAATCTGGTTTTGTACAGTTGTGATGGGAGAAGGGGGCCGGGAGGAATGAGGGGATTGATCAATCTGCCGACCATCACTAAGAATCGTGGTGGACGGGGCAGGGGTGTCTTCGCGAAGCCTTACAAGGCGCTGTTGGATCAGAAATTGATTAAGACACATCGTCCGCTGTGACGAAAAGAATACTACCTCTTGCCCCAAACGCATGAGTTCGTGTGCTGCACTCCCTCCAGCAATATGTTGTTGGACAGCTCGTTCGATCTCTGTCGGGCTGATGAAGAGCTGCTGCAATCTTTCTGTCACCGTAGCTTGATGATGCTGCATCATGTCCATGGATTGTTTTTGCATGCGCAACATTGCAACAGGATTAGCAACCTGTGGACGTGTGAGCTCATGGTCGAGTCAAGGTGGACCCGACTGACATGCAACCGTTCCATGGCGTGGTTGACTTCGGCATGGCATTTGTCCAAATCACGCGCGATCTGCGCTCTTTTCACTACGAGCCGGAGATGCATCAGAGAAGAATGCAAGTGGATAGAATGCACTGCCGTACAGAATCTCTCGAATTTTCCACAACCCACCCATCTATGTACACGATGGTGGACACTCGATAGGACACTGACATTATCCAGTAAGCAGAAATAGCTAAATGAATGAGAGAAATACTCACGCCTCTGCTTCGTCGAATGCGGCGCTCGCATCCATACCAACAAGCAGCGGAGACTGTTCATTAATGAAGTTCAGCAACGATGTGCACCGTTCAACCAGCTGTGCAGATTTTTGCTATCTCGAGGCCAGGGATAGGTAGAGGATGACAACTACAGCCTTAGCAAAAACGTTAGCGTCCGACTGGGAGGTCGTTCACCTTGTGCACTGATACTTCCGAACAGGCTGCGTTGATCATTTGCAAGGCCATGACACCCCCTGCAGCGAAGGGGACGCCGGATAGCGTCGCTGCTAATTGAGCAACACCCAACGTAGGTCCAATGACGCCGGTTGCCATAAGTCCGTGGGAGGGACCACAAGCCCTTGCGGTCTAATATATGCGCAGACTCGACAGGACCCACCTGGACCCACAACGTCCCATCTTACGTGTGGTTGGCTGTGCTGCAGGGATAGTTTCAAGTTGGTGCTGGCAGGCAGCGGATGTAGTTGTACCGTGCACGGCGATGGCGATGAGTATGTAGCCACACAGCTCAAGGACGTCGCCGACGTCTGTCCGAATAGTGCAGTGTGTAAACGTCACCCGCGGCGATCAAGCCGCGTGCTGCCCATCCAGTCTGCACCACCACGATGGGCCGCAAACGACAACGTTCGCGGGCCACTTTGACTGACGACGACGAACAACCTGTGGCTACCATCAACGAATCCGAGTCTACGCAAGACCGTGCCTCGGATGACGACGGCGACGACGACGAACGGCTCACTGATGAGCGGAAGAGGGAAGTCAATGTCTGGGACGCGTTCAAAGAGGAACACCACGAAGGTCCGTTTCCAACGTATCCTCGACGCGCGATGATGCGCTGACTTGTCCTCTCATATCAGTCCTCGAGCAGCTGCCGTTGTCGTTGCATCGTCAGTTCAAGCTGATGCGCGAACTGGACTCTCAGAGTGAGGGTACGCGTCCGCGCGATCTCTGTCTCCCTCTGACACCTTAGACTCGTATAGCTTTCCAGGCAGACCTCTTGGAATCTATTCGGCGATACGTTCGCCTGCGAGGGAGCCTAGCAGCACGAAACGTTCAAGTCGCCCTGCATACAGATGGTGCTCAACCCAACGCATCAGACGTGAACAATATGGATGTTCATCAGGGAGGTGACACGTCCCTGCCTGCGACACAGGCCGGTTCTCTTGATTCCTCACATAAAGCGAGTGATAACCGGGCAGCAAACACGAACGCCAGCCCTCCTGCGACAGACAAACCAAAACCCGGAGAAACGGTGCGCACGCTCCTCCAACACATTGCCCAAACTTCCGAAGAGGCTATCCGGACTGCAGAAGAGAAAGTGAGCATTGCGCAGACTGCATACGAAACTGTAAGGGAGCCGTTCTCCCTTTCCCGCCTTGCATCGCTCATCCATATGTGTGATAGGTAGACCGACACATCCGCCTTCTCGATCAGGCTATTAAAGAACAGGAGGCCGCCATATCCCTTGGTGTTCGTCCCGGCACCCACCTAGCCCCAATCCTTCTTCCTGATCTCGTGGTCTCCCGATGGGCACGTCCCTCACGGGTCGAACATAGTCCCGTCCCATCCCTCTCTCCCGAACCAGAGCTGTACGTTGAAGAGCCCCCGACCCTCGAGCTTCCCCCACCACAACACCCACCGCCCAAGGCACCAAAGAAGGGGAAGAAGGCTACTGTTCCCAAACCCACGAAACCTGAGCAAGAGGAGACCCATCCACCCGATGTGGCTAGCGTCGAAGAGCCTGTCATGGCTCCTCGCACACGTCGCGCGACTGTCCGACTCACTATTCCTGCTCAGCCTCAGCCTGTAGCGCCGAGCGTTCCGGCTGACCCGAGCGAAACTCGGTATTGCTACTGCAACCAGGTGTCGTTTGGGACTGTGGGTATTCTCGCTTCTTCTTTCTTGCGTTCTTTTGCGTTCTTATGTCTGTTTCCGTTCTTGTTCTTTGGCCGCTGCTCATCCGGGATGCTGTGGGGCTTTGTAGATGATTGCATGCGACAACAAGGGTTGTAAGTTGGAATGGGTAAGCTGTCTTGGCCGCCGCCTGCCTAGTGTGCTAACGGGGAGCACCTAGTTTCACCTAGGATGTACCGGTCTTTCGGAAGTGCCGAGAAAAAAGGCGACATGGTACTGTCGGGAATGCAAGCCCAAAATGACACAAAAAGGGAGGTCTGGAATGTGATCCAACGATACAAGCACGCCAAAACATGACAGCACTAGTACATGTGGTATAATATGGTAAATAACTTATTCTAACTTGATTCAATCCGTGCATCATTAGTCCTCGATGACGCTCAAACTGAGCTTGTTAGCGAGTGTCTCCATATACACCTCTGCAGATGAATATTAGCCAAGGTGACTAGCTTGACAGGAAAAGCCTACCCGTTTCATGGCGAAGCTTCCAATATTCTGCAAGGAGCTCGTTGAGCTCGGCGTCGCTTTTCTTGAGGTGTTCGGCCATCTAAACAACGCGTGGATGGACAAGCCGTGAAAATAAGAAAGATGGCTACCTTTGCCTCGGTGTCATCGGCCTCTTTGCGGAGTTCTTCCACTAGTCTGTCGTTGTCGCGCCGTTCGATGTCCATTTGTTCGTACTCTCGTTGAAGTCGTTCGATGGTCTGCTGGCTTGCGAAACGCTTCTCTTCTGCATGTCTCTGAGCCCGGTCGAGCTTTTCTTGGGCATTTGTGAGTTGCCTGTGTACTCGCTAAGATGCTGGGTAAGCGAGCGACGCCTAGAAAGGGGAGCAGGGGGTGACGTGCCTCCTTCTTCATCTGGAGTTCCATACGTTCGATCTTTTTATAGTCTAAACTATCCTTGACGTCGGCGAGCTCCTTTTGGGAACTTTCTAGGAGCTGGACTTCTTTCTCGATTGTCTGTAGCTGTTCTATGCAGGTCCGTACATCCTAGGGGGTGACTGTGGGTCGGGGAGGCAGATGTGCAAGAATGGAAGTAGGGTACCTTTTCAATATTTGTCAAGGCGGCGATCTTTGCTTGGAGATCTCTTGCCTTTGCTTCATGCATGGCAAGAGATTTCTTATCCTCGATGGCGGTGACACCCATTGTAGTGATGTTGCGTTTGATTCTTTCGGGACTTTGGACGATCCTGCCTCTCGTGCGTTGTATGCTGTCCAGGAGGAGAGAAGTATCAGAGTTTATATTTTCCTTTTTCAGGATGATGCTTGCTTTCTCGATCTTGAGTGATTCGATGTCCTTTACGACGGCTTGGGTTGTTTCCTTGGTGGCTATGAGGTGAGCAGTTATAGCTGCGTTTTCTGCGCGGAGCTCTTCGCACTTTGGTTCGTCTTTGGTGCGTTGAAACCTGACAAGTTGCAGGAGAGGGGAGAAGAGGGGAGGATGATGGTGCTTACTTGAGCGTGTTGAGTTTGTGTTGAAGGGCGGCGAGTTCCTGTGCGACCTGCTCTCTTTCTTCGATGAGGGTCGCGGATCTGTCACGCAGGTTGGCGACGAAAGGGGTGCATTGTTCGGCAAATTTGACAAAGTTGATGAATGCAGAGAGGATGAAGCGGGTGCGATCTGGATCGGGGAGGTAGATGTCCTTTGCGCTAAAGTCCATGATGCGCGCGGCGCTTGCAAAGCGGGTGAGGTGGTAGAGGAGGAAGTTGTGTGGGATGCTGGTGACGTAGAGGTCCTGAAGGAGGTCAGGCTAGGCGAGAGAGTGGGAGTGACACGTACGATGTTTGGATCGTCCAGCGCCGCGAGCGCGTTCTGCACGGGCTCGTGGAGGACGACTGGTGCGATGGAGGTGACCTGCTCGAGACAGGCGGTGTACACGCTGGTGACAAAGTCTGACGAGGGACGTGCGAGCTGCTCGTTGCTGACGGAGAGGCCCCACTCTGAGAGCGCGGTCATGATCTCTGGTATGGGCATGTTCGGGAACCAGTACTGTCCAGACATTGGTCGTATAGAAGCGACGCGACGGTCACGTGGTCTTTAATTGGACGCGATTATCCGTTCAAAGCAAGTCGTCGACCTTCAGATGCGACTGCCATGTCCGAGCCAGATTCCCTCCCAAAACTCCCTAGAAAGGTCGGTTTACTCCAGTTGGTCCCGCTTTATTTCCCTGACTATTTTCTTCAAGGCAACTTCCAAGTTTAAGCCTGCCACCGCGGGTCCGAGTGTGGCATCATCGTCCAGCGCAGCGCGTGCGTGGCCTGTCCTCGTCGCATTCTGTCTTCATGCTTTTCATTCCAGTACATAAGATGACCCCATCCGACTCCTTTTCTACTCCCAGTTTCAGCAAGAAACCCATCCTACCCATGTCTCCGAATGACGTCCTCGAAATACCCGACTCTCCCTCTGCGCCACTCCCAGTGAAGCGCATCTCGTTCGACTCTTCCGATCATCCTCAAGGCTCGGCCTCAAAGCGCTTCAAACCCTCCCACCCATCCACCATCGATCACACTCCTCACAAGTCTCCTTTAGGAAAACAGTCAACCGCAACCCGTCACTGCTCCTCAGACAGAGGAGGGACCTCCAGCGAGGTGGATTCCCTCAACTTGGGCTCTAGTCGCACTAAACTCCCAGCTGACCCTTCCAAGTTTTCTCGTAAGCTTCCTCCGCCCTTGTCCTCTCGTCCTCTCCTACCCCACAAGTCATCCCCTCAAAAAATATTTCCTGACTTTTCGGACCTCAACACGGTACATTCATTTATCATCTCCTGTCCGCCATTCTTACATCTACCAGAAATCCCTAGACGACCTCAGGTCTTTACTCTCCTCTGACCAGAGCTTTCGCACTACGATCGCCCAGATGATATCTGATCATATCCATAATACCAAACTCCACGATATCATGGCACTCTCCCTCTTCTTGTTAGTGCCCCTTACCCTTCCTTCTGCGTCACCTCATTTCCTTTCAGATCTCAATTAGACGACCGCATTCGCACTATCAAGCATCGCATTGCATCCCTAGACGTCGTCGAAGAATTCGAACAGCCTCATCGATCGTTTCCCGACCCCTGCCCTGTACCTTTAGTAGGCACCTCTTCCAACACCACCACCAAGCGACTCGATACAAGACACACTCCACCCTCCTCCATGGCCATCTCTGATTCCTCCAATTCATCACTTGACACACAAGATCTATCCATGGCAACGATCGTTGTTGGTGATAGCGACGATGCGTACTTTGAAAAGTTCGACACGATCCCAGATGATCTAATATTTCTTGACGCAGACAAGCCCGAAGTGCCTCCCCCATCAGGCGCCACATCCACGGCAGTATCTGTTTCTTCGTCAATGTCTACTTCAGTGGTGCCTGCCACTCCGGGTGGACGGATGGATCATACCTCTTCACCATACTACAGAGAGGTCATCTCGATTCTCAAAAATACCTTCAAGTTGTCGACTTTCCGCACGAACCAACTAGAATGTATCGTCGCCACGTTGGATGGCAAAGATGTTTTCTATCTCGCCCCAACCGGAGGCGGAAAATCTCTCTGTTTCCAACTTCCCGCCCTCTGCGTTACAGGCAAGACCCAGGGAACAACATTCGTCATATCTCCACTCATCTCCCTCATTACGGACCAAGTCGCAGCCCTACGGAAGAAGGGCGTCCCTGCCTTTCCCCTCACGAGTGCTGCAGAGGAAAATGAAGTCCGGCAGGCGATGCACATGCTGAGAAGTAACGCCGAGAAGCCAAAGCTAGTGTACACCACTCCAGAAAGATTACAGAAAAGTGACTGTCTTAAGGACGTCGTGAATCAACTGTACGAGGAAAAGCAACTGGCAAGATTCGTGATTGACGAGGCACATGTCATCGGAAGCTGGGGGAGAGATTTTCGTGCCTCTGTAGGTCTAAAGTCTACTATCTCTTTGACTGACTACTTGGAAGACGCGTTCCTGATTTGAGCACCAAGTATGCAGAGTTGAACATCCTCCGCAAGAATTGGCCCAACGTTCCCATCATGGCACTCACCGGCAGCGCAAACAAGGATGCAATAGAGGATATCAAACATAACCTCGCAATGCGACACCCTGTCTGCCTCGCTCAATCTTTCAATCGCCCCAATCTACACTACTCAGTCCGTAAGAAGCCGTCTTTGAAGAAAGACCTTGTGCAAAACATCGCAGGATTCATCAAGACACATCACCCAAATAATACTGGCATCATCTATGCGCTTTCGAGGGCCGAGTCCGAGGAAATGGCTGCGAAACTCAGGCAGGAATGGGGAATAGAGGCGAGACATTACCACGCAGGTATCAACAACGAAGAGCGAAAGATCAACCAGGATGACTGGACGGCAGGCAGATGCAAGGTTATAGTGGCCACGGTGTGTATCAGGTACTACAGCGTAGTTCACTGCAGCCCATCTCTTAATAGATCGCTTTTGGAATGGGTATTGATAAACCAGATGGTATGCGTTTTTTTGATCCTCCTTGGGGGTGATGGACTTAATTTTTATACTTAGTCCGATTTGTTATTCACGCCACGCTATCAAAAGACATGGACGGGCACGTACACTTCTTCTGATTAGCCACTTGGCTTGACGATACCACAGTTACTACCAAGAAACGGGGCGAGCTGGCCGAGACGGCAAGTCCTCCGACTGCGTTCTCTGTAAGCGTTTATTGCATCTAGACCTTTGTAAATAACATATGTTTGTCTTGTGCTTTCAGTCTACACGTATGGTGATGCCATCAAAATCGAAAAGATGCTTCGAAATCCCAACTCCAACGATCCCACGCGCGATAAGCCTTCTGATTCCGAGATCGAACGCCAGATCTCCAAGCTTCATGGTGTCGTTGCTTATTGTTGCAATGAGTCTGATTGTCGACGTGTACTCATCCTCCGCCACTTTGACGAGGAGTTTAAGCCAGAGGATTGTCATAATCAGTGCGATAACTGCCACAGGCCTGGCACACTTACCCAGCAGGATTTCACAACACAAGCTCAGCAAATCATTCAACTCTTGCAAGAGATGACGACCGTGAATGTTCGTGTGACACAAACCCAGCTCAAGGACACGTGGAAGGGCAAGAGCAACAGAGCCGCTCAACAGTACAAAGGACTCTCCCGGTATGCTTCTGGCAAGGCACTAGGTCACCCCACTGTCGAGCGTATATTCACCCACCTCGCCACCGAAGGAGTCGTGTCGATGTATAGAGTCCAATGTAGCAGCGGCTATTCTAATACCTATATCCAGGTATTCGACTCTTTTTTATATAAAAATCCTAGCTCGTGGACACTGACATGGTCGTTAGCTCGGTAGTGCTGCGCAGGATTATCTGGATGGAAACAAGAAGCTGGTGTTATCCTGGAAAGAAATGGAAGAAGGTGCCAAAACGACCGCAAAGAAGACACCCGCACAGCCCATATCACGCAAGAAGGGCAAAGAACCTGACCCTCAGCCACCGTCCCGTTACCTTAATCTGTACGAGGATATCGAGGATGCGGACGATATGTCCGAATCGGAAGCGCTCAAGGATCTGATGGACAATGCCGAGATGTCTGAGCCGACGATATCCATGATTCCCCAGGCTTCTACTTCGCGAACAGCTGATCCGAAGAGCCATTCGACGGCACTGGAAAGCAAACCGGCCGCTTCCTATGAGGATGACATTTCCGTGCGGCTGAAACGGTTGCAGGAGACGAGACGTCAGGTAGGTTTTTGAATTGGCACCTTGGTCGATGCGTGGATTATCCTCGCAACGTAGGTCTCGGAGAAGCTGCAGAAAAACCCGTTGGATACCATTTTACAAGACGCTACTCTTGAAATGTTGGCCTTGACCCCACCGGAAGGTATATTATAATGTATTGACAACGATATGCTGGAATTGGCTGACAAACGGACTGGTACCGCAGATGCAGAAGCCTTTAAAAACCTTCTCGCGGACACCGAGGAACCGGACGATGTCGAGAATAAATGGCACTGTTTTGGTCATTATTTCCTTGATGCACTAAAGGATATGTGAGGCTTAGTCCAGGTCCGGTGAACGTTCATTTGCTGACACGAGGAGTATAGATCTCATGCGCGCAAGCCATTTAATACCGCCAAGCTCCACCGCGACTTTGCATTCAACGGATAAGCACACAATCAATTCCCCTTGCATTACGTGTCATGTATCGTTTTATACACCAAATTGTCCTAAGGGCACATTGTACCATGGGACATGAATCAATCACGAGTGAAAAAAAAAAAGCGAGATCGACACCCGTGAAACGACTGGAGGCTAATATCCACCTCCATCCCCATGCACAGCCCTCTGAGATGCCATTTGGCGTCGTTGTGCGTCCTCTAGCTTGGGACAATTCGAAATGCCATGGCCAAGACCTGAAAAGAGAGTGAATATCACCACGGTGGAGAGTACAAGCGCAAGTTACCTCCGCAGACCGGACATCCCTTGAGGGACCCGCCTTGGGCCGCACGTGGATCCTGGATGGTTTGCAAGAATGGAGGAACCCTATTCACGTATTCAGTCAATGCCAGCACATGAAGCCGAGCAGTGTAAAACAAACTTTTGCCCCGCCTCCATCAATAGGTACTTGAGATCCAACAACGTCTGTTCCGGCGTGCTCATGTTTACAAACGTCGTCGCAATGCCCGTCTTGCCACTCCTGCCCGTGCGGCCGATTTGGTGCACGTAGTCCTCGATCTCTTTCGGCATCGAAAAAATGATGACGTGCTGAATGTCGTTGAAGTCGAGGCCTTTGGAGGCAACGCCGGACGCAACCATGACGTCCTTGCCGCCAGATTTGAAAGATTTGATTGCATATTGACGTTCTTCTTGCGCTGTGGGAAGGGTGGACGCCAGTCAAGGGATAAAGAAGGAGACGATGGCGAAGACGCACTTTTCGAGCCGTGGATCGCGACTGCCTCGACACCTTTCAAGAGGAGGTATTCCTGTATATCTGCATAGGGAGTAAAATGAAACTCGCGCACGTTACCAGGGGGCAAGGTGTGGTACGAACCATCGACCTCGTTCTTGTTCTCGCTAAAGATGATCACGGGCGGCGCCGTCTTTTGTAGACATTCGAGGAGGTAGACCATCTTGGCTTCCTGCTTGACGTATTCAACGACTTGCAGTACGTCCAAGTTGGCGGCGCCTGCACGGCCAACGTTGACGAGCACAGGCCGGACGAGTGATTGTTGTGCAAAGTCTTGAATCTTGCGCGGCATCGTGGCAGAGAAGAGGAGCGTCTGGCGTTGGCGCTAGACATGCAGTTCAGAAACACGATGACCCGTCTCTACGAGTAAGAGCGACGGACCTTGAAGAAGCTCATAATGTTTCGGACGTCATCCTCGAATCCCAGATCGATCATGCGATCTGCCTCGTCCATACATAGATACTTGCAATTTGCGAACCCGAACCTCTTCTTTTCCAACATGTCGATAAGTCTTCCGGGTGTAGCAACGACGACATGGAGCCCCTTGTTCAACACGTGGCTTTGCTCGCCCATGGATATGCCACCTATACACAATAGTGTGTTGAGAGGGGGGTATCTACGATCCTTGGAGATGGCAGCAGTCCATGAGAGAACGTTTTCGTACGTTTGTGTGGCCAGCTCGCGTGAAGGACAGAGAACGACGCCAACAGGACCTTCGCCGCGGACAAAGGGAAGACGGACTTCTTGCTCGAGAGCGAGCATGATGAGGGGAAGACAAAAAGCAAGGGTTTTTCCGGAACCTGTGAAAGCAATGCCGATCATGTCCCGACCGGAGAAGCTATGAAGTGTAAGTACGCTAGGTTGTACGACGAGAAGAGAAGGCCTACGCGGTGGGTATACCTTGCAGCTGGATGGGGGTGGGGGTGATGATTTTCTCGGACTTGAGGAACTGAAGCATGGAATCTGGTATTTTCATATCCTAAAACATTATGGGAGTCCTTATGTGTGAAGTGCTGATATTCTGCTCACTTCAAAGTGCTCGATTGGGGGTGGTATGTCCTCGCCATCGACGATGATGTGGTACTTTTCGCGTAGACGTCGGTGCTGCTCTTCTGTACGTTCGCGAATATACTTTGGTGGTCTCCATCTGGGCCGGGGATCAGGCCAAAGCATGGTGGGCAAGACAAGGAACCTACGAGCTCCTGAGGGACTCTGAATACTGTATACCCTTTGCAAGCTCCAGATCTGAGGCGAGCTTCCTGCGACTCGCAATTGCAGCAAGTATTTCGGCGTCGGCTTCCTCAGCCTTTTCTACCTCGGTTTTTTTTGCATCTAACAGCAAGAGGAGGTGAGGCGGGACGAAATATGAATGTGAATACGCACACCTTCTGCATCCCTGCGGGAGTGGACCTCCTGGGCCTCGAGGAGGAGAGTTCTCTCCTTCCTTGCCCTTTCCCTACGTCTCTCCTCTTCGCGTTCCGCATCCTCCTTCTCGAGCAGTTCCTCCAATTGTTTCTTTGCTCTTTCTCGCGCGTCGGACGTGGACGACAGTGCGGAGAGTTTGGCGAGTTTGGCTTCGCGTCGTTGAGCGACGGGAATGTATAGTTCATACTCGTCCTCGTCGTCGAGTTCGAGGACTGGCGGGGGGGGCGAACGTGGAACGTTGCGTCGCCTCTGCGTTGGCTTGTCGGACATGTCAGCGGAAGGATGTTTGGGAGCACTGCTACCGCGATCAAGGCTTTGCAGCTCAACGCTGATGGCAGACCAGTTTGATGCGACGACGCACCCCCACAGACGGTGTAAGGCTCTTCTACTCGTCCTACGTCTTTTCCTAAGCCTCCGCAGACAACCCCCTCACCAATACACACATCCTCGTCTCTCCACATCGTACGAAGCGTCCTTGGCTAGGCCAGACAGAGGCCCCCGCGCCGGGCAATCTCCCACAGCATGACCAGAACTGCTATCTCTGCCCGGGGAATGCCCGCGCGAACGGATCGATCAACGAAGACTACAAGGCCACCATGGTGTTCGAGAATGACTATGCTGCCGTTTTACCACCACCGGGACCTGCTGCACCTGTCGCTCCCCATCCTTTGCTAACCGCCGAGCCGATCCAGGGTAGTTGCGATGTCGTGTGTTTCCATCCGAGGCATGACCTGAGTCTGCCTACCCTTGGCCTAGACGACATCCTGACCATCATCGAAGAGTGGACACGTATATACCATCATCGGGGCATGCAGGACGGTGTTGCATATGTCCAGATTTTCGAGGCAGGTCGCCTTGTTATTCTCGGCAAGAGCACGGGCTGATCAACGGAAGATCAGAACAAGGGTGCGATGATGGGTTGTTCCAATCCGCACCCGCACAGTCAAGTTTGGTCTACATCGATCCTTCCAACCCTCCCAGCCAAGGAGCTCAGCAATTTACGTGATTACGCTCTGTCCTCTGCGGCCACAACCAATGGACCGAAGGGGTACCAGAACAAGCCGTGTCTCTTGTGCGAGTACGTCACGTATGAACGCACTGCAAAGGAACGTATCGTGGTCGAGAACGATCACTTTGTGGCACTCGTTCCGTGGTGGGCTTACTGGCCATTCGAAGTGCTCGGTGAGATTGTTTCCATAGGGTTCATGTTGAAGAGCTGACGATGCTGCACCAGTGTTACCATACAATAAGCATATACCCTCCTTGTCTCATTTCGACGGTGAAGAAACCCGCGCGTTCGCGGATATCATATCTCAGATTACGATCCGCTATGATGATCTCTTCTCCTGTTCCTTTGCCTATGCCATGGGGATTCACCAACGGCCCCTGCCGCCCAAGCGCATCGATGGGGTGCTTGTAGAGGACCAGGATGATATTGCTCATTTTCACGTCCATTTTGAGCCTCCTTTGCTGAGGAGCGCGACGGTGCGCAAGTTTTTAGCTGGGCACGTCGTGCTATTATTTGCTCGAGGTGATGGCTGATGATGCTTGGACAGATACGAAGTTATGGCGGAACCTCAGCGCGATCTTACGGCGGAACAAGCTGCACAACGATTGAGAGAAGCAAAGTAGTACATGTAGACTTATGGACAAACATGAAACAACATTCTCGTCAGAGCGACACCATGACCGAGGTCGAGCTCATCGACGCGCATGTGTCTGTCCAACAGTGCAAACGCGCCATAGACGCTCTCCATGCATATGCTACCAAGCTCGAGGAGAAACGCGCAGAGACAGAGCTCTTGCCAGGCAGAGAGCAACACATATGGCTCCAGATCACCGTCAAGACGATGCATCCAGAACAAAAACTCAAACCGTTTCGAATGTATGTCTGTCTCTCACCGCGATGAACGACTGCTCACAGGTAGAGCTCAGTCCCATCAAATACCCGCTGGTCGATCCTCGGACAGAGAGCGTGTGTCTGATCACCAAGGATCCTCAGCGACACTACAAGGACCTTCTGGAGCGACATCGCATCAGGTTTATATCCAGAGTCGTCGGGGTGGGGAAACTCAAGGGAAAATTCAAGGCGTTCGAGGCACGTCGACTCCTGTTGAAGGAAAATGCCATGTTTCTCGCGGACGAGCGTGTCATCGCCCTCCTTCCACGGTTGCTCGGTTCGAAATGGTTTGGCGCTAAAAAGTGTGTGTTGTGTTTCTGCCACTGTGTTTTCGTTGAACCCAACTTGATCCGTCGACCAGACAACCCATCCCCGTCTGTCTGACGCGCAAAGATCTCAAGGGCGAGTTCGAGCGGGCCATCGAATCGTCTTATATGCACCAAAATAAAGGGACATGCACGTATGTTCTCTGATATACGGTGCAATACATGTTGGGGACTCAACGATTGATCAGATCTGTCAAGATAGCATTGCTATCCCATACGCCGAAACAAGCACAGGTCAACCTCGAGACTGCTCTGCCTGCTGTCGTCTGTCGTATCAAGGGTGGATGGGATAACATTCAAAGTCTACACATCAAAACGAGTACGAGCGTTAGTCTGCCGATATGGACGTGTGATCTTGGGAGTGAGGAAGGCGGACGGTGGGATGGATTGATTGCAAAAGGTGTAGAAAAAGAGACACTGGAAAACAGTAAAGAGGAGGAGGAGGAGGAGGAGGAGGAACCCGTAAGACCAAAAAAGGACGACAAGGGAACAAAACGGCAGTTGGAGGACAAGACGGAGCAGTCAAAGAAGCGACCGAGACGCAATCGGGTCGCTGGCTAGTCATTTGGTAGTAATAAAATATGCTTGGTCGACTCTGTGTACGATCTCGAATCCATACCATGTCAGTTCCAAAAGTTCTCTCCACGGAACCACTCGACAATGCACGTTCAAAGTGAGTCCGAGTCGTACTAGTATCTCGAAACCCACCCGAGTTGACCTGCTCAGGTTCGTCGCGTTGACCAAGATTTACTATCAAGACCAGGACGGTAAAAAAGTACGCCAGACCTCTGTGCAATCCCGAGTCCCAGATTAAAAACCCTGGACAGCGCGTCTGGGAATGTGCCGAACGCAAAGTCGTACAAGGACACACCGGAAAAGACAGTCTGTCTCGCTCACCCGCTCTCCTTGGTCTGGTCTATACGATTCGCCCCCTTAGCCGTAGCGATCTTTGCCATCCTCAAGTCCAAGACCAACGCCTTTCCGCTGTCGACGCTCATCCTCGAGCAATACCGTCCGCCGCTCGATAAACACGTCATAGGTATGCCCTCTCTCTTTCCAGCCCCATGCTCACTTTTCACTTTACGCCTTTGACAGAGTTTCCGGCCGGTGCTTAACGCGTCGCTCCCTTTCTCTACCGCCCTATTGACGGCGACCTCAGGTTTGCTCAACGCAGCAACGACCGTGGGTGGCTCCGACGAAGACGCACAAGTGGCAGCCCTGCGTGAATTGGAAGAAGAGACTGGGTACAAGGCGACGCTCCAGGACGTCGTCGAATGTACACCTACCATGGCTTGCGATCCAGGTAAGCCAAGATGCACCTCATAGACAGGCCGACTTCAGAGTCGGATACGCAGGCATGACCACCGCAAAGATGAAGCTCGTCGTCGTCAAAGTGGAGCTCGAGGACGAGATGGAGCATCCGGTCGCCAATCCAGATCCGGATGAACACATTGTCGTCAAGGTGGTTGAACTAACCCAGCTGAAGCGCGTGTTGCTGGGTACGTGTTTTGCCTCGTGTTGGTGTGCGACTTCACTACTTTTTGGTACGCCCAAGACTATGACAGACAAGTACGCGAGATGTCTTTGCTCAGAGTGTATGTCTGACGTGCAACCAGGGTTTCATTGTCGATACCAGGCTGTCTCACTTTGCAACGGGATATGACATGGCGGAGCGTGTCAGAAACGGACTCGTCTAGCATCCAAACTAAATGTCAATGATGTGCTTTTTTCGATCTTGCGATGTGTGCTCTCAGTTTCTGCTGCTTTTCCCTCAGCGACGCCTTCTTCTTTCCCCTAACAGCCCCACTGCTGAGTATCATCATGATCGGTTTATTCCTTGCCTTTTCTCTGTTGGTCGAACTGCTCGGCGTCTCCTTCTTCTTCTTTCCCTTGAGCGAACCGTACTTTTCACGGCCTTCACGGCCTTTTTCGATCGATGCAATGCGCTCTGCATAGTCTGCCTTAATCCTTTTGCGAGGGCCCAGAATATCGTTCTCAGACACGAATGCGTCCGCGGAACCATCGCCAGCGACGGCCTTCTTGGCGGCTTCGAGGGCAGCAAGTTTGCGTTTGGCCTTGTGACCGCCGCCGTTTTCGACTGCTTTTGCTGCGGCTTTGATGCGAAGATCGTTGAGCAATGCAAAGTCGGCGGGTGTCAGAATCTGTCGTTGATCTGAATATGGGCTGGCGGGCACCGCAACAAGGAAAAAACGTTTACCTTGGTGGTAGCCAAAGTCGATATTCGGTTATCCTCCTGGGTATCCTTGTCCGTCTCGTTGGGGTCTTTCGCCTTGGATGTTTCCTTTTCGTCCTCACTATCCGATACCGCGAGATCTTCGCCGTCCGAGCTGACTTGGACCCACCCTTCGGAATCCGATTCGGACGAGTCAGTCTCGACGTCCCAGTTTTTCCAACCTGCCTCATCATCCACTTCTATCTCGCCTGACTCCTCTTCGCGGAGTTTCTTGAGGTGATCTTCTAGGAGCTGTCAAAGGGCATCACAAGGTTGACAAGGGTGAGAATAGCAAGTACACCCACGGAGAGCCCCTCGATATCGACAGCTGCATCTGCCGAATGCCCAAACGGCAATGGTTGTCGACCACCGCTCATCCCGATGCTCGCGTCCTTGCCCTAGATAACGTTCATATCCACAAAAAAAGGGGGAGGAAGAGAAACTCACCCTCTCCCGCCGTTTCAACAACCCCGGGTTGACCTCTCGATAGAGCTGCAAGATTCCACGTGCAGCGGCGGTGACAGCCTTGTCTCTGCTTTTTCTGTACTCGACCAAGTCCGCGAGGAGATCTTCTTCCATGGCCCATGGCTGCCTCCGACAGACTTCTCGGATGGCATTGATGCCTGCGGCGATGACTTCGCCGCCGACACCGGGATGGACAAACTCTGCGGCGAGTTTCTTGATGACGGGGGTCAATGCATCTGGGGATGTGAGATCGTGTACACTCTGAGCGAGGGCGACGAGGATGGCGGGGACGCGGAGTTGATGGTAGGTGAGGTATTTGAGGATGTAGGTGTAAAAAGGAAGAACAAAGAGTTTGTGAGAGCTCATGACACGGGAAAGGAGCTGCATGAGGAGGATTTTGTGGTCGAGGGAAAAGCGTTTGTCGTACCGGGCGAGGTTGTTGTAGAGTTTTTCAGAAAAGGACTGTGGATCGTTGAGGAGCTGAAGGGCAGGAAAATTTGGAGTGAAAGTGTCGGACGGCTGGTACTTTTTCTGTGGACGGTGAATGGTGTGGGGAAAGGAGGGGGTTGTGTGCTAGACGTACCTTTTTGGCGGCCTTGAGTTGCTTTTGGAGTTTTTTATTGGCGCTTCGTGTTTTCTTGTTGATCTCACGACGGTGATGGAGTGCGATGATGTCGACCTCCTGTGGTCATTGAGAGGAGCGACATATGGCGGTGGGCGGATACACACACCTGGTCTGAATCATTGTCGCTGTCCTCCTTGTCGTCGTCGTCGCCGAGGAAAAAGTGGAGGGATGCAGTCTGTACTTTGATGATGGGATGGAAGCAGCCGAGTGCCATGATGGCGACGGTCTTTTGATCGGACCATACTTGTTTTCTCCAGAGCTCCTTTGCCAAGATGACGGCCCACGTGGCGTCTTGGCCGTCGGCGATGTTGGCTCTGAGTTTCCCCTTGTCGCCGAGGACGTCGGCGTCCATGCCGCGGTCGACCATGGTGAAGAGCATGGCCTGCACGGCGCGGTTGAGCTTGTGGTTCTTGGAGCGGAGGTTGGCGGTGCGGATGTCGGAGAGGATGGTCTTTCGGATAAAGGCGCGGAGGGTCGGGGAGGTGGTGCGGGGGAGGAGGGGAAAGAGGGTCCTGAGGAGACTGTGTGGTGATGGTGAGGGGGACGTCGGGGACGGGGAGAGAGGGTACGCACTCGATGGATGGGATCACATTTTTGTTGCGGAGAATGACGAGGTTCTGAACGAGAGACTTGCGGGTGTCTGGCGAGAGCGTGCCAGAGAGAAGATGCGAGAGATGCGACGGAAAATCGGCGGTTTCTTTCGGGTAGCAAACGGCGACTTGTGCGATGAACGCGACGAGCTCTCTAAAGTGGTGCGCGTTGTCGTCGTCTGGGCTGATGTTCAACAGCTGGCGAACGCTGTCGTAGTGATTGTACTGCTGCAGAAATTCTTCCTTGTACCCAGCTGGATCGCGCTTGATGAGATTTTGCAGCTGCGGCAGATTCGCGGTGAGGAGGGCTCCTCGTAGTGACATGAATTCAGTATTAGTCATCATCGACGTCCCCGACACGCCCGCCCCGTCCTCGTCCTCGTCCCCGTCCCCGTCCTCCCCGTCCTCCTCGTCCTCCTCGTCCTGTGTCTCCGTCCCCAGCAGGCTTGCCCGAATCCCATTCCCGACTCTCCTTCTTCTCCATCTTCCGTCGCGCGTTCTGCTCGCGCGTCCGGTCCACCCCCTCCTGCACTCTGCGTGTCTGCGCTTGCTTGATGCGCTCTGTTTCCTGCATCTTTCTAAACGCATCCTCGTCCGCTTTCACGTCCTACATTGTTCTGAGTTTTCGCCAGCCCTACCAGCCGTGCGCGTGTACTTACCAGACGTCGCTGCTTGATCTTCTCGTTCTGCTCCTTCATGCGCTGCATCAGCTCAGCGAGCTCCTCGTCCGAGGGCTTCTCCTGCGTCCGCCGTGAGTTGAGTAACCCGTCAACAACTGCCCCGACACACCCACCCGCTGGGGCCCGCCTGTCTTGACACGCTCCGGGTTCACATACGGTTTCTTCTTCTCTGACTTTGTCTCTTGCTCCGTCGTCGTCTCCTCCGTCGCCCCCAGCTCGAGTCCGAGCGAGTTGGAGTCTGCCATCAAAGCGATGTCTGGTTCCCACGCACATCCTTCCCATATTAGGCCTTCGATCGCCATCTTATCTTCCTCCTCCTCCTCCTCCTCCTCCTCATCCCCCCACCATGTCCCTCGCAAACAAGCTCTTCATCGACGATCACGATTTCGCCAATGTCATCCAGGGAAACCGCGTCCTCATTCGCGTCGACTTCAACGTCCCCATGAAGGACGGTCCCAACGGCAGATCCATCACAAACCCCGCCGTGCGTACCCATCGATCACCCCCGGATCCCTTGCCCTCCTCTCAACCATCGACCCCACAGCGCATCGTCGCCGCCATCCCCACAATCAACTTTGTCCTCGACAGGAGTATGTCCGTCTCCCACTCCTCTCCTCCCCCCCTGACTTGCCATCCCAGAGCCCAAGGCCGTCGTCCTCATGTCCCACCTCGGCCGTCCAGACGGAAAGCGATCAGAGAAAGACTCCCTCAAACCCGTCGCAGCAGTGCTCTCCGAAAAGATCGACAAACCCGTCATCTTCCTCGACGATTGCGTCGGTCCAGATGTCGAGACAGCCGTTAATAACGCAGAGGACGGTTCCGTCATCCTCCTCGAGAATCTCCGCTTCCATGCCGCCGAAGAGGGAAAACGCTCAGACAAGACAAAGGTCCCAAAAGACATCGTAGACGCCTTCAAGAAGCAACTCACCGCCCTCGGCGATCTCTACGTCAACGATGCCTTTGGCACTGCACACCGTGCTCACGCGAGCATGGTTGGCATCGACCTCCCCAAAAAGGCCGCCGGTCTCCTCATGAAAAAGGAACTCGAATACTTTGCAAAGGTCCTCGAGAGCCCCGTTCGCCCCTTCCTTGCAATCCTCGGCGGTGCCAAAGTGTCCGACAAGATCAAGCTCATCGAAAACATGCTCGACAAGGTCAATGCCCTCATCATTTGCGGCGGCATGGCTTTCACCTTTGCAAAAGTACTCGACAAAGCATCCGTACGTACACTCCTTCACTCTTCACTCTCTCCGCCTCTCAGATCAGATCATCGGAAAAGATCGGAACCTCCCTTTTCGACAAGGACGGCTCAGAAAAAGTCGCTGCTCTCGTCGAAAAAGCAAAGACCAACAACGTCAAGCTCGTTTTCCCCATCGATTTCATCACCGCCGACAAGTTTGACAAGGACGCCAAGGTCTGAAACGCCCTGTGTCGTTCCCGCGTCGCTGATCCCCTTTGGGTAGACCGGCAGTGCCACCATCCAGGAGGGTATTCCCGATGGCTGGATGGGTCTCGACGCAGGCCCAAAGAGCCGTGAGCTCTTCTGCGAGACCGTCTTGTCCGCCAAGACGATCCTCTGGAACGGGTGCGTGCGACAAAGCGTGCCTTGATGTGCGAATGAACATCCCTTTCTCGCAGACCCCCCGGTGTGTTTGAATTCCCCGCGTTTGCGGGTGGTTCCAAGTCTCTGCTCGACGCAGCCATCGAGGCCAAGAAGCAGGGTTCCACCGTCATCATCGGTGGAGGAGACACTGCAACTGTTGCAGCGCAGTACAATGCCGAGGACCAGCTCAGCCATGTCAGCACGGGCGGTGGTGCGAGTCTCGAACTGCTAGAGGGCAAGGTGAGCTTTTGCCGGTTCGCATCTGCACGAGACTGAACGTGTCAAGGCCCTACCCGGTGTCGTCTTTTTGAGTGAGAAGTCAAAGTGACTAGATAGATAGACGGAGGGGGACGTTGTAATCATGGAACCAGCACCCCGCATAAATTTTATAGTGTTTTTATCCAATGCCTTTTCGGGATAGCCTCGATATGTCTGAGCCTGGCCCATCGACGCAACCCGCACGTAGGTCCAGCTCGTCACCATGGACGTACGCACTGAACATGTCGTGACCCAGGACCTGGGATTGGTAGGAAACGCGACGTCGCGCAGCTCCACGAAAGCGCAGATGTCGCGGACAAGTCCATGCACAACGGCCCTAGCAAAATCGCGAAAAGTGAGCACACACACAAACTCCTTCCATGTTCTCGTACGCTCATCGCGGCCAGTCCACCCCTTCTTCTCTAAACCGAGCGTGTCATCGACCTTTCAATGGCTTAAACCAGCACTCGGTCCCAAACGTACGTGTTTACACGGTATCAACCTCGACCCACCTGCCCGCTCAAGGGTCGCCCTGTTTGACCTGGACGGGACTGTCATCAAATGGACAAACTACAAGAGCCGCGGCAAGGGCAGCGACCCGCTAAAGTGGGAATGGTGGCGACAGTCTGTGCCTGCAAAGCTAAAGGAGCTGCATCAAGACGGGTACGCATGTCTGCCTCATCACTCCATCCGGTCCGCACGCGTTCTCATCCCAGATTCGCCATCGTGTTGATCTCCAATCAGGCTCTCAGAGCCACAGAGCTCGAAAACTGGAAGAAAAAGATACCTCTGATTGCGAATGCGGTATGCAGCCTCTCGTTTCCTTCTCTTGATGAGTCCCTGATTCCTCGCATTCGAAAAAGCTGCCCGACGTGCCATTCCGCTTGTTTGCTGCATGTGCCAAGGATGGGTATAGAAAGCCGATGCCTGGCATGTGGTATGAACTCGAACGCATCTTTAGAGAACAAAACGTCGACATCGGTACATCATCCGCTTTGCACCAGGCTCAATGGATATTGACGCTCTGGAACAGACAAGAAGGCTACATTTTTCGTCGGTGACGCTGCAGGGCGAGCGGATGACTTTGCTTCGACAGATCGAAAGTGGGCAATAAATATTGACATGCCATTTCATACGCCAGAGGTCAGTCCGTTTTGGCTTCACCCACTATTCATGCGAGACGCATCTGATCACGGGCAGGAATATTTCCTTGGTCTCCCAGTGGCTCCCCATAAGCTCCCTGGATTCCACGTATCGAGTCTTCCAGAGAGTCGGTCTACACGCTTCTACATGCCTCCAACACTCTGATGTTACGCATTCTCAGCGACGGATCTCCTGTCCCCACCAACAGCGGAAATGATTCCCGCATCATCTCAAAAACCGGAACTCGTCCTCTTGACAGGCTTCCCTTGCCTCGGAAAGTCATCCTTTTACCGTACACACTTTGCGCCTGTTGGATATGTGCACGTCAATCAGGATACTTTGAGAACGAGAGCCAAATGTCTGAAAGCCGCAGAGGAGGCTCTCACGGCGGGAAAGAGTTGTGTGATAGGTGCGCTCGTCTTCCCTCTCTAAAACGTGGGTGTGAACGGTCAACGCCTAGACAACACCAATCGAGATACCGGAACCAGAAAATTCTACGTGGATCTTGCCAAGAAAGTGGGCACGCGTGCCCGCTGCTTTCTGTTTGAAGGGTCGATAGAACTTGCATGGCACAACAACCTGTACCGTGCATATAATCAGCCCCCGTCGGACAGAACACAAGTGAGCATGCGGCGCGCATGTATGTTCTTCGCTCATTGTTCACGGTAGCCCGCGCGAGACCTCGTCCCTTACCTTGCCTTTATCGGCTTTCGTAACAACTACGAAGAACCTCGGACGAACGAAGGATTTTCAGAAGTGACCAAAGTGAACTGGGTCTTCGAGGGTGACAAAGAGGCCAGGAAAAGGTGGAACATGTGGTTGCAAATCGACGGCAAGTAAGGTTTGTGGGTTGGCTGGATGAACGATGTACAGACGACATGATCTATGACTAGTGAACGTATGACTATGCAAACAACGGTATTTGGCAAGACTAGTTGTCTTCTTGCCTGAGTCCGCTCAAGTTCTTTGTCGCTCTGCACGGCCGGGTGAGTCAGTCATGACATGACTAGAAAGCAAAGCCACGTACTCGACCGGAACGCCGAGCACATTGATTCCATCGATCCGCGTCTGAACATCATCGTCCCCACTCTGATTCGACTCGACAAAGACCTAGATTGCAGTTCAAGTCCCGCGCATACACGAAGAACGTCACCGACGTACATGCAAACTGTTCACGCTCGTGAACCGTACAAACTTGAGTGCCACCGGTCGTCCTTCCCGGACGTCCTCCTCGCGCAGCGTAACGACCTGGGCAAACGCCGCGTCGCCGGCGGTTTCCACGTCTGCAAAGCTGATCGAGGGCTTGTTTACGAGCAGTTTGAGTGTCTTGGGTCCGCGTTCGGGCGCTGTGGAGGATCGTAGAACGAGCGTGCGGATGCGCACGGCTTGGTTGAACTAGGAGATGGGCATGAGACGGACAGCGCGCGCATGAGTGGATGGCTTACGTGGATGCTCAAGAGCAGTTGAGCGTCTGCGCTGCTCTCGAGGTAGACATCGGGCGAGGTGTTGAGTTTCTTTGCTGCGAGGACCGATTTGAGGTCGTGAAGTGTCTCCTCGTTGAGACAGTTTATCTGAGAGACGTCCAGATGCTCCAAGAGGGAGATCTGTGCAAAAAAAGTGTGAGCGGAACAAGGCAAGACTGGATGGCGAACGAAAGGATCGAACGTCGTCTTTGGCTGTAGACATGGTTGTTTAGAGAAATGCAAGTACGATAGGAGGCATTTGCCCCCGTAGTAACATTAAAAAACAGCAACGTCGCTGGGTAATGAAAAAGACCATCCTTCGACCCTCCCATGCTACACGATCACACACTCATCCTTGGCTTGCTGGCGTGTCGGTCGTCCAACGTTGGATCGTTTGTTGCCCATGCGCTTCATCTCTGTCAATCGATTCATTGCGCGCTTGTTCCCTTGCGCTGCCACGCGGTCAGTCACCCGCATCAAACATACCGAGGACACCCACCCGCTGCTCGCATGTACCACCGCTTCGCAAACTCGATATCCTGCTTGATGCCAATCCCAACCTCTGCGTAATATCCAACCGCATACTCGGCCTTGCTTAAACCCTTGTTTGCAGCTTTTCGTGCCCATAGATACGCCTCCGAGTCGCTCTGTTTGAGGACACCTTCACTCCCCGTTAGATACCATCCACTCAGTGCAAGCTCCGCTTCTGAATAACCCTTCTCCGCCGCTTTGGTGTACCACGCTATGGATCTTCTAGGGTCTACGGGACATGTGAGAGCGCCATATTCGTAGCACTGTCCGAGTTTGAACTGCGATTGGGTATAACCAAGATGTGCTGCCTGGGTATAGAGCTGCTTCGCATACGCAGGATCATGCACGACAAATTGCGAATTCACCATCTCGTGAAGCATGGCAAGTTCGTGTAATGCATGTGGATTTTCCTCGTCCGCTTGTTCAGCAGCGCGCTTAAGCCAATTGATGGCTTCGCGGGGGTTCTTCTGCTCGCCAAGAGAACCAAGTAAGAGGATCATTCCAAGTTTGTACATTGCAGCCGTATCTCCAAGCGAAGCCGCCTTCCGATAAAAGGCGGCAGCTCGAGCGGGGTCTCGCCGAGTTCCAGCCCCAATCTCGTTACAGACAGCAACACGGTACGCAGCTGCCGGGTGGTTTTGTTTCGCAGCCTGCAGATACAGATGGTACGCCCGTTCATGATCTACCTGGAGTCCAAGCATTCCGGTGCCATGACAATTGGCAAGGAAAAATTGAGCGTCATCATACGGCTCATTTTGCGTCGCAAGTCTCCGGATGGTCTTCAAGGACTCCTGGATGAGCAAATCCCTATACCTCTTCACAGCTCTCTGGTCTTTCGCATCGGCTCCGATCTTCTTGGCGGCTTCGATGAGGTACTTGGCATACAGGAAGTGAGCCTCTGGGTCTGGGTCTGCTTTGATGCGATGGCGGTACTGGTCGATATATTCTTTGGTAAAGGGGGGGGCTGTGAGGTCTACGGCCTTGGTTTTACGGGTCGACAGATTGACCGAAGCCGTAGTGCCAGATCGATGGAGAGAGGTTGCTGATGGTCGCATTTCAAACTCGGGATCGGGGTCATCAAAGCCTCGTGGGAGTGTGGGTGCGGGGCCATATGCTCCAGGGCCGGGCGGGGCCGGTGTTCCCGGCGGAGGACCGGGCGGTCCCGCATGGTATACACCGGTCGGTGGGAGATAAGGCATAGACTGGCTTGCCTGAAGAGTGGCTGGACTGTACGAGTTGGGAGGGAGGTAAGAATTCATTGGTGACTGTTGGGGAGGGGGGCCCATGCCGAGGACGTTGGACGCCGCGGCATACAGATGGCCATATTCACCAGGTTGTGGTGGGCCAGGGTGGGGGTGTCCGTAGTTTGGTACCAGGTTCTGCTGAGAACCTTGCCAGCCTGGTTGAAACTGTCTTTGGGGGTAGTATGATTGCACGGACGGGTTTCGGGAAAAGGCAGTCGGTGATTCGGAGGAAGGGTATGCACTGGCAGGTGGAGATGCAGTATCGTCATAGCTGTACATGCTTACAATGTCGACATCCGCACCAGGCCGCGGCGGTTCCCCATTTCTATTCGGGGACAGCTCCTCAGCAGAGTTGGGTTGGATTCGGCCCTGGTGATACATGACGCCGCTGTCGTCGACCGGGCAGTGAGGATCTGCCTGTCTATGAGGGCGCAACGGAAGGGTCGCATTAGGGGCGGGAGGTAGTGTATTGGCGTGTCGAAGGTGAGGAAACTGTCTTTGCGAGGTGTTGTGCATAGACATGGAGGTCCCAGCGCGGGGGATGGGGTCATGACTGAATGACGTGGCACTAGATCCACGAGGGAGAGGGTCGTTTATGCGCATGGCGTTCATGCTATCGGCCAAGACCGAAGCCTCGTGTGGATGGTCGGGTGGGGCATCAAAGCCTCCCGAAGGCAAAGAAGGGACAGAGTGGTTTGGATGGCGCATAAAAGTGGCTTCTGGAGCAGAGACTCGTCAAGAGGGGGGGCATGTCGAACGTAGTTGAGAGACATACGCGGGGGTTGGAAGAATTCATCCGCTGAACCGCCAGCGTTGCCATAAGCCCAGTCTGGATGGTAAACATCTGTACTGGATCCACCGGCTGAAGAAGGACCTGGATTGTCCAACTCGCCCTCTGCGGCGTCGTAGGCGAGATCAGACATGGCGGTGGTGGAGCAATGAGCACCTTTAATCGAATCTTCCCACAAAGGTCATCATCATTGACTAGTATACAAATCATACGACCACCATCGCATCCAATCGCCTCTCCTCCTGCTCTGGGTCAACCTCCGCTTCATGTATTGAATCATCCTCCACTTTCATCTCCACGTCTTTCTCTCCGTCAGACCATTCCCATCGCTCGAACACCCGCTCAATTCGCTGTCGTTCCAACCCTCCATCAGTCTTCCGAACCTTGATGGTAACCTCCCGCTTTCGCTCCACCGATGCCTGCCGTCCTTCATCCCCCCCTGGTGCTCCATCTTCCCACCTTATCCATCGCTCTTGCCACCCCACCCCTTCTGGGTACAATGCTTGCATACTTTGTGTTTCCCCTTCTTTCGGCAGGTCCTCCACCACCTCCCATCCTTTTGGCTCGAAATTCCTAAATTGAACCCGTTCCGTCTGCACGTCCTGCGTCTCGATGGGTGACCGTTTCCTCTTGACTCCCCCATTGACGTTCGCGTTTCCATTTATCAACGTCTTCTTGTTCGGCTTTCCATGCTCCTCGTCATCGCTTGTCGTCCCCGCCGCCAGCCTCACACGCCACCTGAGCTCTCTCGCCAGCGCCGGTGCATCCTTGATTCTATCCGTAGGAACCTGTTCTTTTGCATCTCGCTTGGCTGCTTCGCTTCCACGTTCCACGATCCGCACTTCCGTGACAAGGTATGAACATAGAGCTTCCAGCGACTCCAGAACTCGAGGCGAGAATTCCTCTCTTGCTTTGAGATCGCGGAGATACTTGTCAGCCACGTACCAGCACAGTCTGCGATGAGTATCCGTCAGTCATGGTAGCGAACAGTGGACAATTCATGGTACTTGGTGAAGTAAGGAAAGCGAAACTTTTTTGGAACCCGCGTAGCTTTCTCAATGTCGATCACTTTGAGTTCTGTTACCAAGTAAGGCTGTATGCAACCCGAATATGATATTTCAGATACTTACGCGTACCGACGTTGTACGAGTGCAAAAAATTACCCCCAAACACGAGCGAATCCATGGGGGTGTGCTGGAAATTTCGTTGTAATGATGCAATTCTTGCAATCAGATGAACTCACGACAGCATGTATCCATCCAGTTGGGATGATCATGGTGTTTCCGGGATAAAGCGTAACTTTAACAACCTCGTCGACCATATCGCCCAGCCATATGCTCGATTGTAGTTCAGTCCCGGACCACCGTTCATAAGCTGCCAAATTTGCAGAAGTGGGCCGAATAAAATAAAAGACCTTGTCCAAGAAATCAGTAAGCTGCCACGATGTGTTGAACAGAAATGCCTGCCTTGCATCCCCTGAGAATGTGATAATACACTGACGAACCAGCAAAGTCGACATGCCAGTCCTATACAGACTTCAATACCCATGGCCACGGAGGCGAGACGTCAATACCTACCGTCCAGGCGGACGCGACACCCATCAAGCAGTATAGTTGAACCTTGGGATACGCATGTCCCTTTCCTCTCCGTGTACTGGGCCAGAATTTATCCACCCAATCCAATTCGCGGACCAGTCGTGGTGGTAATACTCGGTCCGCGAGTGAGGTCCCGGAGATTTCAAGTGAGATTACGTTGCGCACTTTGTCTCTGGCCAAGGGTTCTTTGTCATAGTACTCTGCCCACTTCCCAAGGGTCCACCCAGGGCAGTTTGACTGAGTTGCTACATCTGCAAAGAGTGTATGGGTATTCACCGTACGTCAGATGGGTGACCCTACCTATGACTTCCACGGGGGTCTCGTACCCCACGACGTCCGCGACGTCCGACACCCTAAAGTTGGCGTCAGGCATTTTCATCCCGAGCCCCTCCGGATTCTCGATTACGATAGGCTCCTTCATTGCATTTTCGTCGCTCTCTAGCCATTCGAGACCAACGTCGGACCCTTTCATGCGCTTGAACTCATCATCCTTGATGGGCTTCGACTGAATGACGCGTAACCATCGACTGGGGTCGGCTTCCACACCGGCGTTCAGGGTAGCGTAGTCGGGCTGGGCACGTTTGCGTGCCGATTTACGGGCTGGTGGCTTGAAAGTGATCGTCCGAGAAGGTTTCTCCAGAACGCATGGTTTGCAGTACCTATTATATGTGTCACACACACACATCACAACGGATATTCCGAGTAGCAGCTTTAGCATAGACTTGCCATTTGTCGATCGTATCGACGTCCACGCCGTTCCCCGCGCACACCCAGTGATACCAGCTCTTACAAGCATCACATCTTATCCAGCTTTCCTTGGAGACCGTCGACTGCAGATCAGCAGCAAGGTCTTTGCAAGCCGGGCAGGTGTCTTCCTCTGACGCTACAGACGGATGCTGTACAGGCGCTTCCTGCACCGGTTCGTGTGCTTCTTCCGGTGCTTGTTCTGGTGGTGGTGGTGGTGGTGGTGGTGGCTGCTCGTCGTGTACAGGTATTGGTGTCAGCGACGACCTCGCCGACAACGGAGAGAGTGGTTCCAGCTGCGGGCTCCGTTCGCGGGATTTTTGAGGATTTGAACGCGTTGTTCTGCGTTTACTGCGGGCCATGTTCTAGCAATGACCAGCTTGGCGCTGTGTAGCTGAGACCGTATCACAAAAAAGTCGCCCGACCCAAGTGGAAGGAGGACCAAGTCTCCTTATGTAAAATTTTCCTTTTTCAGATTTGTCACTCCCGTCCGCAGTCCTTCTGTCTCCTGGTGTATAATTGGATATTAACTTGCTTGCAAGGTTTCGGTATCGATTAACATGACTGCGCTACTACAAGAGTACAGTATACATACTCGACGAGCTCGTTCGAAATCCCGTCGGGCCTTCGGGGGTACTCTAGAGTCTAGACGTATTTTCAGTGACTCGACAAATGGAACTCTAACTGACAAGGCGCAACTTCGCGTGCACAGTTCTGCCGTTCAGACTCAGCAGCCAGGGTCGTCCTAGCGTAATACACACTCGAGTTGTTCAACTTGAAGAGCCACGCTTATCCAGCGCGCACGTTCTTCCTGCCACGGGGATTCACCGGCGCATCGGGGGAACATACCGCCTTCTCATGGGGAGATACCCTCGCGGATAGGGCCGCGGCCTGTGTTCACGAAATTGTACTAGCGTCAGGGGGTAGCTGCCTTGATTCCTTGAGCATTCCTGATTGGTAGTGCCAATGTTCCCAGATCAATCAAATATAGACCTGTCAATGTCGCCTACAAAAATACGACCCGCTGCACTGGGCTGCCCTTGGGGTTCGAACACATATGTGGTGTCTGACAGGTCACTCGTTGGCCGCATGTCCTCTTTTAATAACGTGCCCACCCTGTGTAAAGCAGAAAATCAAACGAATGAGGGTCTGAAGCCAGGTCTGTCCGTTCTCGTTAACTGCCAGTGGAACTGAACGCTGCATCCGAACTTTTAAAAAACTTTTCCAGAGCGAACAATGAAGTGATGAGGAATTATACTTTAGCGCGGCATGAGAAAACGTATGTTCTCTCCACGCATCTCTCGGATCTAAGCAGCGCCAGAATGACTCCTTGTGGCTTAATGTGTGTCCATCCGGACCGAGATGACTGAATGGAATAAATATGGCTCAGCATCTTACCGTCACCCATTTGTTGAACTCACTGCCTTGCGGCCTACAGTCCCCTGTCTGATTTGGAAGTGAAGGGAGCCGCTCCACTTCTCCCGACTTACCTCATATACCCACCCAAAGTAAGTCTTCATTATTATTACGATGCTGATCAACACTTGGGTCGCGGATTACGCTACCCGGTGGCACAAAGTCAGCGCTCAGCGCCTGAGTCAGGCTGTTGGACCACTAGCAGCGACAGTTCTTATCAGTGCCGTCATGTCTGCTTTGTCGAATGTTGGCTGAATGCCTCACCGTCCTCAGGTTCAACGTGATCATACCCCATTTATCTGATTCTTCTATATCTGGCTGCGGTAAATTACAGCATCGGGTCAGACCCTGTTGAGTTATATAACATGTGTTCGTGAAGGTTCACTTTGGTGAGGCGCGCCATCTGCCACCAAACTTTTCGCCATACTAGTATCTATTTGATCATGAAGAAGTTTAGAGCATTCATCACAGGTTCCAAGCTTCTCGTTTGTGGGCCATTCAAAAGGATTTGGTGTCTTTTAGTTGATCACGTAAGTGTGTTGCAAGGGCTATATTGGATCCTTTTACATCTTAGCAAACTTCGAGGGTATCTCTAGTCTAGGGGATATGAACTAGTACATCTAATCCACAATGCGAGAATCCGCTACATTGTTGTACATAAAGGACGAGATGTTAGCAAGGGGGAGAGCATACGTAGGCTTGTGTTATGTTAAGAAAAATATGGCGGCCGTGTAGACCCAAGCGGGGAAAACCCATTGTCGCACCCCAAGACATCAGAAGTCGGTAGGACAACGCGTGGGTCGAAGTAATTGCCACTAAATGGTGTCCACCGAGCCCGATTCAGAACTCCAGAGCCAACCGTAGTCCGGGAATCAGGTGGTCCCTCGATAGTAAACGAGAATTGGTCTATGTCCTCGTCATCCCCAAAGATCAAACCTTTGTTTTTCAGAATATCGTGTGTTGGGACCATGGTCGAATTGTGTGGCGAAGAGATTGGGGAGAGGCTGCGATGGGTAATGACCGTCCCTGTCATGGAATGCGATGTCGACGGGGGTGTGTATGCCTCCCAGCTGCCGCTACCATCGTCAGTCAGTACAGTTTCAGGTCCACTGTCATCTTGCGGGAAGGAGATCGATAAGGGTGGTAGGTAGGGACGAGCTTGCCCACCCGCGGAAACCAGAGAGAGGGTGCGTGACCTGGGATCTGAAGCAATCGAGCATGGGAGAGGTGTATTGTCATTCAAGCAGGGAGAATGGCCAGGGCTTTCTTTGAGAGGGAAGGGAATTGGTGACCGCTGGGCAAGCCGTCGGTTGTTGTCGCGTTCGATTCGAGCCTCCCATTCGGCTTTCAACGTCTTTTCTCGTTCCTGGGTGCGAGAATATACCCAACGAATCTCGTCAAGGGCCTGCAGGCAAGCCATCACACCCTCTTCCCAATCAGCGTCCCATCCCATCACACCACTCTCTACATCAAGCTTGTCACTTTGTGCAAGTAGTGAGCCAGCGAAGAAGCATCCATCGCGGATCAAACCGGCATCATACGCGAAAAAGTTTGAAGGCACTTTCAAGTGACGTTGCAACATCTTGATAACGCGAGGAAGAAATTTCTGACACCGTTGTACGGCAGACACGTGGAGGCTGGCCATGAAAGCCTGATCAGCGGGGGTTGCATAGCTGTTCTCCGTAGGGCAGGGGAGTGCTTCGCGGACGACGTTGAGACATTGAAAGATGAAGACTTGCCAACCGCTAACGAAGCGCTCAACGTCTTCTCCCCGGAAAAGGTCGCCACCGGCAGCGCCGACACCAGAAGGGTTGCGGCGCAATGTTTCAAAGTTATCCCAGCAACGCTCAAGGCTGTTCCAGATCCCAACGACTGCTTCCTTGCATGTGGCAAGGCCAGATTCGCTCTGCTGACGGGCACGCAGACCCGTCAACGTGGAATGTATGGAACGACAAGCTTGGGAGACGGCCAAGGCAAGGGAAAAGTATTGAGAAGTGACTAGGTAGGCCATTGCTGCTCGTGGGTGACTAGGCTCTAAAGGGGAGTTAAAAGGGAAGGTTGGGGTAACTGGCGAACCAGACATCGGGGAGGAGCAGGTCGATTCCGTTGGGGAAGCGATGCTGTGCGTGGCTGATCCACAATACTGAGAGGGAAGACTGCTCTGGAAGGATGTGAGATCATCATCGTCCCTGGAACAACGGATTTAGAACTGAGATACGATAGCATGATAATGTCACCATACAATTGAAGGCGTCCACCATCTAGTCCTCTGGTAATGCCTTCATGTACATGGGCATACCAGAGAATACGAACGCGTATGAGTACATCACAATAGGATCCTAGACCACTGTTGACAGGCGGAGGAGGATCGAGGCCGTCGGGATTGCAGAGCGAGCGAACTTGAGACAAGGTTGCTTCATAAGTAGTCTAGCGAAGAGTCAATGCGCTGTGATCGGATGAGCTCGAACGGCACTCACCAGGCGTTCTATGGGGCTTTGTATGCCTGTTGGGTATAATGAACGACTTGTCACCAAACAAGAGGAAGAGACTGACTATGAGTTAATGGGAGTAGAAGCAAGAGGACCCTGACACCGTCCCAAGATGGACGACGTAATAGTCCGTGGAGGTCCACTAGTATAAGTACTTCTCTAACCATTCCCTCGGTGCGGAGCAGGGTGGCACGTCGCTTAGGATCGGAATGATTGTCGCCCGTGACTGATGCGTCGTTTTCAGTATCCTCGTTGCCGAATTCATCTATGCCAAAAGACGCGGCCCAGATAACGAGCAGCATTACGAGCATTCTTGCTTCGATATTGAGTGGTGCGGTCCCCTCCATGTGAGCAATATACCTGGAGGCGAATTCACCAGGCTCGATGACTGGGCCTGCAAGGAGTCAGCTGACTATATCATGGCAAGGAATCAGGTACTGACGCTGGACGCAAAACGCGCGGAAGAATGACGATCTGAGAAAGGCGGGTTGCATTTGTGGAATAACACTGTGGGCAGTGGCAGTGGTTGGCGTGGAAAAGATGGTTGACGCGGTGTCTTGCGGGACGGTTGGCGCGGGCGAGACATCATTTGACACCTTTCCATAGACAGCTCTGTAGATGTCTCGTTTACGAGAGGTTCGAATGGCATGGCAAGAACTTACTCGACTTGTTGAAGCCGTCTGCCCCTTCTTAGTAGCTTGACCGCTTTGACCTCTGCGAACTCGTCTCTAAGGAAGGATGAGGGAGGATACGGGGTGGATTGGCTAGGAGACTTACACGCATTTGATACCGCGCTCTCTGCAGTTGGAGCACGAGGGGTGTTGCATGCCACTGGTGGCTGAGGTGTTGTAAAAGTCTTTGAGATCGCAGCGGACCCTGTGGCAGACGAGTCAGCCATGACAAAGGCGAGGACGGTAAATCCGAACCTTCGCATGCGACACGCGCCGCATGCTGAGAACTGTTGTCTTGAAGATTTTGGCTGGCCTGGGGTGCGCCGAGGATAGGGCGCGCCGGTGGATGGCGCGCCGCGTGGAGCGTTGGATGCTGAACGGCGCGACATGGGGGGGATGATGAAGGTGAGAGGGAAGATGAGATTTGATGAACGCGATCGGAAATGAGGCTGGAGGGGGCGTGTTTTTAAATGTGGTGCGGACTTGAGGGAGAGACAACGGCATGGATCGCTAACGTTGATCTCCGGAATTTCGACGCGTTTTACACAGCCAAAAATGTGAAGATTCAACGGCTAAAAAAGACACGAGAAAAGCGGGTGTCGTAAGTCGAAGTCGAGCATTTGGGGTCAAACTTTGAGTGATCCCGTTCTGTCGCCGGATCTAACCGAATTGAGCCTTTTGTCTACGTTCCGTTCTAACCAATCCGAGATGATGTGATCACCCGCGAGCCATGGAATGACGCTGGATCGCCCAATGGCTGGACATCTCCGGTGTGAAGACGGTGCAATGGGAAAAAGAGATAGCCGCTGCCCGGTGAGGCCATGCCAAATCCGGACGGTGGGCGTCATAACCTTGAAGCCGCACCTTTCTGTTCAGATCGTTCAGTAATGTCATAAGCTGACGACCTGCCGTCAACCGCAAGCCAGGCTTTGCCACCCAGATTGCGAAAACATGTCGTTGATTACTTTTATGGCGATCGCGCGTGTCACAATGAGCCGTTGAACATTCTTCATGTCGGCGAGCTCGATTGAGCCGCCATCGCGCCTGTGCTTGTCGGGGTTTACCGTTGAGAGTCTCCCCGGTCTATCGAAAAGAAAGCAATAAGACATTCATGATCGGAAGACAAGCCAAGTCCAAGTTATTTTGTCCCAGATCTCATAGATCGTGAGTACTTCCGAGGGTACGTCATTTCCGAGCACAGGTTTGGCTGATTATGAACTTCCGGTGTGACATCCTCTTCTAGCAGTCACACCGTCACACAATTTTTCCCAAAACAGAGCATGACCGACATGGCACAAATGATAGGCTACTCGGGCACCTTGCCATCCGTATTCTTGCACAGCGCCTCATACCCTCCCGCCTTCGCAATCGCCCTCCTCAACTCGTTCGCCGTTCGTTGTTCAGGATTCAGTCGACGATCACGAGCCATTTTCGCGAGGTCACCCCCATACTTGTTCACCAGACATTCTAGATATGATCTCTCCCCCAATGATGTATGTCGCTCACGTACGCTTGCAGACGCCGCGAGCTTCTCAAGATCTACCGGGTCCGTTGGTGAGCTCATGCAATTTTGCCATGTGAGGAGACATTACAAGTGCGCCGCCATCACCCGCACATCGAGAGCATGCCCAGATAAAACTAACCTTGAATGGTGGTATCCCCCATACCTCCCAAACCCGCTCCCGTCGACGTTGCCGTACGATCATGAACCCATATCCGCAGTTCTGATGTCGTCGCCACAAAGGGTGTGTCCATCACCAGGTCTTGTTTCGAGGCATGTCCTGCCTCCTCATCGACATCGCTTGGTAGTTCCACGCGGACAACGTTGCCAGCCGAGTCTCGAATGATTCGTCCAAAGCCCTTCGGCAGTCCGGATGTGATTATAGGCCCTTCAGAGGAAGAAGATTGGGTGTTATCCGTCACGGAAGTCGAAGCAGTCTGACGCTGTTGGCTTGTGTTGATCCGATCAACGCTACGATTGAGATTGACTTCTGAGCCACCCGATGAGATAGGATTAAGGTCGTGTTCAAGCCCCAGGGCCAAGTAACTGCGCAAAGGTTAGTTGTTCTCTCTGCCATACGACGCGTGAGACAATCTGGAGTGGTAGACTCACTTTTGTCGGAGAGTTTTAGACCGGTCCCATGCGTCTTGCAAAGCCTTGGGTCCGCAAATCGCTGCAAAAATTGAGTTGTTCAGCTTCTGGCCGTGCCAAGGTACTTGCCTGGCATTTTCCTCTGGAGTCGCTTGGCCCTTTTGGCATGAGAGATGGCCTTGTGGGTGGACGACTTTGCCTTGCGACGTTGACGTGGATTGGCCATTTTCCAAGGCGCAGACTGTGTCGAGAGACCGCTTTTAGGATTCAAACTCCGCGGCGGTGCTCAGAGTCAAGAGTTCGTGGAGGGTCTGACTGAGATGGTCTATGTACTCCTACTAGCTCATCAGCAAGCGACCACCTCAAAGTGATTCCCATCGGATCCCAACCGACACCCACAGAAAACTCGCCCCCGGCAACGTATGATCGCCAAGATCCGGATATTACAGTGACCCGAATATACCAGCGCCATTCCTGACCGTGTTCTCTCAGACAGCTATGCATCTCCCTCACGTCAAGGCCGTCATGTTCGATGTGAGTCCTCCCTTCCTGTGCACCCGGCCAATCTCACTGGTATCATCCCGGACCGTTTGCCGTACATTTGCCATGCGGTCGCTGCAGATAGGCGGTGTTGTTCTTCGAAGCCCGCTCATAGCGATCGCAGACTACGAGTTGGAAAAAGGGCTACCGCCCAACTACTTGAATGTATCCATGTGAGTACAAATGCCTCCCACGCGCACTGCCCCTTATGGCCCGCCTAGAACGTCCCGCGGCTCGTCTGGTGCCTGGCAAAGGTTTGAACGGGGTGAACTCCCCTTGCTTAATTTCTACACGGCGTTTGGTCGCGACCTCTCAGACACCACTAGCGGAAATGTATGGTATACGCAGTATTGCGAACGGAAACGAGCAGGCATGTGCAATTCAACGGTACCAAATATTCGTGGCCTCATTCTACATTCAGTATGCCCCAAACTTCCTCAACAACTCCAAATTGACGGCCGTGAGGTGAGTGCTAATTCAGGAGGGTGGATACACCGTCGAATTTGATATACACCAGCTTTTTGGACGCATGATGCGATCAGCAGCGTCCTACGACGCCCATATACTCACCGCCATCACAAACCTTCGAGGTAACTGTTATCCCGCATTCTATCCCGCTCATTAACCGGCCACGGATAACCTTGCAGCCGCGGGAAGGTGGCGCATCATAGCATTGACGAACAACTTTGGGGGGTACCGCGGTGCGGGCGCCTCATCTTCTCAAGGAATCCCAGAGGCAGAACTGCGCTTCCTGGGGTGGCAAGACGGACCTATTCCCACCCATCTACGCGAATTATTCGACCATTTTTACGACTCGAGCGAAGTAGGCTTACGGTAGGCCTCGTCGGTCTCCCGCCCGAATCCATAAATAATTCAACGTTTGCCTGTAGGAAGCCAGATCCGCGGTTTTATCTCCATGCCTGTAAAGAGAGTGGCATCAGTCCAGAAGATGTCATTTTCCTAGACGACGTTGGAATGTAAGTTCTCGTCCGCCACCGTCAGCCCCTACTACACCGTATACCCAGGAACCTCAAGACAGCCAAGCAACTTGGAATGACGACGATACGTGCGTAGAATCACTCCCATCATGTCTGCAGACGGGATGGGGTGTCTACCCAAGTGCTAACTCTTTGGTGCATCAGACGTTCCTATTGGTGGCACGCTACATGCGGTCAAACAGCTAGAGAGTTATATTGGGTTTGATCTATGCACCACAACAGGGTATCCGGTGGGAACGAAATTGTGACGACCATGCCTATAGTACTTTAGCTTTATCAACCGCGCGTCCGAATCCAACTATGCCGGCAACAGTTATGTGGTTGGTATTGTTGGGCATGCTGATGCGGGTCTAGATGACATGATTGTCGGCTAGAAGGGTTTGTCGGAAGCGGGCGTCTTGTCTTCGTAATGATTTCCAAGCTGATCACATCGAGTTTCAAAAAAAATCCTGAACGTGACGAAAGAGAATCTACGGAGTGCTCACCAGCGGGACTTTGACTAAAAGGCCATTTTTGACCACCGGTGTCACAGACAATAACTGCAAAAAGCAAAGCCCTGAGACTTGCTGTGAGCGCGGGGACACCCAACACGTACAAACAGCGCCGTAGTTCCTGCACCAACCCCCCAGAGCCCGAGGGTGGGCGCCCAACGTTTTAACCACTGTAGGTTCGTGTCAGAGTGTCTGCTCCTCAGGTAACGCTACGGTCTCACAGTCGTTCCCAGAGTGTATGGCGAGGTGCGCTGGAATGTAAGCTGCGACATGGCTTGCGCGTCGGTGTCGTGTTGGGAGCGGAAAAAAAGTGTGCAGACACTGCAAAGTATCACCTTTTCGGGGAAAGGCGGGAGTGCCAACTGCACGTGACTCATTTAGTGATCGATTACCGCCTTCTGTCATACCACGCTCCACAAAAGAAGATGCGATTATGTATGTCAACGTATTGCTGTAAACAACCCCATTCACGAAACCCTAGCGGTTGCGCCAGAAGTTTGACTCGACAGGGATTTCAGCGTTCCACAGTACCACATATAGCTTTACCTGGATATACTGTCCCAAGTGCGCGGGTTCATAACCGTACGGCTGATCGGCCATAGAGCGTCCCGGTGGGATATGAACCGACGGAAGTAAATTAAGCATATCGCGCACCCTGGGACAGGAACTACAGTATCAGCTGGCATTGGACGTCGAAAGTGTGGGAGTGAAGGGGCAACCAACACGGGGAACTGGGAACATTCAGGGTATTTGATTACTGGAAATGGTCTAGACTTGGGCGTGGCCAGTCACTAGTCACTCATGATGCGGTCGTCGAACGGGTCATGCAATGAGTGAGCGCCACATGGAACAATGGACGCCGCACCCAACTATGGGATGGTCAGTCATTGGCATGCTGTCAAGGACGGCATCATATCTGGCAACTTGAAGGGTGTGGGTACTGTAGAGGGAATGTGACCGAACGGGGACCGGGAGACTAACCATATTAGCCAGCGAGTTGCCCGTCAGCGGAGATAATCTGCTCTTCTGTCTTTCGCGGGTAAGCACAAACCGTGTGGACGATACCGTTACAGTAGCCGATCAGGAGGTCCAGGTGAGACGACAACTAGGCCCCGCAAAATTACCAGTTCTATCAGCCTTCCATTCTGCGGAGCTGATTTTGCATGGAAGGGCTATATGCTGTTAATACAAGGTCTCCGAACCACCCATTCGTTATAATGAAGCTTAGGGAAGACGTACCATGTCGGGGATCGTGCCAATACATAACTGGAATAATGTGCGTGGGGTTCAATAGCTCGGTATTGGATACAATGCACAGCCTAGTAATGTGAATAGCACCCACTTCAAGAATAGTCTGGCGAACAAAATCCGACAGTCTTGCGCCAGCCAAACACTCGACCTGAACACGCTGAAAGTGCCAGTGGCAAACCGCTGTCCACTGGGCCACCACATGACTGTAACACCGCGACTTCAGTGCCTCAGCTGTGGTGACATTGCCGGAGTGCGAACACGTGCATGCTAACGTGGGATCTAGAGACTCCGATTTCCAATCGTTGACGCCATTTATTCAGCCTGGCTCGGATTGGAGGGAAAAAAAGGGCCCCTTCCTTCGGCTTGCATATCCATCACCCGCCAATAGTCGCAACCCTTGCCATCATTCTGCGCACCAGCATAGCAACTCCACCAGTATCGATCTGTTTGCCCATCATGTCGATTTTTCATATCAGGTCGAAGGATCGCTGGGACGCCGCATTTACACCGAGGCGTACTCTTTGGTCCAAAGTCTGGGCGATAAAACCGGAAGGTAACATTGATGCGGCAATTAGAGGGATCGGGATCAGAGGATGGTTTCGCCGGATGAGGGTAAGGAGGTCGATACAAATCAAGAGCAGGTTGTGGTGGGATCGAATGCTTGAACGACTCTTGACATTTTGCGTGCATGATTGTTAACTGGAAATATGGCTAGTTGTCAAGGCTGAGGCTCGACGGACATACAGCGCAACGCACAGAATTGTGAGGCAAGGGAATATTAAACGTTCTGGCGCTGCGGGTGCGGATTTCATCGGAAGGAAGAACCTCTCGCAAGCGAAAGATTCGGGTAGTTCCTGCACAATCAAAAAAGAGTCATCTTGAAGCTCTGCCTCAATGGGAGAATGAACGCGCCGAGACTTAGCGATGCGATAGTAGGGTATGGGCCAAGGTAGGTGAGCTGATCTGAATGAAACCCGACGCTCTCTCGTGTCCCTTCATAGCAGTTTGAAGCCGCAACATTGGCATGCCAAAGTTGCCCGTTTGTGCCCGTCCACTCGAATGGGAGTCTCTCACGTTTACGTATCTCGTCGTTGACGATATTTTCGAGGTATTTGCAAGCCTTCTCCATGGCTTCTGGAAAAAAATCTGGAATTTCCGTTGACCGCCCATTATACCTCGTAACTCGATCAACGGCGATTTCCTGGAGCGCGAAAAGACTAGGAGTTACCAGTATTGTGCGGCTTCCTGCCACGAATTGTTATCATCCACGCCGCTGGTTCTTCGAACAAAGAATGATGTGCGATGAGGGCTCTCCACGATACGATCAAAGAGCCACCATTTGTTCCGTTTCCACGACCGCGATAGGTCCACCATAGTATAGAACAGTTCGCACGCAAGCTCTGGGGGAAGAACGGAGAGATGCAAGGTACACGGAGTGTGCCGTGCTACCATGGGAGGACTGGAGAGCGTGAGAGGAGGCAATCGCGGCGCAGATCGCTTTGACGGTGGTGGTGGACGCAGCACGCTCATAAGATCTGCCGCAGGCTTTCTAGGAGAACTGCCGGAAATGTGGGTGGTGTCTTTGATTGTAATGTCTGGTCCGGCAGTGTCGGGTTGCTCTATAGCACGCTTTTTAACACTGGGCGGCTTGGACACGAGCCAGCTGCTCAAGTCTGATGAGGGTGGCTTTCTCTTTGCATTGGAGCCACCGGCGTTTTTGTGTTTCGCGTCGATGAATGCAGCGGCTGCTTGGACATCACCGTTGCACCGCACAAGGGTGTCGAGTACAACGTCCTGTCTGGGGAATGGAACAGTGAGTAGGCTGATCACCATTGCAATCAACGTTTCGGTGTCGACAGCGTTATTCATCGCGAAGATGACCGTGACAACTTGAAGTCAACTTGGAGGCAGTGCAAGCGCTTTGTTCCTACTCAGATGGACAAATCAAAGCTTCTTGTCAAACGTCACGAAACCCTTCGTGTAAAGCTTGTATGTGATCGACATCATTAATGTTGATGAGCATGCCAACATCGTTGAGCAACAGACTCTGGTTCTCTTCGTCACGGTCCTCTTCTTGACCATACCGTTCCTCCCACCTTTGTCTCCGAGTCTCACTCACAGTGATCCCTGGGAGGGACTTGCAGCGTACTGCAAGGATGCGCAACCGATACAAGCCACGGAATTCCTCGAGCGGCAGCGTCACCTCGCTCACGCTCTCAACGCACTCAACGGGTCTGCCTACGTCGCCGAACCAGGCGCCAGCGCGCTGTTCTTTGGCAACATCTCCGATGCAACCTGGCATCTCTCTGAACGTCCTCTCCTGCTCATCGTCTCTCCTCGCGTTGACCAGGAAGAGATATCGGCCCGGGTTATGATCTTGACGCCTGCCTTTGAAGAGGACCGTGCAAGGCAGCTGAGCGTACCTGGCGTGGACGTCACGTATGTGGCATGGCAGGAAGACGAGGATCCATATGCCACTGCAGTGGAAGCACTCCCCACGTCAAGCAAGGGACCCATCTATGTCGATGGAATGACCCGCCATTTCATCGTTGATAGGTTCCAGAACGTGGCACTTGGTTTAAATGTCCTTTCAGCCCCGTTGGAAATCACTTCTCTGCGTGAACGCAAGTCGCCTTCAGAGATTGCGCTTCTCAAATGCGTGAACGAGGTACGTCCCGTGTGGCGGCCATGTCCTATGGATAGTTTACATTACCAAAGGTAACAGTTCTTGCGATCCGCGCTGTTCAGGCACGGATGCGCATCGGTATGCGTGAGTCTCAGGTGGTCCAGATGGTCGACGAAGCATTGGCAGTTGCTGGGTTGACCGAGAGATGGGTACTGGTGTTGTTCGGGGGTGCGTTATCGTGTCACCACGTACGGTCTCGAATTAACACCAAGGTGGAAGAGAATGCCGCCCTCCCCCACGGCACGGGTACCGACCGTGTACTAGGTACTTCAGATTTGATCCTAATCGACACTGGAGGTGTATTATTTGGGTACCACAGCGATGTCACGAGGGTGAGTTGCGCTACTTTGGCAGGCACAGCTGATGGATGAGTGTATCGTAGACGTTCCAGCTCGAAGAGAGTCAGATACCCGAAACCCACTCTCGAATGTGGTGGCACGTACATGCCGCTCAAACGACTGCCCTGCGGGTTGCCAGAGCAGGTATTATCACGGCAGAGGTGGATAAGGCCGCACGCGCAGAACTAAGTGGGCATGGTCTCGGTCGTTATTTTACCCACAGACTGGGACACGGTAATTATGGTGCCTGTTGCGATGACCTGAATTTTGATCCACTTGGTTGCGCCACCGACAGGGATAGGTCTAGAAGATCACGAGACACCGTACCTCAGGGGAGGATCTGATGCTGTTATCGAGGTTGGACACGCGTTTTCCAACGAGCCAGGAGTTTACATCAAGGACAAGGTAGGCGGATGTCGGGAATCGTGAGTTGCGCTTGATAGAGAGCTATTCCACATTTGCGTTAGGTCGGGATTCGCTTGGAGGACTGCTTCTACATCGATGATGAAGGAGCCGCGGTTTACCTCACTGCGGGCGTGGGGGGGCAGGCGAAAGATGCATTACATCCGTAAATGCAGCCGCTAACCCCATAGAGACGACGGAGATGAGGGTAAGGGTAGCAGGGATGTGCACACTGCGGTAATACAGAATCGAATTCTGATCATGATAAGGGAGACCCTGTGAGTTAAAAGATGTGGTGGTGTACAGGAAAATATCTAATGTATATTGAACAGAGTGATTACTACCGAGGACTGATACAGGATCAGTATATGAACAAGAATACGGTGTAGTATACAGGGTTAATTTGGGGGCGACGATATTCTCCTAGGCAAACTTGAAAGTAGGATCATGATGAATGTGGAGACAAGGAAAGCGAGCGGTATGAAGAGGATGAAAGAACGGACGAGGTTATCATGGAGATGGGGTGAGTCCGGCGACTGCAAGGATCAACAATGTAACGTAAATGGGACTGTGAATTTGCAGACAAGGCCATGATAAGAGCACATGAGCTGACGGTCAAAATACTTTGAGGGACTCGTCGGGGGAAGGAGTGGGGAGGGGGATGGCAGCAGGAGAGATGGGAGTGGAGATTGTTGTTGGGGAAGAGCGGATGGGAGAGAGAGAGAGATCATGAGCGGCATGTCGGGGGAACGGGTTGCGGGTGTGGATGCGGGAGATGGGAGAGGCTGCACAAACAGGGCAAGGTGAGTGGACATGGCCGATAACGAGAGAGAGAGAAGAGATACCAAGGACTTGGGCGTATCTGGAGGCGATATCTGTGCCAAAAATATCCCAGTTGGCGGGTACGGGCTCTGGGGAACAGGTAGGGGATTGTCTGAGGGGGTCTGAATCGTCGGTGGACGGGTCTATCTTTGGTTTCGGCTTGTAGGTGACACCGAAGGCGAGGGCGCCGTTCCTGCGTGGGCGAAGGACGGGTGAAGACGGGGGGAAGATGGCGGGACGAAGGATGGAGAGAAACTCCTCGAGTGCCTCTGACGGAAGGGTGGAGCTGTGGGAGAGCTGAGTGGGGATGCGGTGGGAAATAAGGCAACGCACCGAGGGGAGGCGCGGGGAGATGCGGCGTCGCGGTCGTTCTCAGCGTCGTCAAAGTGAATCAACTTGAGCGCGCGGGTGAGTCGAACTGGTCTCGGTGCGACGAGCAGCGGATTATCGTTCACATTAAGGTTCATGTTGACAATACCCGATGACGGTCTGACACACTCTCAACACACACACACACACACACAACATCCTCTGTTGCTTGTCCTTGTTTGCCCATCGCCATTTATGTAATCGCCCCTATCCTTCCCGACATGCATATAACCTTCCTTCCGTCTCTTCGCTCTCCGCATCCTCTCTCTCTTCCATGGACGCTGACGAAACACGTCCTCTCCTCCGCCACCACCACAACGTCGAGGGGCAGGTCCCTCCGCCGACCCCCATCCCAAAACACCAGCTCGCCGCACTCTGCACCGTCAGACTCATCGAACCAATCGCGTTCACCCAGCTCTTTCCCTACGTGAATGAGTTCATGAGCGATCTCCACCTCACTGACGATCCCTCCCGCGTCGGCTTTTACAGCGGCCTCGTCGTACGTTCCCGCTCATCCCTCTCTCCTGCCTCCCTCACCTTCCTCCTTCAGGAGAGTGCCTTTGCCATTGCCCAACTTGCCTCCATATATCAATGGGCACGTCTCTCCGGTCGGTTCACTCCTCTCCCGCTCTTCATGCGCGCTCACCTTCATTCTTAGACGTAATCGGACGCCGTCCCGTCGTTCTCGTAGGCATCCTTGGCGTAGCCACCACCACATTGGTCTTTGGCTTGTCAAAATCCCTCCCCACCGTCCTCATTACCCGTTGCATTGGTTATCCCCATCCTCTGTCCTCCTTGGCCCTCCTTCTCATGTCTCCACAGGGGGGCTCGCGTCTGGCAATATCGCCGTCATTCATTCAGTCCTTGGCGAAATTACCGATGCCAGCAACCAAGCCGCTGTTTTTCCCATTTACGGCCTTGTTTACCCTCTAGGTTCAATCATCGGGTTCGTCACCGCTCACAGGTTTTAAAAAAAACTCTCACATCTCCATCTGTCAAATTTAGTCCACTGATCGGTGGATCGTTCTCCCATCCCGCCGACAAGTATCCACAGTTCTTTGATTCAAAATTCTGGAGGAAATTCCCTTATTTCCTCCCTTGCCTTATCGCTGCTACCATTGCCGTCATCGGCGTCGTCCTTGGTGGTGCTTTTCTAGAGGAGGTACACATTGTTTTTCATCCCTGGTCACATTGACCATTTTCCTTACCCAGACCCTTCCCAGCAAACGTAAGCAGAACATTGAGAAGCACGTCTCTGTGTCAGATGGCGTACCCAATGCCGATTTGTCCCCCCGCATGGCTTCTGACAGGCCCATGAGCTTGGGCCAGCTATTGTCTTTGCCCATCATGTGGGCTTTAGCGATCTCCGGCTTTGCGCTTAGCTTTCTCGCAACATCCTTTGACGTCGTTTTTGTTTTGTTTTGTTACTCTCCTATCCAAAGCGGTGGACTAGCTTTCTCAGTGAGTCACCTGCGCCTCGCATAGTTTCCGCGCACCATGATCCTCTTCCTCAGGCATCACAAATTGGTTATTCATTGGCAATCTCTGGCGCCATATCCGTTGCGTTTCAGGTGTTCATCATGTCATATCTGTTACGCACGTTTGACTGTGCGAAAATGTATAATCTCTGTATGGGGATGTGGCCCTTTACCTTTGTCGCATTGCCCATCCTGAACGCCATCGCACGTAATGGTATCGATGGAGAAACAGGTCAGCCGGACGCTTACACCACTGCTACCCTTTGGATCGGCATCGCAATCGTGCTCGCTCTTTCAAGAGTCGCCGCTCTAGCGTACTCGTCGGTTACCTTCCAAGTTGTGCCTTCGGGAATCGGTGACTGATCGTTCGGAACAGGCTGAGCATGGTTCTCACCAAAGAAAACGCGCCTTCACCGGCATCCCTGGGTCAATCCAATGGCATCGTTCAGTTCGCCATGTGCTCAGCGCGATCATTCGCTCCGTTTTTGGTTAGGTGGGGCCTTATGCTGTTTGAAAAGGCTATCATGTGTGTTCATTCTTGGTGTTCAGCTCCTTATTTGCGTTGTCCATCAATAACAACCTTCTGGGAGGGCACTTGTGGGTCGTCATCATGGCTTCCCTCGCGTACTATAGTACCACTATTTCCCGCAAAATCTCGCTTCACAGCAAGAAAACCGTTGTTTGATATCCCCCTGTACAAGTTACCACTTGACGCCATTTCACGCACACCCAACGACCAACGATTCACATCATATCCCTTGCCTTGTCCAGGATTATCTTCACCTGTTACATATACGTTATCGTTGAGCCGCGTGATCGAGCTTGCGGACCAAAAACGTGCAGTAGATCCAATGTTTCATACCAAATCCGCGCCAAAACAGCCTATATGTTATGTTGAATGTACAGGGAATAGTTAAGGTTAATTTGTGCTCGGTCCAACCGTCTATTCCAATGGGACAATATTGATCACAGCTTGCTGGATTCTCCCTGCATTTCACCAAGCGCGTAGAGCGCGTCGAGTTCAGCCTTGTATTTGGCATAGGCGTCCTTGCGACGCAGTTTGAACGTCGGCGTCAACGTGTTATCTTCAACGCTGAAAGGGTCCATGCTCAAATGAATGCGCTTCGCAAACTCAAACCTGGAAGTAACGAATGGATCCGTCAGCTGTCGGAGGTGGCGTACGCAAAATGGATCTGACCCAGCAAGCTTGTTCTTCTTTCCTTCCTTGGTGAGTGCCTCGAGGACCTCCTGAACCACCCTGGGATCTTTCACCGCCTCCCTGAGCTCCTTGGTATCATCACTAGTGACCTTCTTCCCGAATATCCCAGACACCAAGGGTGCAAACACGACAGGGTCGGGGATCACGACAGCGGTGAGGTAGGATTGTAGTGGATCGCCGTGCACATAGATTTGTTGTACGATCGAGCAGCCAACATATGTGTTCTCGAGTTTTTCGAGTGCAACATACTCGCCTTGTGCCAACTTCATAATGTTCTGGAGCAGGATAAAGATACGTCGATGCATTACGACAAAACAAATAACGCGACGGGACACACACCTTGACTCTGTCAATGATCTTGAAGCGACCTTGGGTATCGACTTCCGCAACGTCACCTGTGTATAACCACCCATCCCTCAGAGCCTCCTGAGTGTTCTTCTCATCTGATACGATATGAATTCAGAATCTCGCAGAGGATTGGGCACATACCTTTCCAATATCCAATGAAACAATTCATCCCACGAACACAGAGTTCTCCACGAGGGTTGGGCTTGTCCTCCGATGTGTAGTTCATGGCAGTCACGTCAACAAGTTTCAATTCGTTGATGGCTGCGGGGGGCCCAATGGTGCCACTGCTGGTGTGGTCGTCTTTATGGGTGTGTGTGCAAGAAGCACAGTTCTCGGTCATACCATATCTGAAGGAAAGGTTTGCCCTTCAAACTGAACCAATGGCTCCTGGACTCACCCTAAGAAATGAAGGGGATTACGAGATGCTCGAAGACAAGGATGTAGAAGGAGCACATACCTTCAGTGACTTCACAGTAAAAGGCAATCTTGATGAAATCAAGCACGGGTGCACTAATCGGAGCAGAGCCTGTGCTGATCAGTATCACATTGCCACCAAGGACGGCTCGAATCTATGAAGAATTGTTTAGAGGTATACATCTATATTCCAGAAAGTTACATACCTTGCTAAACACCAAGAAGTCCCATAGTGGGTGCGTGTAGATACCGGTTTTGTGAAGCTGATCAAGCTTGCTTTGAACAGCCATTCTGAACAACGCCCCCTTCAGACCTGGTGCCTTGCCGGTGGCCATAACTGATTGGTACACTCGGTTGAGGACACGTGGGACGGCTGGGAAGAAATGTGGCTTTAGGAATTGCACATCTTCAAGAAGCCTCAAGGGATCCCCAGTGAAATATCCGATACAACCACCGATGGTCATCAACGATAACTCCACCAATCGCTGAAATGAATTCATCAGACAGAGACTGGTATAGAAGCATTGTGGTCACTTCATATATGTGGGCCAAGGGAAGATATGATATAAGGCAGACGTTCGGAGGGTGTGCCATGCCAATAACGGTTCCATAAACCGAGATCGCCAGGTTTCCATGAGTGAGAATGGCCCCTGCCAGGGTATTAATGTAATAAATAAAATAACCAGACGGCAGTGAGATATATCACCTTTGGGAAGGTTTGTGGTTCCCTGGTAAAACCAAGGGTCAAAGGTGAGATCACATGCATAATAATAAGAGGCATACAGAAGTGTAGCAGAATGACGCAATCTGGTCTGGCGAGGCGGGTAGGGGGTCTATGAGATGTGCTTCACCGAAAGTTTCAACTAAAGGGCGAAATCTGAGTAATCGAACAGCTGAGGAATAGGAAAAGCGCACTCTCGCTCAGTTCCTTTATTTGTACACCGACAGTTTCGCCCCACGATGCAAGGGCGTGGCGTACTTGCTTGTCTAGGGGATCAAACGAGACAATCATCTTCAAAACGGGAATTTTTGAAGCCTGTTTGAGAAGTGCCGGTATATGGTCCAAGGTCGTGAATACGATAGGGAGGGCGGCCTGGTTGATGCTATAGTACAGGTTAGTTCAATGTTAATCAATCTTCTAGGCCACCATACATATACTCTACAAAAATACACTCAGAAGAGAACACGTTTATCAATGAGTTTATGCTCACCGACCGAATCTTTTCCCAGAGTATCGTACAGGCTGACGCCAACTTTGCCGTAAGCGTGCAGAGCAAGTTCGACAATTTGCCACTCTGATTTTCATGAGTGTACGAGTATTCCAGAGCGCCCAGTTTTCACCTACCTGGTCGATTTTGCGACCAAATGCCGACTGTTTGCATATCTTCCGCCTTGAGGACACCCGATTTGAACAGTTCGTGCAAGGCACTACCGACTTTGCGTCTCCTGGCGTCCACTTGCCTGTAGGTCTCCCATACGTACGATCCAAACTTGAGGGGCTGTGTAGAAATGATGGGTCTGTGACCAAACAGCTTGGCGTCTGGATTATGACTGTAACCATTGTCGAAAAGCTCCGGCAAGGTCTTGAAAGCCCCAGGCGTGTTGGCATCGATGAGTCCATACACGGCTACGGCTTTGTCAGATGGGTAACATTTGACAGCGGTTAATAGTCACCGTTGCGATAGTGTGCTGTGCGTGGGGTAAACGAATAGTTCGGGATAAGGCGGGGAGGACACGTACCAGTCTGACCGGGCCGTTTGGTTCCAGGGACAGCCACGGACTGGACATTGTGGTCGATTTTCGCTGGCAAAGGAACTGCAGTCGCCACCATGTTGGAAGTTGCTGCGAAAGGTCGGGTAACAGCTTTTCGGCAGAGCTGGGGCGCTGTGTTTGGTATGTTTGTCAATTCGGTGTGTCGGCAACAAAGCGGATCCGATTCGGCTGAGACATTATTAGCACCTGAAATTGATCTTTGCAAACGGAAAAGAACAACCATCCACAGCATCATGTATCATGCATCAGCTGGATATTAGAACAGAACAACCATCAAGTTCTTGCATCTGACTGGCGAGCGAGAGCCCACCTATTCGGCAAGGATACAGAAAACACGTGAAAGGTTGTTTTTAACTCAAGGAACGCGATCACGTGATGTCGCATTAGTGGCGACACGCAGGACGTGGACAATGTCATGGAACCACCTGCAGACACGGCAAGTCTACGCGCCCAAATTGCTCATCTTCAGGCAGAGCTTGATTCACTTCGTGCTCGGTACGACACGCTCCTGGAAGCCAAGAACCGGGCCGCGGAACATTACAAGGCCGACTTCAAGAAATGGCGAGACTTCAAGCGGTGGCTGTTCCGTGACGCCGAGACAGACGACCACGTCAAGTCGATTCTCAAAAGCAGCGAATTAGTCGCGTACACGAGGGATACAACGCTCGGAAAGCGAAAGCAATTTGAAGACTTTGGGTCCAATGTGGATGCTGCAGAAGATGACAATGAAACAAGGGACCATAAGCAAGAATCCATCAAAGTCGATCTTTCTCATTCCCCTCCGGTATTATCCAGGCTCCAGCGCAGAAAGTCGTATCATGGTGAATCTTCAAACAAGGTTCTTTCCCCCACTCCTGGCAACAGAGATCCCTTTTTGGTTCAGCAATCTACGAATCATAACGATCAACCCTCGGTACTTAACCATGAGAACGGTAGCTTACCGTCGTCTTTCAGGAGAGCTGTAGACTAAAATCGTTTGTAGACGTCCCATGTAAAGCAGAGCTGTCTCGGTCGGTGCCATCGACGGAGCCCCGCAAACGCAAAGGAAGATATGCACAAGTCCCGTACGTGCTGATCAGTCAATCTGCCAGCATATTGTGACATCCTCCCTTCCTCTAGGTCGGGAATGAGCACAATAAACTCCAGGTTTTCTATTCGGAAAGACAAAAATAATAGTGTGGATTTTCAGTACGATGCTGTCGTTCGCAATCGGCAAGAACGGAGGCACATGCTTGGAAGTGATTGCGAATGTTGTCGTGAGGCAAGTGGCAATGGCCGCCCCAGTGAGAATTTTCTGTGGACTGAACCTGCTTACCAGTACTATGAAGCTGTCGGGCCATTACCAGCTTCGCGACAGCCACTGTGGCGGACGCCAACAAAGCGCAAAACACCTCACAACTTTCATCCATCGGGCAATGACAAGGAGAATACTGAAGAGGTAGAAGGACACAAACAACTGATCTCACGACATCGTCATCATTGGCACAGACCAAAGACCCCTCCCGGTTATTGGGATATTGGATTTCCAGATACACAAGAAGTCTTGGATATCAATCGGCGTGCAGCGGAGATGCATAAGCGCAAGCTCGTTGAAGTGGAATCAGAGGCGAAGTAAGTGTGTCCCAGTGCATGTAAAAGAGGACCCTCACTGAAAACACAACTAGGGACAACAATGGCAGATACGTGGAACGTGCGCCGAGGACCCCTTGACCGACACCATTAACATTAATAATTCAATGATGGATCTGTAGATGCTTGGGGGAATGTGTCTAGGATCTGCCCCCGTAGAAGCCTTTTTCCAAGACGGATTGGATGGTAATGTCGCGCGAGTCGCCGCCAAAGGCCAGCTACCAAATGTGTCAGTTCCGTGCTAGAGAAGCATAGAATCAGCTCACCATACTGCGCGAAGACAGCCGCGTATGGAAGTGGATGACTCTGCGTGGGTCGGCAAGATGTCCATCAACAATGAAATAAATCATACCTCAACCGTAACAATACAACCATGAGCAGTATGATTGACCCGCAGGTATCTGTCCCCTGGATTCTCAATCATCAGATCAGATAGTGGGTTTGTCATCTAGTTCACCTACCAGGCAGTCTTTGAGGATCTTTGCTCCTCAACATGAGGGCAAATAGCGGGAAGTGATTCATGAATGCCAGCAACGTCTCGCAGCTGGCATATAAGACAATCGTTCCAAGTCGCACCTAATTCAGAGCATTTCAGGATTACACCGTGATTCTGAGTTGTGATTAATCTTACCAGTGCAAAAAGTGCGTAGTAAACTAGGATCGTAGGGAAAAGGTGAGCGGCGAGTGTGAACAGAATCGTTCCAAGCAGTAGTTGGTCGACGTCGTAGTCCCAGGGATCCGTACGATTTCGAAGAGTATTGTAGCGTCTACCTACCGATTTGGGTATACATTGAATGAAATGTTACAGAATCATGTCCTAGTGAGAGTGTCGTACCTCTGAAGAGGTTCCACAACGAACCGATCAGCAAAAGCACATGTCGATAGATCGTTGAAGAGATGAAGTAACAAACATATAAGTGAGCGGTGAGAATACCGATAAAGTCTAGGGATAATGCAAGAGTCATCGTCATGCCGAGAAAGCATGCAGTCTCTACGACGAAACTGATGGCAGGCAAAAGTGCGAGACTATGGTGGAGAAGCTCTATGGTGCCGGAGTAAGCCAACGACGGGAAAAGAAGAAGCTAGATACCCACTCGTCCATCGTGTTATCAGTCCTATGAATCCATGTGAATAGAATCTGCTTAGTTCCGTATTAAGTTTCAAGCCTGCAGGCCAGCTATCTAGCCATAGTAACAATCGTTGGATGCGAACGGCGAGGGTACTCTATTCGATGATGATAAGCGTGCAGGTGTAGATTCTCATCAACACTGGATCCCGCACCTCGAGACCATCAGCCACCATGGCGTTGAGTACATCACGATTCTGACAAAGGAACTGGCGAAATGCCAAACCGATGATTAAATCGTTCAAGATTATCCAGATGCTGTTATAATGCCTTTATGGTGTCACAAAGGGTGAAAGTCCCGACATACGGTTGGAATACCTGTTATATGCGTGACTCGAGAGTGCGGCATCCTCATTAAATCGGAGATGTCGCCGTCGGGTGAGCCGGTATAACATTATCGCTCGCCCTTCCGTTTGTCGCACTGAATGGGCCTGAGTGCATCGCCTTTTCCTCAGGCGAGAAGGTTACGAACCTGCGAAACTAAGTTCTCTCAACTTCGACAAAAAGCCGTATCCCTGAAACACATCGGGAAGCGACGAGAATCCTGTTGTATCCACTTGCTCAATGTTTTGCTTCACATTTACGCCCGGGTTGCGCTTCAAAGATTGAGCTCGACTACTTTCCACAGCTTCTTCCAGTGACTTTGCTGCGTTCCACTATGTGCTAGCGTTCGGAATGGCATATCTGAAACGAAACACTTGCTCACCAGATTGACGAGTTGGTATTCTGGAACACTGAGCTTCGTGTCCCTCCTCTGCGTAAAGTCATGTGCCAGCGATACCTCCATTGGTGTCTTCGCTTCGCTGAGCATAAAAGGAAGACCCGGGACATCAGCTTGCGCGGAATAGAACCTCATGGAGCTTTTAGCATGACGTTGATAGTACACGAAATTGAATGGGTCCATCCTGAAGATTCCATCAGTCTCTGTCAAGTGTGAGAGATGGAATGGGAATACAGTGACACGTCGTGATCCTTTATATGCGGGATGGTGAATGAGCGGCATGACACGAGAGCGGCATATCCGAGGATGCTAGGTGTCCCACACGATATGAGAAGTGGTCGAATATCATTCGACCGAGTGGTGTTCGCCAGAGCTGCATCGGCGTCGGCTCGCTACTGGCGTGAGTAGGGCGAGTCAGTGAGTGAACGCGTTGACTCACCGTATTTGTGTTGAGAACGCCAGCTACACACACAATACGATGTGTAATCCAACCATAGAAGTAACCGTCGTGAAGGACATCACGCGGCCAGAAAATTGTAGACATGGACTGTGCTGTAATGCCTGAAAACGCTCCAAAAACTTTGCAGTCGGCCCAGTCGGCCCGGTGCTATAACCTATGAAGCTTCAATCGACTAGTATTTGGATTCGGCTGGGGATGACGCGTGACGTGCAACCCAATGTGTACTATTCGACCGTACTGTTACAACCAGTGTATGAAAATCCCCGGGCGCTAGAGACGGTAGCTGAGGAGATGTCCAAAGGTTTTGTTAATACACTGTCGACTGAGTGATGAGAGCGCCAGGTGTAACAGAAGTTTTACAGTGGGACATCTAGGATCGATGTATCTAACTCTGTCCGCTATGTATACTTTCCGTAATACTCCCGCGCTGACGATGCTACGGGCACCTCCAACTGAGTAGCATTCGGCTTCGGGCGGTGTGTATCTACGGCCCCTATTGGTAGGGTATACCTGCAATTCGCCATCAGCGGCAGCAGAACGACCAAGAGTGAACTTGTACCTCTCTTCATCACAGCCGTATGCTTTAGGGGTCAGCTTGATAACTGTATGCAATGGAATTTTGATGTATGGGAGGTCCGCTTGCGGTAGATTATGGAAATATGCATATCTAACCCGGGCTAACTTGAAGGGAAAGAACAGGACAGTTGCAAGGTAGACTTACAGGCACCGCAAGATGGCTTGATGACCGAAAATGATGATATTTTCCTGTCGTTCGAGCTCCATGATAACAGGTTCTAGTCGCAAGACCACGTCGCGATATGACTCTCCTCCTCTGTAACGGTAATTAAACTTGTCATCGTCACGATTCCCAAAGTCGTCCGGGTATGCTTGCTAAACGATGATCAATATCATTTTCCTCGCAAGTAGGCCAGTTCTACTGACTTCGATCTCTTTGTATGTCATTCCGTCACAGACGCCGGCATCCAGCTCATCCAAGGACTTCCATGTCAGTTTGGGATAAGGCAAGTACTGTGCTGTCTGAATTGTACGCTGAAGAGTAGAGGTCCAGACCTGCAGAAGTATTCGTAGAATAACGCAAGATATCGCTGCTGAAGATAAGGTGGGCGTACAGTCAATGCCGCGTGCCCAATGTGTTTACGGATAAGTTCTGGGAGTGCTCGGGCGTATTGAAGGCCACGTTCGGATAATGGAGAGTCTCCACCAATTTTTCCCTCGAGGTTGAACTGACTTTCCCCGTGCTATACCCAAGTTCAGCTCGTTCTGTTGACACTGGATGGTGGTCTTACTCTAGAAAAGAAGATACTCCGGGGCTTCACGTGGAGATTCATGAGATAAAAGGCAATGCGACTCTGCAAGTACCCATTGATGCGTGAGAGAGTGACCTCGTTTCCGACGTCAGTTATTCGAAGGTATGAGAGGTGGGGTTCTGTGATGGTCTCGTAAACGGTCTCGTACTCTTTGATACGCCTGATAAAGTCCCGTTCAGCCACCTCCTTTGGGAGATCTTTGTAATCCGGATCGCCTGAAGAAACTTTGAGAGCCACATTAGCCGCGATCACAGTAGGATCAGTGCAGACTGATTCGATGAATATAACTTGAATTCCCTTTTCCTTGGCTACTCGGGTTTCGATTTTAGCTCTGTCATGCCATCAAGTTCAACGAAATTGTGAGAGGGACGAGGTACTTGCCGCCGGTTTCGTGTGCTGTTGGTAGCATCTGCGCGGTGTTCAGCCTGGTATTCGAAACGACCCGAAGAGATGACTCACCGTGTATACCTACATTACCGCCTGTTTTTAACCACTGTATTAACATCTCTAAACTATCTTCCGCCAACTCGTCCCGGATCTTGGTTGCCTCGACATTATTGTGACTAAAGTAATTCGCTGTATGATCCTCCTTGATCCCGCTCCTTGTAGACAATATGAACTCATGAAAGTTGGACAGCCTGTCAGCACGCACTGTAACGCCTTTTGTCTTGCACGCGAACGACGAAGTTGCCCAACATTGAAAACCTTGCGGGAAATCTGAGTTGTGTCCAGCAGAGCACTTGACAGACTTGTATACCTGAACATTGTATTCTAGCCACTAGGGACCAACTCAGTAAACAAGCTACTCAGGTGTGTGGATGACAACCTTGAGATATCGCATGAGTTTATTGCTAAGGTACGACTTTCCCCGGGCCGGTAGTCCAACCTGGACGACACAGTGAGCGCTCGGGATAGGATCATGCGAGATCAGGGTACCATGGCGAGCACGATCTTGGCTTCGGAATAATCCGGCTTTGCGACTTGTGATATTTGCTGAGAGCCTGGAGGAATGATCACTTTGAGTACTTACCTTTGTTTCCGATGCCGACTACGGAGCGTGGAGGGGTCGGTGCTTGTGATCCTTTGCGGCTAGATGCAGCAGATTCATCGAACTGTTTCAGCCTGTGTGCAGAATGAGACAGATGGACGCTGTTTTGGTGGGATCAGACGTACATGGGGCCGCCGGCCCCAAATATGATGGGGGGATGTGCACGATCCGTGAGGAGACTGTCTGCCTGCATATCGTCGAGGATCCCGAGCGGATCCCGGGAAGAGATGAGGGGGAACTTGACGCATTTGTGATCTTCCATCACGTAGTTCAGGTTGGACAAGCGAGCCAACCCGCGCCACTCAGTGTCATCGATGTCTGCCACGGTCACTGCGCATTCCCTCTCGCCGCACCGCGCATTTCATTCGACACTCTCCACAACATTTGTATTGGACCCTCCTGGGTTAGACTGCTCTTTCTTTGCGTTCTACACGTTCCCCCAAGGCATCGTCATCGACGGACATGAGCTCATAGATCGTCGTCTTTCCTTTGAGTTCTGGGGTGAATCCAACCTGGAGCTCCCCGTGTTCGCTCTCAATCAATCTGCCAATTCCCTGCTGCTCATGAGTGCCACTCCTACCGGTGCCCATCCGGAAAAGGTCACCGCAGACATTCCTGTCCACGCGCGATATGGCGAACCAGGTATATCACCCTACGCAATCACGATATATTCTCCCGCGTGTTTATGGGCTTGTCCATCCTCTGGTGCGTGTGTTAAATAGAATCTTTCTCTCCGTTCTCAAGCTGCCTCAGCAAGTGTACCGTCTACATTTTCTTCCGAGCCACCTGTAGCAAATTCGACCATGTTCGATCCATTTGCACATTTCTCCGTCTCAAGCGCGTCATCGCATTACGCGCTGCTTCAAGTACCCGTGGCTTCCAAGCAAGACTTGTTTCCTGTCGAGGTGGGGACTGCGGCTGTCATCCTCACAGCATTCCTGTGGCTAGTTTACCGCTCTTGGAGAGTCGCAATCGCGCTTCAGTCCTGTCACCTCAAAGAACAATAAAGTCGTTCACGGATGATGTGACTTGTATGAACGTGACAGAGATGCAATAGCAAAAGAGATCCGTACGTACAAAGACGCGAGCAAAGGGGCCACGGTCCATCCCGAGTATACGCCATCGGGCTAGACGACTACACAACGCCGTTGCTTCACCATCTTTCCCCATCGGCCTTTCATGCTCTCTTTCAGGGCGAGGTTGAAGACGTCCTGAACGCCAGTCCCAGTCTTGGCTGAGCATTCAACGTATTTGGCCCCAATCTCCTTTGCCACACTAGCACCTTGCTCGGTTGACACAGGTTCCTGCCCTTGCGCACCGAGCATACGTCGTGTATGGTCATCTCTTCGTAGGTCGATCTTGGTCCCAACGAGTATGAGAGGCGTTCCTTCGCAGAAATGTGCTACCTCGGGATACCACTACAAAGCGTAGTTCAGGGAATGTAGATATCACGAGGATTGGGCTGGGATGCAAACCTTGTCTTGAACGTTTCCGAGGCTCACTGGAAAGTCGATTGAAAAAACGATGAGAATCACGTCGCTCTCGGGGTAACTCAACGGTCGTAATCGGTCGTATTCTTCTTGTCCTGCGGTATCCCAAAGTGCGAGTTCCACCAACTTGCCCTCGAATTGGATCTGGGTCACGTAATTCTCGAATACTGTTGGTATATAGGACTACCGCACGACTGCCCTCTGAGCGTCCTGACTGAGAAGAGGTATGGATGTATGCGCACCTCTGGAAACCTGTTTTCTGCGTATACGATGAGGAGACACGTCTTTCCGCACCCGCCTTAGTACGATATTATTGAACGGATATTGCAATGGACGAACAAAGTATCCCGCGCACCATCACCCACTACGACAAGTTTCTTCTTCAGGTCCGGTCGACGAACACCAGCTTGGTATGATGGCTCCATGTGGAGTACTCGAATGATGCAGAGGCAGGTGAGGGTATAGAACTGCGATGGGGTCGGCAACCTGTACATAGCGGTCACGTGCTCGATACATCACAGAAGGACAGATAAAATATCCCCTCCTCTCCGAGTAGTGCTAGTGATGAACGATGAATAGCACTTCGACGATATCCAAGCGTATTTGCTGACTCAAACTTAAACATTGCCTGCGCTCTGGCAGGCAGTGGCAGAACGCCAGTTGGGGTGTGGCGGTACAGCGTTTCGGCAAAGTCACGCCCTCGCCACGCGTCACGCAGCAGCTCCCTTCATCCCGCCCTTCCAACTGCCGACCTCAACGTACAAGTTCCTTTCGTCTTCGACCCTCAACAATGCACACCAGCGAATACGACTATCTTTTCAAGCTTCTCCTCATCGGTGACTCTGGTGTCGGAAAGGTTCGTTTCGCCCTGTGGTAATCCACGTCAATTTGCCCAAAATGCTTCTACCTCTAGTCTTGTCTGCTTCTTCGGTTCGCGGATGACACATACACGGAGAGCTATATCAGTACCATCGGCGTAGACTTCAAGATTCGTACCATCGAGCTCGAGGGAAAGACGGTCAAGCTCCAGATTGTGAGTCTTTCTTTCACCTGCTTCATCTCAGGGCTCGTTGGTTATCCCACCAAGTAATTCCTGAGTCGTGCTACTTTGGGTTCGACATCGTTCTTATACTCGTTACTGACTCCATCCTATATGCTCTCTAGTGGGACACCGCCGGTTCGTGCTCCTCTAACCCTCTTACGCATGCGTTCCAATAACTGTAAACAGGTCAGGAACGTTTCCGCACGATCACATCGTCCTACTACAGGGGTGCTCACGGCATCATCGTCGTCTACGATGTCACGGATAATGGTAGGACTTGCTGTCATCGCTCAACTATGGTTGCTAACCAGGTTTTCCTAGACACCTTCACAAATGTGAAGCAATGGCTTCAAGAAATTGACCGGTACGCGTCGGAAGGTGTTAACAAGTTATTGGTGGGGAACAAGTCCGACCTCACCAGCAAGAAGGTGGTCGAGTACAGCGTGGCAAAGGTATTGGGCTTTTCACTCCCATATCCTTGCCCGTCCTACTCAACTGTGTTGCAGGAATTTGCCGATCAATTGACCATTCCTTTCTTGGAGACCTCTGCCAAGAACGCAACGAATGTCGAGCAAGCGTTCTTGACCATGGCCAAGCAAATCAAAGATAGGTAAGTCGTCCCGTAATGCATCATATCGCGATACCGAGTGCTGTTTCAGAATGGGGTCCACGTCGACACCCGCCGGTGGCGCAAAGTCGTCGACCGTCACTCCTGGGCAATCAGTGCAGCAACAGCAGTCCGGCGGATGCTGCTGAATGGAACACTAGCCCAACTTGTTTATGTCTTTTTGGCGTCAACGTCATTGTCAGCATCACGTATGCGGTACAATAGGAGCGATATTCTTTCATTTACATATCACCTTCTCTCCAGAGTACTGCTAAGTAGTTGGACATTGTTAGTTCCCATCTAAAGCTGGCCTCGGTTCTGTTGCTTGTCCTTTTTTTTAATACTAGTCTTTACTTGTGTCGGCATCGCTGAGGGAGTCCCATAGTATTGTCCCGCGCCTCTTGTCGACGTTCAATGTTTTTCCAAGAATATCCTGCAGCGCTAGCCCGGATATCCATCCATTCCAGCTCAAGAGTACATGGAAAATACAACCTCGCATCGTTTGCAGGAACTATCATAGTCTGGTGACCAGACACGTCTATGAGACTATCACTCGACGTGCGATGCCTGTCTTTGAGTTCTGGGAGAGGTTCAACTCTATGATTCATCAACCTGTACTGAACTAGTATCTAAATGTGACTGTCTGCAACCTGATCAGATAAGGCCTCGTTAACATTGACAGGACTGACACGGTGACATCTAGACAACATAAAAGTCCCCTACCACGAGCTAATTTTTCGTGGATTGGATTTTGGATCAAGCTCAAGGGGTACAGCGTCTCAGGATTCTCAGCTACTGCAGGCCATGTCGCTCAGCAATGACAATAAAAAGGTTCTTCCTCCTCTCGATACCACGGAAGGTTGCCGCCGCTGCAATCATTTTTTCGTTCTCCGCCTGTATCAGTGACGCTCTGTTCTTCTGGTAGCACAATGTTGCCACGGACGAAAGGTGCATCAGACCGAGATGAAGCCGACGGACACGCAATGAATTTTCGAGACGGTTCGTTACGAGGATCACGCTCATCAAACCAAGAACGATCATGGTCGTACACATCTGCAGCTGATATCGTCCGAGGACTTTAACTGATAACGCGCTCGAGGTAGAATGGAAAGTAATCCGCAAGTGATGTCAAGTATAGGTACAGGGTCCATGAATAAACTCAGAGATGATGAGAGCTAAGGTTGTGATGATGATGCAGGGCGTTTCAGAAGCCGTAGCCACTGGCAATGAGGACCACGGGACCAACAAGGTCGATGACCAATGGGACGAGTACCATAGTGGTCAACCTCATGTGAGGCGATGCCGCTCCGCTGCCAAGTTGATCGTGTACATGGTATTACTCGAGATAACAAGAAGGATCCCGTGTCCATCGTACTCGATCCTACATTCCACTCCATTCACAATAAACGTTTCCCACTAACCGCCACAGGGCTGGTTGGTTTTAATAAGGAGATGAGCAACACAGAGACAAGAAGATAGGGATATTGCAACCTGTGTTGATGTGACGAATCTCACTATATCCCCCTTTAGCGTTCTCTGTTAGCTCTCTGTGCATGTATGGCCGGCGACAGCAGGGACTACCACCGTCTTATCGATCTTGACGAGAACGGCGGGTACTACGTAAGCCTCGGTGCAACACACACGGTGACCTCGATTTCTCAATCGTGTTTCATATCGATGGGCCGCGGTGACTTTAGGTCATCACCAGTTCGTTCAAGATCCCCAAGTCTCCCAAAGAAGGGAATCCAGTATGACGAACTCCACTGGGACGTCGTCATTATGCGTTCTAATCACTTCGCGTGGTTTGAACGCTGTGAATCTATGCACACTCATGTGTCATCTTTCCCTGTGTTCCAGGAAAGCAGACTGACGTGTGGGTCCTTTCTCACAACGGTAAAGCAGGTCAGGAACGCTGCCGCACAATCACCGTCATTCTACAGAGGTATTCACTTACGATGGCAAGACTACCTCCTTACTCGATGACCAGATCTGTCGATGGCAGCAGTCCGGGAGATGCTGCTGAATAGGACCATCTGCAGTGTTCCAGCAGAACTTCTTTTACGTCTCTCTAACACCAACTTTTCATGGACCCGGTGTGCATGTGGCACAATAGGCCATTTACATACTATTGCCTTCCGTTCAGAGTATTCGTAGAGTGTAACTAGACGTGTATTGGTTCCTAATTAAACTAGCCTCTTGTCCGTTGCTTGTCCTTTTTAGTATTCCCATCAGATACCGTGGGACATGAATACAGGTCTCCGAAGCCGGCCCATACGACCCATGCATGCGGACGCGAGACGATCATTCGCTTCGCTCTTATCGATCTACTAAGTAATACTGGTACATAAACCCGACGTGACTCACCTTTTTATCAGTTAGGTCTCCCCTCATTCTAGTTCTCTCAATCGTGCTCCATCTATCCAATGTCTCATTACGGCGGTCCCCCTCAGGGTGCTCGGCGACTTCAAGTTATCACCAATTCATTCAAGATTACAGGTCTCCCCAAGAAACCGTACTACCAGTATGACGGTGTGTTTCAACGGCACTCATCACCGCGTGCGCGATTAATGGTTCCGGTTGCATCCTCCGGCGCTTCCTCCCATGGGACCGGGTTAATAGTGTGTGAGTGCTACGACCCCATGCGCACTCGCGCATCCTGAACGTCTTTCCCAGCGTTTGCAGATGAAAAAGTATCAAAAGAGCTGCGTCGGCGCATCGAGATCTTCGAGAGACTTCAAAATCACACGCATCCAGATATATTCAGTCCCAAGGTCATCTATGACGGAGACGCCATCGCGTACTCCTCCATCGAGCTTTCTTTCGGAAATTCCCGCACGGTGAGTCGTTCAGGGAATTGGCGAACGTGTAGCATGCTTATCACGCTATCCGACAGTTTGATGTTAGCATGTCAGACCGCGCTTCTAGAGAAGGCGCAGGCCAGACGCGTGGTGTATTTAGGGTCGCATTGAAACGCGTCGATGCGGCCCCAATAACTTTTGAGTGAGCGGGGTTCCGATACAACTTCCTGTTTATTCATGGTGCGTAAGGGATCTCCAACACCTCCTCGATGGTCGTACCACGCAGCTCAGCCCCCGTGCGACGGTTGCGCTGAACTTGGCACAGCTCATCGTGCGCCAGGCGCCCAACCTGTGGGTCGTCCCCGAATCAGATGCACGTTCAGATTTGATATTCACTGTCGCCTAGAAAATATCCTAACAATGTCAGAGCTTTCTTCTGTCGAGAGGCCGGTAGTAGGGTTCTTGGAGGCGGACTTGAGATCCTGAGAGGCTATTACCAGTAAGTCTACCTCTGACATTTGACGATGAACACAGATGTCGATCGTTATGGCGTAGGAGTGTTCGTCCCACGCTTCGAACGCTCCAGGTGAATATCGACACATCATGTGGTGTCCTGTAAGCAGCCTCTCTGGTCCTAGAAGCCCTGTAACCTTCTGTTATAGCTATCAAGAAGGCCCAATGCCTGAGATTGCCCTTAGTTTCTTGGGGACGAACCATCCGCGCGCTCTCAACCTGACTGAAGGACCCGAGCTCGCGAGACTCAGAAAATTCTTCAAAACCATAATGATCACATTTACACATCGCAAGGGAAAGAAAAAGATCGAATCGATTGTTCCTCGCGGTGGATTCGAACATTTTGAGTGGAACAAAGACAAGAACGACGGCGTCGTGCAGAGCACAACGGTTCAGGTACGTTACACAGTGTGTTAGTTCTTTGCATTCATGATTACTGTGGATAGGCGTACTTCAGGGAAGCGTACAACATTACGCTCAGATATCCGGAAGCTGTTGGTGTAAAGGTTGGAGGCGGCAGCATTGTACCCATCGAATTGTGCATCATCGCGCCGAACCAGCGGTTTACGCGGAGGCTGCCGCCAGAACTGACCAAGAAGATGGTCGAGTTCACCTCCGACAAGCCCAAGGCCCGGCTTGAGTCCATCCGCCGTGCCATTGTAGGTACTGGAGCGGTAGGTGCTTTGCTTACATCAAACATGAAATACCACCCTAACTTTTGGATGTTTCTGTGAGGCCTTGGACTATGCCTCATCGCCTTTTGTGAGAGATGCACAGATGGAGGTGGCTACAAATCCCACTTTGATCGATGGGAAAGTTCTATCAACACCTCAGATGCAATATGGGGGATCGAGATTGGTAAGTTATCCTTTCAAAGGTGAACAAATGTTGTTTCTTACCGCACTTCAGACACCAAAGTTCGGAGCTTGGAATGCAGTGAATCAGCAGTTCAAAATTCCAATGAGCGTTCACTGCTGGGCTGTTGTTGATTATAGTCCAAACTCCTCTAGCAAGTCGGCAAACCAGAGGTTTGTGTCAATGATTCAAGATAATTGCAGGAAGCTCGGTATGCGAATGTTAAGTGTTCACTGTCCTGACATCTCATGACCCAATCTTACCAGGAATGTGTAAGTCTATCGACTCTCGGCCTGTAGCATATGCTCAAATCTAGAAGCCATGGCCCCTCCCCAGCTTTATATCAACGGAAATGGGAGCAATGTATCTCAAGCTAGTGTTTTCTTGTTTCGAACCGTGGTTTTGCCTTACGTTTTGCACATGTAGGATTTGACCCAGATTGCTAGACAAGCCCCGGCCCAGCTTGACTTGGTCTTGGTTATACTTCCCCCATCCGCTCCAGACATTCGGTTCCACATAAAGCGCTTTGGAGATGTCCTGGAAGGTGTGAGTAACTCGACATTCTATGATTCATGTAATGGTCTAAGTATCTTTTAGGTTGTCACACAGTGTGTTGTAAGTCGCGACTGGATGATCGTCCATTTACATATCCTAACTTTATTTAGCGTGTTGACAAGGTTGCTCGTGCGAACGATCAGTATTGCAACAATGTGGCCATGAAGTAGGTGCTGAGACTTTGACTTTATTGAACGAATCCACTTAGTATTGCATTTGAAGAATCAACGCGAAATTGGGTGGTGTTAATGCAGCACCGGATTCCAGGGTACTACAGGAGCTTGGTCAACAACCCTTCATGATCATGGGTGACTTTGAACTTTTATTCCTTCCGGGATAATTAGCTGATGGAATGCAGGGGCTGATGTAGGACATCCAGCGCCGGGTGTTTCAGATCAACCTTCTGTGGCTTCCCTCGTGGCTTCCTATGACCCCTCAGCGATGATGTATCACGCCTACACGACAATCCAACCGCCACGCCTAGAAACCATAGACCAGTTGAAATACATGGTGTATGTGAGTACATCTTCAGCATATTCGAGTGATTTGACCTACATCTTTGAATTGGCCGTTAGGATGCAATCAACGATTTTGGCAGGCCCCCCGCGAGAATTGTATTTTTCCGTGATGGATTGTCTGAGGGTGAATATGGCAAGGTTGCTGAGAAAGAGATTCAGGATATCAGAGGTAGGTTCCGCCTCCTTTGCTCAGAGCACCTTGATTGTATCCTTGCCCAGCCGCCATCGATAGGATTTGGGGGATGAGAAAGCTGAGTATCCCAAAGCCCACCATCACATTCATTGTCGTTGGAAAACGGTCAGTATTTAATGTCCATCCCTTCAGTCATCTAAATCGATGCTCCCCAGTCATCATGTTCGATTCTTTCCGCGAAACGAGTAAGTTGCGTTGAGCATTCGGCCTGGATTGAAATCATGGTTTTGTAGACAGGATGCAGACAGATCTGGGAACTGCCCGGCGGGCTTTGTCGCTGACCAGGGCATTGGAAACCCCATTGCCAAGGACTATTACTTGCAATCTCATGGCGGTTTGCTGGGAAGTAAGTGGCCTCATGTGCCAGCATCATGTCTCACTTTTGCGAATCACCTTGTAGCAAGCAGGCCTTCGCACTATATCGTCATTCATGATGAGAATTTCTCCAGCAATGCAGACAAGTGGGTACATGGAAGCGATGAGAAAGCTCGACGTGCTCACCGAGTTTCACCCCAGATTGCAGGAACTCTCTTTTGTCTTGTGTCATTCGTATGCTCGAGCGACCCGGTCTGTCTCCATTCCCGCTCCCGTGTATTGTGAGTACGCCTTGCAAGTGATCTTGGTTCTGTACTCATCTCAACCCTTAGACGCTGATGTATGTGAATTGATTGCGGGCGGTTTACTGGTACACTGACCATGAAACAGCTTGTCTGCGGCCGCGCAAACTTCCATTTCTCCCCCGAGCTCAAGTATGATGATAGCTCTGCTTCGGTCACTTCTGGCAAAAGTGCATTTAACCTCGAGCGGTGGAGAGCTGGTTTCCAGGGAGCCCACAGGAATATGCTGAAGAAGATGTTTTACATGTGATCTAGTACCGACATCTAACATCATCTAACATCCTCTTTCTGCAAGACGTCCGCCCTTGATGTTTGCGTCGCTATACAAGAATTGTTGTTGTACGAGTTGCTTTACGATGGGTGGGACTTACATGGTAAGACCGATCATGGGTGCTCCAAGATCCTCGGAAACCTGTAAAGAAAAAAGATGTCAGGTTGTTGTTGATTCTTGTCTGCGTTCCTTACCTCTGCGAGGACTTTTGGGTTGTTGTAGTGCGTAACCTAGGATTTCCAGATCAGTGGGTATGGAGCGTAAAAATCCGGAAAACGCACGGCTTGAACGATAGCCCTTGCTCTCTTGGCTGGGTCACCAGACTTGGATGACGGAGCGGGTTAGGTTTCAGGCGAAACAAGAGACGAAAAACGTACATGGAATATACCGGATCCAACAAACACTTGAATGCACATGATTACTATGCACGATCCATGCTAACAAAGTATCAGCTCACCTCCGTCGCAGCCAAGCTGCATCATGAGGGCAGCGTCCGCTGGTACCATGCCTCAGAACAACTTGCGTACAGGTGGGTGCTGAGAACATACCGGGAGATGCGATACCGCCGGCTGCAAAGTTGACTACGGGAAGCCGCTTCAGCCGTGCGGTTTCCTTTAAGAGATGAAAGGGGGCTTGAATGTCCTTTGCGTATGCATAGAGTTCTTCTTCGTTCATGACGCTCGCCTTGCGAATTTCGCTCATCATGGTGCGTTGATGACGGACGGCCTCGACGACGTTGCCAGTGCCAGCTTCACCCTTTGTCCTGATGAATGCAGCGCCTTCGGAGATGCGGCGTAATGCCTCGCCTAGGTTGCGGGCGCCGCAAACGAATGGAATTTTGAAACTGTGCTTGTTGATGTGGTGCTCCTCGTCGGCGGGTGTCAAGACCTCTGATTCGTCGATGTAGTCGACACCGATCGCTTGAAGGATCTATAGGGAAAATGTGAGAAGTGGAGGTGACTCGACGCGTGAGAGTCAGACCTGGGCTTCGACAAAGTGGCCGATGCGAGCTTTGGCCATGACGGGAATGGTGACTGCGTTTGTGATGTCTTTGATTATCGCAGGGTCGCTCTAGAGTATGTGAAGTGGGGGCATGAAACGGGTGTTGTATGACGTTACCATTCGTGAGACACCCCCTTGTGCTCTGATATCGGCAGGAACACGTTCGAGTGCCATAACGGCGCAGGCACCTGCCTCTTCTGCGATGCGAGCCTGGTGGTATTCATCAGGTCGACCAGTAGGATCAGGGGTGGGTGGTGGGAAGTTACCTGCTCGACATTGACGACGTCCATGATGACGCCCCCCTAAATGTGCAGATGAGATGAAAAAGGATGGTGCTGGGCTGTGCGAGGGGTGTCGGAACGCACCTTGAGCATCTGTGCGAGACCGGATTTTACCTATGGGGGGGTGAACAGGAAGAGAAAATGGAGGGAAGTGAGGCGTACGCCAAAGGTGCCCAGACTGGTGTTTCCGCCATCGCGCTGGGTGGAGCGGGGAGGAGCAGGGGGAGTGGTGGCTGGAGCACCAGCGACACCGGCTGTGGGGGCGGTCATGGTGAGATGGTGAGAGGCGGATGCCGGGAACGGAAAAAAATAATTAAAGTAAATACGATCACACCCGATGCAATGGAGTGGGCGAGGTGACAACGAAATATGCAGACAAGACGGCTAATTAATGACAAGATCACTACATGGACACCGGCAGCGGTATGGATGGGTACCAACTTCTAAGCGGGGATGCAGTGTCGTTAGAAGCCTTTGGCTGTGAGCCACGCCAAAACGTCCCGCTTGAAGCGGCCGCCCGAGAGAATGATGTGTGACTGATGTTTGACCTTGACGGAGAGACGCTGGGCGTGGGGTGAGCCCTGATGGAACAAGGACTGCCTGAGGTCCTGAGCGAGGACCTGGGGTGGGGGGTGAGGACTGAGAATGCGAAATGGCAAGCGTGCTCACGTCGACGCGGCCCTCTACGTTTCTGATTTGGATGAGATGGCGTGTACCAGCGTTGCGAACGTCGGTGTAGACTGGAAGTGAGCCACGCGCGTTGCGGTGAACCCAGTAGTAGTAGGAACGCTGAGGCTGGACGGTGGAGAGCACGTGCTTGATGGTGGACATGGAGAGAAAGTCCCGAGTCTCACCTCGATCCCCATTTAAATAATAAGCCACCAAATGATCTCCATCTCATCCTCCTTGCCATGCTCAACCACCCCCGTCCTCTCTCCCCACTCGACAACCTCCTCCTCCTCCCCCTTCTCCCCGCCCTCCTCGCATGTACGCATATCCCCCTCTCCGCTGCTGCCATTCCGCTGATCATATCTCCAGTCCCACCCTCCCCCTCGGACTCCATCTTGACAGAACTCTCCCCCTCTCCCCCTCCGGACGCCATCCGTGTCGTCTGCAACGTCCCCCTCCTCGCACCCCGCCCACTCCCATACCACTCCCCCACCTTCCTCCAGTTCGATCTCCCCGACACAGACGAGGACCTCTCCCACCCACCATACACCCACCGTCCCCCCAAACGAAAGCGCGACAACGACGACATCCCCCCCGTCCCCCAGTCACAACTAAAGCGTCGTCCTGGCATCCATACCCCCAGCCTGAGATCTCACCTCGTCCACCGTCCCTCCGATCGTCCTTCCCCTCCTCAACTTTCCCACCGCTCTGGCAACCATCGCTCCCGCGCATAGACTCACTATATGCGCCTCTATGTCTCACAATGGTCTCTCCTCCCCATCTTCCCCATCATTCTCTCACATCTGTCGTGTTACAGCACTGCGATCAGATGGCAACTCCCATACACGCCGCATATGTACTCGCATCATAATTTACACCATACCTTACCTGTATCATACCAAACATCACCCACATGCTTCCCGCCTCTCTGCTTTGCCTCCTCGTCACAGCCCCATACGTCATAGGGTCCTTTCATTCCCTCCTCCATGTCCGACCCAATCCATCCACTCCACCCCTTCATCTCGGTCAGTCTTCTCCTTCCCCATCACCGCGTCTTACCCGCTCATCCCCCCATATAGCAAAACCCCCGCGCGCAGTTCTTCTTCCACACCCACCCCGACTCATCCACCCGTCGCGGCGGCCGTACAGACAAGATCCCGCACTGTAACAATATGTTGTTGTCATCATTTACGTCCACCCAATCGGTCCTTTTACCCCTCGCCGCAGCTCAACTTGTCAGCGACGCAGCTGTTCGAGGCAATGCTCCCTTGTTCCTGCGACACTCCGTCCCTATCTCCCTCTCACCCCTCGGTTTCAGATCCGCGCCTTCCTTCTGTGCACTACCCTCCGATCCATCTCAGACACTCGTGTGCAATCAATTTTCACCTTGGCATTAATGTACTACATATTACGATCACGATCACTTGTCCACTACACACTCTCGGCATCAATTCCAAGCTGTCCATGGTGTGCCTTTTTACGGTGTGCTTCCGCGAGTTCTCGGCGATGCTGCGCTGCACGCAAGTCAAACGTGGTCATTTCCAGCTCATGAAACGCGCGACGACTTGCTTTGAGGCACCGACGGCATTCCGCCGCCGCATGAGCACGATGCGTTTCCAGCCGGTTATACTATTAAAAAAGAATGGGCTATCGTGAGCTCTCAATCAGCGCGACCTGACCAAACAGACTCGCCTCGCCCTCATATGCGACGCTAAACCTAGGCTTCACCTCATACCTGGGAATAGCTGGCAAGTATGGTTGCGTGACAGCCACCTCGCTTGACCGCATCGCGACCATGTCGACAGCTGGTAGCAATCGCTCCTGACACTCCATCGGGGAACCAGCCGACTCTGCCTTTTCATGCGTTTCCCCATCTCGGTTGTCAACGCGATCCTTGCCTTTAGCAAGCGATCCAGTGGTCCTCTTCCCGTCCATGTCGCCATCTAAAGCAGTCGTGTCCTCAATGGGTCGATCTTGTACCTGAACAGGTTCAGGTCCACTCGGCACAATCTCACTGTGGGACTCATCATGACGGTGGAGTTGACGGCCCGCCATCTCCGGAGATTGGCGTTCGCGTATGGAACTCGACACGGGACGTGACTGTCGGTTGGGACTAGGACTGCTTCTACGAGGAGAAGGGCTGTTTGCTGGTCGAGGAGTATCGCGGGGTGGATGGATACTTATCGACTCGGGCGGCGCACGAGGCAGGGGGGATGATCTACGAGATCTGCTACCCGTACTCTTGGGAGAAATCGAACGCCTCCCTCGAGCCGGATACGATGGTTGGGGTCGGCGAGGAGGAGAATGATGTTCACGGTGATGATCTAGCATCATATTATGCACATGTACGCCAATATAGTCAACAATGGACTCACCACGCCGCGGTGATAGTGGTGCAGGACGATAGCTCGGGGAAGCAGGTCGTCTGTCATGTTTGCGATCGCGGGGCCGTTGATCGTCACGGTCCCAACTCCTCCCCCGTTCCCTTTCCCTTTCCCGTTCCCGTTCCCTGTCTCTGTCCCTGTCCCTGTCTCTGTCTCTGTCCCTGTCTCTTCTGTAGTCATCCCGACCGCGCCATTCACTTTCCCTAGGCACATATTCTCTTCGATTCGAGCCGGCACGGGTTGGACTATAGTCTCTTCGGGGTGGCCAGATGTCGTCTGCCCGTCGTTTATAGTACCCCCGATCCCTGTCCCTGTCCATGTCTCTATCTCTATCTCTATCTCTATCTCTGTCGCGGTCACGATCCCAGTCTTTCCTGCGGTCGTCCCTAGAACGGGCATCATCATAGCCTCGGTACTCTCTCCCATGGTACGTGTCGCGAGAGCCGGTATAAGTATTCGTGGAACGTGGAGGGTGAGGCGACCTTTGGCCACTGTGTGTATAACGCGAGCGGTTCCCGCGTTCCCGGTCGCGCGCGTCTCTGTCCCTGTCCCTGTCGTCCCGTTGATGAGAATACCGTTCTGGCGATGCGCGTCCAAGGCCACTTGGGCGCCGCTCGGCATCTGGCTCGGGCCATCCACTCCCTGACCTCGCGAATTCGGGTTTGGCAGGGAGATTCGACATGGCCAGTGTCCAAGGCGACTCTCTTGTTTGGCCTGCTTTGTTTGTGGCATGCACCCGTCTTTGAATGGCAGCCCCCGACCTCGTCCCGCTCGCAACGCTCGTCCAGATAGAATGTACGCCGTCCAGTGAGGACGGCATCCCACCAGACTTGGAAGAAGACCTCAGAGCGTTTGGCTGCAAACTTATACATGAAGCCGGCGTCCTTGTCAAACAGTGCGTGTACCGGACTACCTGCCCGCCATCGACCACCCATAACGCCCCGCTCGTCCCAGGAAGCAGGTGGCCGTCGCTACCGCCCAGATCTTATACCAGCGCTTCTGGTACACCTCCTCGATGAAGCAGTTTAGCATAGGGGTCAGGCAATCTTTCCCTCTCGCAGTTTATCTTCACAGAACCCTCCCTCTGTTGACAGGACGTGGGCATGGGCGCACTCTACCTCGCCTCGAAACTCGAAGAGTGCCCGCTTCGGATCCGTGACCTCATCAATGTCTACGACCTCCTACTTCAACGCACTACCCACACACTCACACCACCCTCCGCACAAAAGAACGCAGAGCGGTTCAAATACGCACCCATGTCGTATTTCGGCAACACGTTCTACGACCTCAAAGATGCCATCGTCGTCGCTGAAATGCAAATACTCAAACGCCTCGGATTCAATGTCCACGTCGTGTTACCCTATGGCACGCTCATTAATTACCTCCGCGTGCTCGGCCTTATGAATCACAAGGACGCGAGCGCAAAGGCGTGGGGTTACTTGAATGACGCGTGCGTGGTTTGACTGCCACCTTTTGGGAGCCTTGATGCGACCACGCCCCCCAGGTTGCAAACGCCTGCTTATGCCTTGTACGCCGTACCAACCATTGTCAGTGCGGCGATCCTCCTTGCTGTGCGCCATCTGGATATCTCACTTCCCTCCTCGCCCCCCAACTGCTGGTGGGATCTATTTGATGCACCCTGGGATGATGTGTGGAGCGTCTGTGGACAGATCATGCGACTCTATCAGGATCGCACGCATGAGGAACGTCGCAGGGTGATGAGCATGATAAACAAGAAGGAGGTGCGAAAATGGCTTGAAGAAAATAACCACCCGAGCTAGCTCCTGTGTAATGTAGGCATCGAAGGGACGTTTTTGGCTCTTGTAACTCTTGTTTGGTAAGCAGCAAACAAAAAGGTGAAAAAATAGTCTCTCTGGCGGGGAGTCGAACCCCGCTCTCCCGCGACCATCGAATGACAGGCGGGTGTACTATCCGATATACTACCAGAGACCCATGTCGTCTGAAGCATGATTCGCAATATACCATCAATTGCGACAGACTTCTTTGCTCCTGCTGCTCATTTTCTCAATCATGCCACTCCTTTCCGTAGCACATTGATCCTGTTCAGCCCGAGAATCCTTGGCAGAGGCGTTCCGATAGACATGCTCTTGTCAGATGGCTCACTGTTCCGTATCATACTCGTGGATTCACATTGATTCATGGCAGCTGCACACGCGTTTCAGGACATGTTTGACGACGCGCTGCACCCAGTGGAGATCATGAGTCCCAAGGTCATGTTGGCTATGCACACCTTTTTTGACGTTGTCCGACGCTACTCTACGCCGACGTCCCAACGTGGTCGATCCGGAGGTACACGTTAAACGTTCGTTTTTGGCGATGTATCGATAAGGCCCAAACGAATCTACCAGAAATTGCGCGCTAACACGCTGCTGTCATACAAATCTCTCGCCCTCTGCCGGTTTCACAGAGCGCATCGATATCGCGCGTCCGTGTGAATGGGCATCCCAAGTTCGGTCGTGGTCGACCGGGACTTTTCAAGTTGAAGGTACCGTCTTGTTGCCATCGAATCCTTCTAAAGGATCAGCTTTTGTTCCTCTGGATTTATCCGTTGATCAGGGATCATGAACTCTCAAAGAAGTTTTTGCTGCCAGGCGTCGTTCTGCGTACGTAGCGATAACGCGTTGCGGCCTCTACCGTTCCTGTGCTTCAGATTTGAACCTTTACAACCGTCCGATCGGACGCGTGCCGATGACAAGGCAGTCGGTTTGTTTCTATGCAGGGTACGCTGACAGCTTCGCAAACACACACCGCTCGCAGGTACGTCCGCTCTTTTCCGATCGGACGGCCGTCGGACGCTTCACTTTTAGTACTTTGAGTGAGTTCGAGCGCGGATCACGAAATAGATAATCAAAGTTATTTCATAGTCGGATCCCCCTTTGGAGAAGAGTGTGAGAAGGTCGTCGTGATACCCACAGAGTCGGCTCCTAGAGACCAACGCATGATGCATGGTGGCCCACGCAAACAGCACGAATAGACACCCGAGGCGGTTCGGGTCTCACATATAACAAAACATCAGTGCGTGGGACGGCATAGCGCATCCCCATTCCTTTGCTTACCTGGCTGCAGTGCGGACTTCGCGAGAGCGGTGATATCAGAAAAGCAGGTACATAAATACACGTTCCAAGTTTGCGCACATCACGAACATCTGTAACATCGTCGATGATGATCGATATCAGTAACCTGACTCAGCGCCATTCCATTGACATGTCACCATACCGAACGGCCCTAATCGCTCAAAATAGCTTGCACCACATTCGACACTTTCAGCTGTCTCAAATCCGTGTAGGTCTATGCACCATGCATCAGCCAGTGCACGTCACGTCACGCGCACACAATCATACGAACCTGACCGCAGCCCACAAAAATGATGGGCTGCCCTGTCACGTAGGTCATGGAAAGTGCAGCACCAACCTAGACACAGATCAGTGGCGGTTCCCCCTGGATCCATGCGTTGCCACCGCACCTTGTCATCGACGGTGTCCCACTTGGTAATCAGCATGTCGTCAATACCGCGGCTCTTGCCTGTAGAGGCGGCCGAGAAATCGCGCAATGCACGATCGAATTTGGTCAGCTGGTCGACGGCTTCGTTGCCTACCAACGCTTCTCCGACAAAGAGGATCTTGTCTGGATTGTTAACGGCGACGAGCTAGGATATATCCTTATGTTATGGCACGCGCGGCGAGAAAAGGCTTAGAGGTACCTTGGCCAAGGCCCTCATCAAGGGCTATATGCGTGTCAGATGAGCATTACGAAACGAGAGGCACATCGATGGGCAACGGCCGTACCTCGTTGTCCTGCATACGACCAGCCGTGTCGATGAGCACGACATCGAAATCATTGTCTTTTGCTGTGCCAGAGGTCAGCTTGGTAGAAGCCCCAATGGCAAAAAAGACCGACCGTGTGCGATCGCTTCCTTTGCGATCCCTGCGGCGTCTTTTCCGTACCCTTTCTCGTAGAGCTCCACGCGACCTTTGCTACTGGTCGCGCCGTCAACTCCCAGCATGCTTAGGTTGCGCACGTGAACTCGGAGTTGCTCCACGGCACCACTCCTGCGAACAACCTAGTTGAAGGGAAAGGACATATGACGACGGATGTACTCGCCGGAAAGTGTCGCAAGCAGCGATCAAGACACGCAAGCCGTTTTGGATAAGCCAGAAGCAAACTTTGGATAGGTTGGTACTCTTGCCAACGCCATTGACACCTACAAATACGATGCTGTACGGAATTCGTTGCTGGGAAGAGGTGAGAGGGGAAGTGAGCTTTGTCCGTATGGACAACAATAGATCGGTGGAGGTCTTGGGTGTGAGGATTCTTGTCAGCGAAGTCGACAATGCCATGCGGACGGCATTGTTGATCGCTAGAGACGAATTCAATCCAGCGGTAACACATTACACCCCAATGCACATACTTTGGAAACCGCCGACCTTTTTGCCGACGAGACTCTCACCGACACCCTCACATACCTTGTCCGCAATTTCCTTTGCGACATTCTTCTTCATGAGGTGTTGTTTCATACCTTCCAGTACAGGCTTCAGGTCGTGCTCGGTCAGCACCTTGGACCCAGTCAGACGAGCAAAGAGGGAACCTAATGAACCCAGAGAGCTCGCAGATTGCTTCGATGCCTCCGATCGAAGTGCGCGCGCAATCACGTTGTTTGTTTCATCGTCTTTTGCGCCAAAGTCCCAATCCTTGACCTCATACATCCCATCCTTGGTCCTCGTTCCCAAAGAGGCTTCGTCGACGAGACTTTGCAGGTCGAGCGTCGGACGCTCGTTGGCGCCAGAATCTGCTTTATCAAGACTAAAGTCCAACGATGCCATGTCGGATTCGCTGGGTGTCTCGTCACCCCACTTCCGCCCTGTTTTTGTCTTGGATTTTCTTTTATTAGATTCGTTGCTAGACGAGGGAGATGAGATGGTGCGGTGATCAAACCTGAGAGGGCTCACTCTGACGCAGGGACGCTGTCTCGACCGCTTCCAGACTCGACGTGCGATATCCCCCTGGCCCCACGTCTGCCCCCACGACCACGCAGCCTTTCTTTGAGTGCTTGGACATTTCTCGCTATCTGCTGCTCGTCCTGGGGTACATCCGGGGACTCGGAGGGCACTGCGAGACAGATGACAGATGTGCGTCAGAGGAAATAAAGGGATGAAAGCAAGACACACGTGTACTGAGATCATCTAAAGGGGGGCCAGGAGCGCTCTGTTCGACGTGAGCGACGGGGCGGAATCGGGACTTGCGTTCCTATGCAACGTATGAATACACGGTCGAGCACCAGGTCTGTCTTGGATACCTGTGCAGCTTTTTCCTCGATGCCCTTGAGCAATTTGTCGAATACTTTGTCCCAGCCCTCGAACGCGGTGGCGAAGTTCCAAGGGGTAGATGAATCGGATGGGGCCAGTTTACCGTTGTTGATGGCATGCAGCGAGGCGACAAAGGTGGCGAGAAAGGGCTCAAAGAGCTTGATAAAGAGGGCTTTCATGGCTGTAAGGAGGTCGTCGACATAGGTGAGCTGCAGGATGCGCTGGTACGCGACCTGTGGGGGGG